>CM077033.1:86714613-87080031 GCA_039090855.1 Macrothele yani | reverse complement strand
CCTAGACATGGTAAACGTGTAAGATTTCAGCAGTTATCGGACTTTGAGAGAGGTCGTCTAGTCAGACTCCGCGAGGCCGGGTGTTCGTGTCGCCGTATTGCGGAGCGAATTAAACGGGAATTATCGGTGGTGGTACGATGGTGGCGTAGATGGTCCAAGGAACGTTCCCACACGAGAAGACATGGAACCGGGGTCACAGGCGGACTGATGAACGGAGTGATGGACGCATAAGAAGAGTCAAGCAGAACATACACTGCGACGCAAATTCGAGCTGCCGTTGCATCTGAGGAGACTGAGCGAACAATCCGCAACCGTCTATTGGATGCAGGACTACGTGCACGTGTGCCTCTGACATGTGTACCTCTGACTACAGCCCAACGTCAGGCACGGCTGCAGTGGTGTCGCCAACGTCTGCACTGGAGAACGCAATGGCGATCTGTCGTGTTCAGCGATGAAAGCAGATTCTGCTTGGGAGCCTCCGATGGCCGTATGCGTGTTCGCAGACGCATAGTAGAGCGCCTCCACCTTTCTTGCATCCGCCAGCGAAACACAGGGCCTAACCCTGGTCTCCTGGTGTGGAGAGCGATCAGCTATCACTCCCGTACACAACTAGTATTTGTACCTGGTACGGTAAACAGCACCTCATTCATCAACAACATCATTCAGCTCGTTGTTGAGCCATTTGTAATGTCGGTCCATTGTGGCATTTTCCAGCAAGACAACACACGCACGCACACGGCACGTGCAGCGCAACATGGACTTCAGGTGTGAGACCACTTCCATGGCCTGCACGTTAACCGGATTTGTCCCCAATTGAGCACGTGTGGGATTTTATGGGACAACGACTTATCTGGTTTCCACGGCCAGCCACGACCATCCCCGATTTGCGCGTCCACGTTGAGGATGCTTGCAATTCAATACCCCAAACTTACATCCAACATCTGTACGACAGACTCCATGCCAGATTTGCACAGTGTGACGCAGTTCATGGCGGTTCAACCTCGTACTAACCATATTACTTGGAAATGTTATTTTTAAGTTTACCAGCAAATGCAGCTGTATTTTGCCATAATGTTTTGATCACGTTATCCTCTGTATTCCGTTATTATGCGGTATAAATTCATTGATATCAGGCGTCTCATTCGTGGTGTTCTTTTTCACTTTCCACCAGTGTATTTACTTAAAATTCATAATCTACTAAATGTATATTATTCATGATTACCTTGGCCTTTTGTTACCTGATAAAAGACTTATTCCGAAATAATAACACACAACTTTAGAAAAATATATATATATATATTGGCCTTCGGTGCATTATTAAGGATTTCTCACACTTCCTGAAATAATGAAGGTATGTTCAAATCATTTGTATTGTGTTTGTGGACTGTAGTAACTAGAGATGTGCCAACATGCCGCTCTCATCAGCAAACTGAATGCGTTTTCATCACATGCCAAATCTACGTAAAATTGCTTAAAACCCGAAACATAAAAAACATTTTAAAATATGATTTACTCCACTCCAAACCAGTGTTAATCATGAAATTTTTCCAGGTTTCTCAACTGAATATTAAATCCCTCTAACTTGGAGGATGTGTTTGAACGCAATAATATTTATTATTTCAATTTAATAAAATTCAAATATAAACATGTCTGAATGAAACGTGATAAAATCTAAATTGTAACGTATGCAGAGTTCCCAAATTTCAAGTGGGTAATCCTTTTCTGTGTGGTGTAATTTGATGTACTCTGCTGTACTCACCCCAGCGTCGCATTATTTAAAATAGGTGTGATTTATTTTCTTTGGCTTTTTCAGTTCTCATTAATATGTGAGTAACATACGTCAGAAGTTCTGCAGTTAACAGGGCTCTTGATAGTTGGGGACTTATATTCAGGGATATTACTTTCCTTCAATTTCAGAGGATTTCCTTCCGCTAAATGTCAACCATGAATGAAATGCTGCAAATCATTGGCATACGTCTCTAACATGTGTTCCACGAGATCAGGTCGAAGCTCATAATTATCCATTGGGCTTTATATTTGCGGCAGATGGAAAAATTCTCTAAATTGTTTGATTCACTAAATATTTATAGTTTTATAATATTCTCTTGGCTCTTGAGCGCAGTTCGATAAGAAACAATACGCTTGCCAAATTTGTCCATGCCTTCCAAAGTATTGCTATAATCGCATGTTGCTTTCGGTTTCTACAATGGATTGTTTCCTATTTCGGCGTCTAACATTTCAGCATCCTAGACGCTGCTCAGCATACAAATTGGTTTTCCGTCCATCGATTTCGAAGCCATAATATTTCCTCTCTAAAAGCTATTATTTCTTCTTTCTTCAACTTTCTGGCCCTTAATTCCAGTTGTATGTCTTTCCGATTCTGCCTCACATTGCCGCGCATGTGTGTTTCATTCTGATTTGTTAATCATTGATAATTCCCGTTTATCTGCGGGGATTATTTGAAAATGTCATTCATCCGATAAGTCGAACTTTTCCCAGTCCCTAAGGTTCATATTTTGGTAAATCCGTAAACATACAGATGATTCTACACAATAATTTTATAAAGTTTTAAGATTGGAATAGAAATTTGGTAGCGCTACCGACTGCAGCCTGTAGTTCTAAGAGGATGTTGGTATTTTTACCTGAAGCCACATGATCATCTTCTCCCAGTGGTTGAAATACAGGATATCAGCATTTTTCTCACCCAACAGGAATGTGAGGATTGCTGACCAAGTTCTCGAAATGTTAATATCATTAACCTTCCAGGGACTAGGTAGCTGCAAGTTTGGAGAGAGGTGGCCGCAAGTCCTGCCAGCCCTGTTTCCAGTAATATTCCTTATCAGGCTTTCAAAGAAATTTACATCTACAGTTCCATTTACTTCGAACCCATTTCGATTCAAAATAAAATTAAATAAATCCACTCGTTTCTGGTAGATCGGGGGGCTGGGAAACACTGTCAAAAGCATCTCTTTATTAATAGAATTGTTTCAAAATTATTAACTATTTTAGATTATTATCGACTTCACACCTGTAAAGAACAGAACAGGTTTTCATAAAAATGTTTTAACTTGTTGATTTAGATTAGTATGTATTAGGGAAAGGTTTGTGTTAAAAGGCATAGAGTAAATCACGTGTTCTTTTTCTCACTCAAGATACATTTATTCCTAACAAATTCGTTGGAAGGCATACTTCGTCCTTTCATGCAGACAAGTTCTCCAGCGTTCTGCCTTTCCATTCTACAAGTTTGTACGAATATAATACTATTATTTAGCATCTACTGTAGTATACATTTTTCATTTTGCTAACACATTTTTGGACCACATTAGTAGCTACCAGATTCTTTCCTTAAAACATTGCGACTCATCTTATTTGACCTGTTTACGTCAGTTCGATGTGTTTCCCCTTTATATTGCTACAGCCAACTACAAGAAATCCATTGAAGAAAATTAATTTCACTGGCACCAAACTTTTGCAAGTTTATACTCATTTCTTTAAACACAGAAAAAAATAGTTTATACCCTGATTCTTTGAACATTTTGAAAAATAGTATCTCAAATATGTCAAGCATAAATTGCCAAGGGTAACAGCTGATAATGTGGCCTTACCACTTTAGATAACAACATGTACGAAACGGTAAATATAACTTTTAAAAGACGAATTATGTCAAATATTATTTATTGTACTCTGGGGATTTGCAATTCAGAAAAATATTAATTCCAGTACACAATGGTCGATTCAAATTTCTAATAAGGAAGGAAAATATTTAAAAAAGAGTATATGAAATTTAATATATGTAATTATTACTTAAAATTGGTATTCTTTACGGTGCTCATTTGTTAATAACAATGTTCAGTTTAGAAATTGCTTCGCCAAAGTTCTAACAGTTTGGAGTAACGAAATGATTAAATGACTAGGACATTAGGAACAAATGCCACGTTCTTAAAACAAAAATTGAAAATGTACCTCTAAGTAGTTTTTATTTCAGTCTTATACGACAAAATACATGAGATACTTTCTTCATAAAAAGGGAATTCTCTTTCGTCAATTGTAGAGAAAATTTTGAAATGTTCCCTTATGTTGCAAAGAAAAGGCAATCAAATCCTGAGATTTCCTGTTTACAAAGAAAGAGGAAAGCGTTTGAAAATTAGGTTAGGCGTAGTTTTGGAAGTATACCCACAACATTAAGTCCAAAAATAATACATGTAATTTGGGATTGAGAAAAAATTATATTTAAAGGAAGGAAAGATAAGAGGAAGGAGTTGTCTGAAATGGCTGATGACTGTTATTTCTAGGTTTACATATTCTGCTTATAATTCGTTGTCCTAACAAAACATCCTAGCGAAATTTTTATTCACAAAGTCTATTTGTATTTCCTCTTTTGTTTGATTTCCTTCAGCAAACGTACAGATGTTCTATATAAAATTCTAATATGAGGGCGTTTACTGATTTACCATTACGCCAAAAATTAGAAATGTTGTGAAATTCAAAGAAGGTAAAGAAAAAACGGTAAGTACGAGGAAAGATCAAAAAATTAGTTACACTGTTGAAAAGAAACGAAAGAAATAAAGAGATATCCTCAGGGTAATGTAGGTTGGTTTAAAGGTACGACATTTATTCATTTTACATACTGTGAACATTATTAGAACGTGCAATTAGCTTTCCATACCTAAACAGAAAAGGTCTCCTCCAGTTTGGTGCAACCAGTTAAGGACCGCAGTTCGCACAGACTCATTAGTTTGGAATCGTTTTCCACTAAGGTCCTGTTGTGTTTTACCGAGCAAATTGTAGTCGTACGGGGATACGTCGGGGCTGTATAGTGGATGTTGCCACACCTCGCACTTGAATGACTGCAGCAATTCCTTTGTTTTCCGTGATGTGTGCGGTGTGGCATTGTCGTGCTTCATAATGATACCTCCGCTCAACTTACCCTGTTGTCTGTCCTTAATTGATTTCGCAAATTTCGTAGCGTTTGTCAATAGGAGTCAGAATTGAT
Source organism: Macrothele yani (assembly GCA_039090855.1). Classification (NCBI taxonomy): domain Eukaryota; kingdom Metazoa; phylum Arthropoda; class Arachnida; order Araneae; family Macrothelidae; genus Macrothele; species Macrothele yani. The sequence continues at coordinate 87,075,038 of CM077033.1, read as the reverse complement.
AGTCGTCCATTTTGGCACAAATTATGTGCAAACATCTTCACAGTCAAAAAAAATCACCATGACGTTTCCCGCAGACGGTTGGAGCTTGCATTTCTTCTTTGTACGAGAGGTGATTTCATGGATGATAGTTCGGTTTCGGGGTAAATGGTGATCTATGTTTTGTGACCTGTGATGATTCGACGCAACAAATTGTGACTCGGAGGAGAATACCATTGCAAAAAAACAAAGATGACAGGAAACGTTGGTTTATATTCTGTTCGGTGAGCAGTCGTGGCACTCATCGCGCACACAATTTCCGAATTCCCAGCTGCTCATGAATGGTGGAATGCACAGTCCCGTACGAAATGTCTATCGTACTGGCAATTTTCTTGATCTCGATACGCGTGTTATACCGTATCATGTGGCCAACGGCCGAAACATGCTCCGTAGTACTGAATATTGAAGGTCTGCCTTCGCCTTATTAATTCATCGAATTTGCGCGACCGTTTCACAATTGTTGGATGCACTTTACAATGGCCGGGCGAGACATGGCAGTTTCCCCGTATACAGCGCAGATTTCAGCATGGCTGTCAGCGCATTTTACGCGATTGGACAACAAAAATCGAATGGTTCCATGCACTTCCAATTTTTAGTAAAAATGCAGTTGACGCGTCATTACGAATTGCTTCCTGCAAACCCCTCACGAAGTTGTTGATCTAAAACACCTCCGGTCCGTATCTGTGAGGTACTGTCAACTTCTGCATTGAACGACACACTGTCTGACTTTAATTCCACTTGGAGATGGCGCTAGGTGTAACTTACTTTTTCCTTCACCTCCGTAAACTAAAAGAAAGAGGGCAAATTTAACGTCGGAAAAACCAAGTTTTTCAAGATATGTGTACAGATGTTTACTATTTATCTGAAACACGCTTCTTTTGGAATCCGTTATGGTTCTGTTTCGGTTGAGAAAAACATCAGAAATCGGAACAAACTAATTCTTCTGCGTTCTTATCGGATAATTTACTATTCCCTCTTTACATTATTTTCTGAAATGCAATTACCGGAACAAGGTATCAGTGGAGCCCGCAAGTAAGTATAACAGAACGGCCGCAACAGTCAGACACACCTTGATTGACGTCAGTTGTGCTTTACGCACCTTGCATTTAAAAAGTACGAGGACTTAATAATCATTGCAGTACGACAAATTTATATATAATTATTTATTTCAGAATAAAATACCGTTAATAAATTGTTTTATGGGAATGTCTTTATGACAATTTAATATCAGGGAAATTTCCGGGAATAATTCGATCACGTGTTTAAAAAACTAGTAACAAATTTAAAGCTTTAAAATTTGGTAAAAGACTGCTGGACGGGCAACTAGTGTGTTACGTTTCTTAAATACATATATACGCATATGGTGTGGAGTATTTCCCTATTCCATTCAAAATTTTATAAAATTAATTAATTAACATTTTGATTTCTGCATGTCAGTAGTATCGCTTGTAAGTTTTCTCTGAAGTAATACCCTACTCAACAATTCAACAATTTAAAAGCAATTCCGAGTGATTACGCAGCACAACTCACAATAATTGCTAAAAAAGTTTTATGAAATTTACAATTATGCCACTACTATTTTCATTATTTTCAGTGAGTTGGCAGCAGTATTTTGCTCAGCTTCCTTTTCATGAATACTCGTGAAGATAAATGATTAATATACATGCGTAAATTTTGGCGTACATCTATAATTGAAGGGATGCACCTGAATTTTAGTTTTGTTTCACTACGAAATGGGTTGTTTTCACAATTAAAAAATATTTCAGAATCGTCTTATTACATACACATACCTTCTTAATTCTGAACTGTTGCAAAAGAAATGATGAGTATGGGAAAAAGAGTTTGAAACAGCAAGTGTCCTTTTTGTTTAGTTAATATCTGTGTCATTCATTCGACGAAAAGATCGCAAGGCTCATGTCTCGGTTGAATTGAACTGGCTATGACGTTGAGGACCCATAGTTAATCAGCCCGGTTCTACATAAACAAGTTGTCAAAATTGTGATTCCATTATTTATCTGCATTTCGGACACAGTCACTGTTTTTGGAAAAAGATACATCCATTCCCTATGTCATGAGTAAAATGCTACTGATTTTATGAGCTTTTACATGAAATGGAAACCAGTGATTTTTCTTCAAGGTCGCTGTAAATGATGCAGATCCATTGTATACGTGCAACGTATTTATGCGGTGTGGTGATCAAAACTGTGGTTTAGCAGAAGCGTTTGAATAAAATTTCCCAAACATTTGTCCTTTTGTCATTCTCTTCTTGTTTCGTTGACAGCTCTAAACGCATTAACTGTAACGTGTGAATGGGATTTTTGTCTGCAGCTGGGGTGTTTCCAGTTAAAAATAACCATTTCAGTTTCGAGACGTTTTGCTGAGGTAGCTAAATTTAAATATACAAATAAAACGATGGACTTTTAACATCCTGAAATAGGTCTTGTGATTAAATATCTATTTGAATTCGTACCCGCATCTTTCCAAGGCAGCCTATCATTAATTGCAAATCTTTCCAAACTTCCAAATTTATAGCACTGTAAAACGTATTTTCCAAACTGATGACATCATTTTCTATGTAAAATTGGAAATATTATTCTAATTCAATAAATAAACCATATATGTTTTGTTAGCGGGAAAATTATAACACAATGTTCTTTCATATAACAATTATAACTGCTTATACAGTATACGCAAGCTTAAAATGGTACCCAAACATTTATGTATTTTACTCACTTCGTTAAAAATTGAAATATTTTAAACGTTATCTTTAATACACCACAATGTGAATACTGAAGAAATGCATATAGCCTATTAAATCCCTTTATTTTTGTGGCGTAATAAACTCAAAGATTCGCCAAGCTTTCAACTTTTAAAAAGACTGCCATCAAGGAAACTCTCGAAATCCTGGTTAGTAAAGTTGCATGCAATGATGTGATCTTTACTGAACTTCCAATGGTTTGGCATGCGTTAATAAAGGACGGGAACACGTCGCGGCGCGCCGTGTAATTACGTGTTAAAATTTCATGTAATATGCTCGTAATGTAACTCACGTTATTTTCAAAAATTCTCTGTGTTCCTTCCGTGTTCCAATTCCCTGCATTTTTAAGTATACTATTGCTTTGAAAAATCATCCTAGTGGAATGCCGAAGCTTCGCGAATGTTTGTGCTTATTACGTCATAAAAATAAAGAGATTTAATACGTTATATGCGTTTCTGAAATACTTTAGCTTTTTTTCTCAATTTATTTTATTTACTGCATATTTCTTAGTACGTCTGGTAATGGCAGAAATATTCAGTCATTAATAGAGTATTTTCCGTTAACTTTATTAAAATGTTAGAAATACAAGGCAGGTTCTTTGCGAATAATATATTCTTATTGATTAGGCAAAACTTTCCGGGATATATTCGTCTATGCATTTCCAAAGCCGTTTTGGTATATTTACAAGCATTAACAAAGTTATTTTGATTAAAATGGTTTTATTGTTTAGAGAGTGCTGTATTGTAAATTTCCTTACATCAAAAACAGTGAAACCTGCAGCCGTAAAGTGTTAACAATGAAATATGTAACCTTTGTATTGTAGACTGAGGGCTTTTAAAGAAGTTCCTTGACACTTTGCGATGTGTTACAAGAAATAAATTTTTGACTAAATAGGATAAAAATTTCTTTTACACAAAGCTACTTGGTTACACGTTAGAAGTTCTCTACCAAACTAGCATAAGCATGTATCCAAGAATCTAAGCAAAATTATGAAAACCAGTTTTAAAGTTATAGAAGTGGTAAGTTTTCCACGAAACAGCAAAACGTGCTCCTCGTTTGCGAATTAAATACTAGATTTACAAGAACACCGTATCTCTTGCATATACAAATAAAATATTCAACAAACAGTCTGTTACATTTAGAAAAGCGTCTTTGTAATATATTAAATTAAAGGGATTCTAGAAACAGCCTCTTTAAAACAAAAGGAATGCTTACAGCATGCGACTGACCAGTGCTTTAAAATGTTGGTCATGGGTTACAAACACGCAATATCAAAAAGTAGTGAGGCAAGATACCTGGTGTGACAAATATTGTATTAGGATTAGCGATCTGAGAAAGCCTCCATGACATTCTAACATCTTTCGAACACGTGGATTTCGAACTCCAGAAAAACAAATTTGAACTATGTCAGTGTAAAGACACCCGCTGAAGTCGAAAATTCAGAGTGAATCCCAAGTAACTGAACTTTGACTTTGATAGCAATAATATATTAATTTCTGAATAAGTTACTGCATATCTTACATTTTCAGGATATAATTACATGTAAAACAATAATTCCTTTTGGGAATTTAATACATTGGCACATACCTTTTCACCCACTCACAAAAATATGGAATAAATGTAGAAAAAAACATATATTTCCATGTCAGCGACTGAAGTATATAAATGATATTAACATCTATATAAAAAAAATGATTTCAATTTTGGAAATCACTTACTGAGGCACCTTGTTAAATTTGTGGTCTCTAGGGCCGTCTTGGGATTGGTCCGAGATGAAAAGGGGATGATTTCTAAACGAGGAAGGATATTGTACCGGTATTACCGAATTGTTGTTTTACTTAGTTACCCTGCAAACAATGGTTCTAAATGTGGGACGGGCGTCTGCTTGAAGCACACTGAGTTGCTACAGCAGGAGTAAACCCGAAGTCAAGCAAACAAAAACAAACCTCAACAAATTTATCTTTTTCGATTATGAACATTCTTCTCAAGAAAAAAGAAATAACTCTTTCAAAAATTGATAATGAGACTTTGAAATAACAGTTTAACTTCCTCAAAACACCAAGGGCATTTCTTTGTGTGTTATAAAAGCCATCGGAAATCAAAGGCTTCCATATGTTAGCACTTTCAGAAAAATATGATTCTAAAGGTGAATATATATTACTAACATAAATATTGATAAAAATTGACACGGCTCAGTAGCGAAAACGATAAAATTTTGGTCAGCTAATTTGCCAAATTTAGTCTATCTGAAAGTATAACTGGAAACATCCACTAGTTTAAAAAAAAAAGAAAAATGATCCTGAAATCCCAAAAGAAATGTAGCTTGTCTTTTCTCTCAGTAAACTTCATTTAATTTGTTTCTCATTTTTTTAATATTTCTCTTACCAAAAATTAATTATTTTTAGAAATTTTATCATAAAATGGAGCTTTTCTCTCATTGTTTTGAAGACACGGTACTACTGTTTTCCATTCCTTTTGAATTTTTTAGTAAACGACCGGTCATTCCAAATATCAATTTGTTGACTGCAATTCTTCATATCACCGGAAAGTACTTCTTTGGGGTTCCATTTGTTTTCACGTGTTAATACTCTGCATTTTCTTTTTGGCATTCTTCTTTTTCTTTTCTCACTGCGGAGGAAAGATGTGAACACATTCAACAGAAAAGAGTTTTCTGGTCTCTAAATGATTTCAAATAATGTTTGGAACATCACAATTAATATAACTTATCCCACTGATCTCACGTCACAGATGCGTCCGGATTCAAATCCTAGAAGAAGCATGGTTGGTGTGCTTGTCTTACGTGACTGACTGTCTTACTTCCCTAAAACCAGTGAATTCAAATAAGGATACGTTTACTGCTTATAGTTTTCCGAGTTTATCACGGCGGTCTTTTTTACTCTGAAAGGCCAAAAGTTAAAACCTGTGCTCTTCAGTATTTCACAATTGAAGCCAATCTGCTCAATCGCGGACAATCTCATCCACGGATGAATATCGTAAGTTAAATTACCGAATGTGGGAAAAACTTCAATAATAAGTGTGTTATAAACACTCTTCTTCGAAACAAATAGATTCCCTGACCTACAAGAATTCATATGAATGTTATTTTATTAGAATCGTTTTTCTCAGTAAAATACTGTTCGAATTCTAGTGTAAGTACTTTTTACAAGTAAAAGCAACATTCGTCTTCATATTCTTGTATAATGCCATATTAATTCCCCACATGCGAGAAAGAAACATCTGAAAAGAAAATAGACTCCGAAGTGGTGAAACATTATGACCAGAGCGTTTTTATGCAAATCGAAGCAAATCGAAATAAAGGACGGCGCTTATGAACGTTATGGTAAAGTTAAAAGAACAGCAATATGTAAAGTTAAAAGAACACTGTGCTTTGTTTTTCAGTGTTTTTCTTGTTCTGCAGATGGATGTTGTTTGAAAATGGCAGCCGACTTGTACGAAATTTAGATGAGAGTGGCAGATGAGAAAGGCAGATAATCAGTGTCACCTAGTTTCACAAAGACAATATTGCAATATGTTCTGGCGAGGGGGTCAGAGCGTTTCCCAGACCACAGTTTTAGTAGGGTACTAGCCGTCAGTCCTGGCCGGTGCCTCCGAAAAGTGGTCCGAGCAGGAAAACCGCGATATGCCGGGAATGTGTGTGCCGCCCACGGATCATTTAATGCAAGAGGTGAGTGGAGTCTATCACGTAAGGTGCGATACAACAAAAGGAATTCTGTTGCCCAAATTGCCGTGATTTGAATTCTGGTAATGGGTGCATATAAGTAGGAAGCAGCTTTTTTTTATTATTTCATGTTGCAGCACAACAGATCAATTATATATCACAATAGGCAATATAATCACAAGCATTAAGATTTGAAGTTCTGTTACTACAATGGCCGTTCCATAAAAACTGGGAGTATTATTTTTCGAGTTGACACAGTACGAAATGGAAAAACAACTACGCTGGCGACTAATGGAATTAAGGAAGTATCTACGTTTGTTATTAGCCGTGGCAGACGATTCTGGTTTTGCTATTGCGCAGTTGTTTAAGGTACGTCTGCCTTTTATCATACAGCTATGCAAGTGCCTGATTCAGAATTAAGAACTAAAATGCTTTTTTCAAAAAATGTTCTATTGTTTGGGTAAAACGGCTGTACAAGGAGTAGATTTTATGAAAAACGCTTAAAAATATAAATGTTTGGATGAATCAACGAAAGTGTTGTTAGGGAGGTTATTGTTAAGTAGAGCCGTAGAAGTGAAGGGCTGGGTCAATCCTTTCTTTGAGGACGATAATTTAAGCTCCGGCGATGTAGCGGTTTACGTCATGTCGCGGAAAGTTTCTTTTTCCAACAAGTCTCTCCCTCTATTCTGTTGGTAATAAACCTGCGAACTGAGTGATTGTTTTGTTACTCGCATTTCTTTGTGAATAAACGTGTCTTCTTTATATTTATTTGTATACATAAAATGCCTTTATCTTGTGCTGTGGCTAGTTGTAAAAAATACGCGTAAGAATATCAAGGGCAGTTGTGTGGTTTATCACGTTCTTCCTGTGAATAACAAGAACATGGTGAAGGAATGGATTATTAAATGCAAGCGTGCAAATAATTTTAAAGCTGAAACAGCAAGAAATTGTAGGGCCTATTTCCACAGTTCAGACTATGAAGATGATATGAAAAATCGCTTGCTTGGACTTCCAGAACGTAAATTTCTGAAACCTACAGCGGTGCCGAGTTTGAATTTGGAATGTACAAGATCAATTACCGTACTCGATAATGCTCGAGAACACAGGCAAATGAAAAGGTATGCACGTCGAAAGCTCTGAATCGAATCACAGGACTTAGTCCAAAAAAAATGGGTGTTGATGAGGACGTTTCTTTAAGTGAAAAAGAACGTTCAGAAGAAGAAATAACATTTACAACAGTATGCATTGTCTTGCTCAGAAATGGAAACTAAAAACCAAATTCTCACGGAAAAAGCTATCATGAAGGAAAAACAGATAGGCAGCTTAAAGGAGAAAGCTGCCTATTCAGAGTTAGAATGCATTGCAAAGTAAAAGAAAAGAAACAAGTGGACAGATGAAGATAATATTTCTCGTTGCTTAGTGAGTAGAGCTATTTCTATGAAAGCTTCTGATTGCTGGAAGGATAAAATTTGGATCCCTTTACCAAGTGCAAGCACGTTGAAACGATAGTGTGCCAAATTTATTTGCCTTCCTGGAATTTTCCACAACGTTCTGTTTCTTATAAAGAAACGTAGTGAAAACCTGTCAGAAAATGAGAAGCTCTGCGTTCTTAGCTTTGATGAAATACACATTGACACCAAAATATGCTGCGACACACGAATGGATCAGATTCTGGGTCCACATTTTAAAGTCTTAATTGTCCTAGTCAGTGGAATTTTGTCTCCACGGAAGCAACCAATTTTTTTTTATTTTCAACGCGTAATGACTAAAAAGCTTCTCTTTGAGATCATTACAACTCTACAAAAACAAACTGGCATAATAACTAAAGCAGCGGCTTCAGATTTAGGAGGTTGCATGACGTTATGGAAGGAATTGGTAATTTCGTCCAAAAGTCGTTTTTCACGCATTCTATAAAGATCGTCTCAAAGATTTGGATTTTTCCGCTTCATTTCTTGAAAATTTTGCGGAAGCACTTCATAAACCAGCTGCATTGCTTTCTGCATTGGACTGATAATTCATTGATTATAATTGAACTTTTAAACAGACACAATAACGGGGAATTAAACTGATAAACTAAATATATACGTGTTTCCAAATGCAAATATGCACGCGCCTATATGTCTCTTCAATTGTTGAGCTGCTGCTGCTATACTCAGTGTCCTTGCAGTGTCGTCATGCTCCCGAATCAGAGGATTTCAAGTTCGGACGCTCGATGAGCCAGCTCTTACTCTTACGGACGCCCTGATCTGCGGTAGTATTATGCCCAAAAATTTGGGGAAATTAAACATTTACTTCGTTTCAACGATATGTTTGTGTGACATAGCTTGTATAAAGAATATTTAATTCTTCCCAAACCAGCAGCGAATTCAAGAAATAAAATCTACTCATCATAAAATCAAGTGCATCACATTCTACCTATGTTTGTGGTAAATGGAGGTCGCAGCAGATCGGATGAAATAGGAGTGAGAGAAAAAGCTCAGCTTACAGCATAAGGCCCAGTTTACAGGTTTTACAAAAAATCAGCAGCGCACGATTTAAAATGTTACAGACGAAGTCATTTTTGTAAATTATTTAATAATGAATTCTGCGCTGATATATACGTGGATCCGAAAAATGACAAGAGTGGAAGACATCATGATCAGAGTTAAATCCCTGAAATGGCAATGGGCTGGACATACTGCCAGAAGGACAGATCATCGATGGACAGCCGAAATTTTAGATTGGATTCCAAGGGACAGGAAAAGACCCAGAAGAAGACCACATAGGAGATGGGTGGATGAAATTCGAAAGTATGCAGGGGTGACATGGAGGAGACTGGCACAAGACAGACCGTTGTGCAGGAAACTTGGGGAGACCTTCGTCCAGCAGTGGATTGATAATGGTTGACAATGATGATGATGATGATATGGAAATTATTTTCTTCTTATAAAAAAGCAAAGTAGGGTCTTAATAATTACGATGCACTCAATCTGGTATTATTAGTTTAATAAATACAGTAAAATATTGAAGAAATTAAGTATATTATGAGAATTTTCCTATTACCCTTCCATTTGTAGATGCTTTTCGAAGTATTTCCTTGAATGCGTTTTGAGCATCAGTTTATTTCAGTAAAGTGAAACAGACATACATGTAGCATGACTATTACATTTACAGTGTGATAAGAAAATTACTTGCGTAATTCCCAAGACTGAAAGCTGCAAAAATCTTGAGCACACCACGATCTCTTTTACAACGTGAATTATGTCTGGGAATTTCAAATTTTATATATCTGTATCTAATAAGGTAAACCATGGATAGTACTTTTATGTATGCGGAAAAATTGACCGTATGAAGTAAAATTATTTCTCTTAATGAAATTACGCGATATCCTGAAATTTATCTTAATTATTTTATTGTGCATATCATTCCTATATCTGTACCCAATTTTTATATCCACACCCATGATTTCCGAGTGACCTTGGAAATCACGAACACTCGTAAAAAAGAGCTATTAAAACGACTCGGTAATACAAAGACTGTGGAGACCAATTAATTGGGCTCTCGGTGAATCGAGGCAGCAGTTTATTTGGGAAAATCATTGAAGGGCATCTTAAATAATCTCTTTGAGATAACGCTTCGCATAATATGGGCAACCGGTGAATTGCCCCAAAATGTTCTAGATCCGTTGTTTCCATATTATGCAGAATCTGCTAATAAAATATGTTGCCTCGCAATAAAGACTGAAAATGATGATTTAAAATTTTACCATAATTATGTCCCGAAAATGTGCGCTACTCTTAATACACTGCAGATCAAAAAATTTTTCAGTAAATAGCTATATGGTTCAAATCCTAAATATAGTTCTTAAATATAGTAACAAAGTTCCTGTGCTTTAAAAAGATTTCCAGTTCTTGAGAAGTATGGTAATTTTGATGATCCAAAAAAAAAATTCAGAGCGAAATTGTGGGATGTAATTGTAAATAGAAGAAAAGCTTTCTTTTATAAGAAGCCTTACCATTCTACGTAACATGTTTACCGATCTGTCATAATGCATTGGGTTGTTTTTTTCAAATGTATTCATTTTACAGATGATGTTCATACATTTTCAGAACGTCCTTGATAAGAAATTACAGAAAATATAAGGAGTTTAATAAACTGAAACTGTCGACAGCGTGTTAGATAAACACGAAAGAAACATTTACTGCAGTTAAAAATTTTAATGCTTAGAAAATTTCGACAGTAAACAAGAATTGGATAGAAGGTTATGTTTTTGTTCTTTACGAAGAGAAACATTTGCATTCTGTAATTAAAAAGATATGTTAAAATCATGGGATTTTACTAAGATTTCTAAATGAAGCATAAGCAATATTATTAAGTATAGAGAGCAAAATCGTCTTGCATTGGCTTTAACAGGAAAAAGAACACAAAACCTATATACAAAGAGCATAAGCACTTTTACAAATAATTCAGTAGTAAGGCCTGTGGTCTTAAAAGAAAATCCACAGACCAAAAGAGCAATCACTGATGCATTACAATATCACTTTAAACTGCAATCAAGGTAATAAACAAAGATTCGAATTTAAAAAATCCCCAAAAATTTAATGTCCACCACCTTTTGCCTAGACATGTGGATGAGCGCAGAACGCGGTGTAGTCTACTTTATGAAAATCACTTACCCGGAAACAGATGGAAATTTATGATGACTATTGCTGAAGCATGAATCTACCTAAGCCAATGTAAAAAAAAATCGATTTATTATCGCAAAAAAGCAGAAAACGATTTACAAACTTGGTTCTAAGAATTCAATGGACGTTTCAGTAAAGAATCCATGATTATTGTTTGTTTCTCGTACAATGGGAAATTAAAATTAAGAAAAGTTTCAAAGAACGAAAAAATCAATATAACCGCAAAAATGTTTTAACTCCTGTATTTAAAAACCAAATACCATACCTTTATGCACATAGCCTTCAAAAAGTGGAACTCAATCAAGGTAAGGATGTCGGTCATGCATCCAATCTGTCACTCTGGTTTTTGAAGAAATGAAAAACAGATGGCTATAGAGTCTATACATTTTGCTCGTATTACTTCAAAGTCCCCGGATGGGTCACCAATGGACTATTATACATCGGGAGTGCTAAAAAGGGCGTTTCCAAAAGGCAGACTTAATAATTGGACGATGGAAAGCTGTCGAAGAGGAGTATAGTAAAATAAGACTGCAAATATTACGTGATTCTTTGTTACCTTGGAAATCTATATGTAGTTTCATAATAATCGTATGGACCTATGTCTAGATTTCCACGATATAAAATAGAACATTTAAGAAAGAAATACTTTAATTTCAAACATTAACTATATTGCTCAAAAATGTTTCTAAATACGTGCGAACAACCTATATGTATTTACTTAAACGTTTTTAGGAGATTAAATCCTTCTGTAGCTTTTTACAAGGGCGAGAGTTGTATCTTCACAAAATTATTTATTAAAAAAGTAAAAAAACGTTTTTGTTTTTGGCCATGGTTATCCGGTTTTAGTGAAATAAATATCTGTTCTCGAAAATATTTATATTTTTGGGGGTTGCTTGTATCTAGATATTTTTAATAAATTTAAAGGTGAAATGTCCTGGTAACGGAGAAACAAATTCATAAAGGAAATATGTGCCATGTGACCATTACTCACGGCAAAAAAAGCTAATTTACTTACAAACGATATTTCCGTCCAACTGTATGTACATAGTTTCTTAGCGTCTCGTGCTCCGTCAGCAAAAAAAAGTCGTGATAATCAAACATTCAACCATAACTAATTTCCCCAAACTGGGACAAAACAGCAGGAAACTGCATTTACTAGCTAGACAATGTACTTCGGGAACAGTCATTAAGCCGTGGGGAGCTATAATTTATGTTTTAATATACACAGATAAAAGAATATATGCAGAATTGTTTTCTTTTTCGGTGCACATGAAAATGAATGGAGATTCTATTTTCAAAACATAAATCATGTTTCATGGGAATAAAAAATGCAGTTGTTCTCTGTCTTCATCTTCTCACAATTCCTTGACATAATTCAAAGGGATATATGAAAATTGTAATGTCCGGGTTTGTAAGATTTATCAATTACTAAGTTTTTTGATCATTTAAAATAGATAGGTCTGCACTTTTTTCATTGTGAAAGAATTCATTGGCAAATGTATCTTTTGGATCAGAATGTTGCAAGCGTAGATACAGTTCCACACTATAATGCACACTCCAACCACATAACGCGAAATCATTTCTTTGTGAAAACTTCAAAAATATTTGAAAACTAATTTCTCCAGTGAATTGTGCCTTAATTTAAAGGAAATTTTAAATCTCAAACTTACGGATATTCAGAAACATAAAATTTTTCTTTTTCTAACAGGACATTCCCCAATTGTTAGGAGAGGTACATACATCAACCAAATATATATTTTTTTTTGTTCCTCTTTTGTGTCAAGTTATAGATGCGTATAACTAACAACATGAAGCACAGAATGAGAAATATCGAGAAAAACTTGATACACATTTATGTCTCTCCTAGCTGGAAAATGTTTCATTATTTTGTGTAGGATATTTTCATGAAGTGGTTTTCGTTGCAAGAAATATCCAGCAAGAAAGGAAACCTTTTTGTCGGGTTACTTTATAATATCACATAATATTTCAGATACATTGGTTTCATTGAAGAGATATCAATAACTTAGTCTCCACGAAACGAAAAGGGAGATCTGTTTTTGTCCGAATATGTGTTCAGTCCCTAAAATTGAATTTTAATTAAAATGGGCATTTCTCTAATCCATGCATAAATTTTGAGAAAAAAAATTTAAAAATTTTGTACCCATAAGTATAAGCGACAAAAGATTCATATCAGTCATTTTATGAACACTATTTATTTATATCCTGTACGTAGAGCTGTACAGCAGCGAATTATGGAGTTAACATAATACTTAAAATCTTTTTCAAATTCTTTAAGAACACCAACATTTTTTAGTACTTTATTGGAAAAATTATATATTTTTACACTAATAAAAGGTAAACCCGTATATGTTTTCGTACAGATATGTTAGTTTCCATCAATCTTGCTGTTTTGTCAAGTAGAAATAAAAAATTTGTCATTGGCATGTTTGTTTTGTTTTAAACATTCAAATCAAGTGAAGCTTTGGCAGGAGTTATCGGTTTGTTATTTATTTCTGGGATATTTGTGATACTTTTCTAAATTTAAACAGATACAGAATGCAACTAGGAAATGTCACAGATGATGATCTGATGTCTTATATACCGAGCTAAAATATAGTCATAAGGCTATTACGCGGAAGTTCTCAACTCGAATTGAACGGATAAATCATGGTACACGAGATCCTACTGGAACTAAGCAATATTACGGCATACATGTCTCTAAAACGTCGATTTCATTGTTGTTTTACACGGGGATCTTTTGCCATCAAAATGTATTGTACGAAATATAACTAATTTTAATGAAAAGTGTACGCGATGGTTTGAAAGAAAGGTAATCTATTATGAGAAATTAAATATGTATGAATCCTGCTTCATAGTGGGTTTACTTTTTACTCATTTGTGATATTTTTGGAAAGGAGAGTGTTTATCCACTTAAATCGGAAATTTTAACAAACGAAATCGTGAATTTCCAGCATAAGTTGCTTTTTTTTTATTTTATAGTGTGATAAGTCTTAACAAATTCCACTCACGGAAAAAGAAATTTGTGCACCTAGAAGAAAACATGCTATAACGGTGAAACTTTGCAATTAGCTAGAGTGCGCCCTGTTATGCAAATGATCAACGTTTGGTGCGAGTGCGCTTGACCGACCACCCTGTGGAAGCGCTGCACGCACCAACCGGCAACCTTATAAACCGGCGTGTAGTCGATGTCACAGGAAAGCGAAAAGAACTGGCCGAGGAAAGGAAACGTACGGGGTGACAAAATTCCAGGGAGACGCCAGAGACGTCGATTTACGCAACTTACGGACCTTGAGAGAAGCTGGATAATTGGTCTGAAAACCGCAGGGTGGTCAGCGCGCCGTTTAACCCGCCACTTTGACCGTTCTGACCATACCGTCAGACTCTTTCGGGAGCAATGAACACGTGACGTCCCTGCCACACTGCGGAGTGGATTCGGGTGGACCAGAAGGACCATCCGTACAGAGAATCGACATATTTTGCGCCAGGTACGACCGGATCCCACGAGGACCCGGTCCAGTATACAGTCAGGTGTAGCGACACCTGTGTGCCCACAAAACATTTCCCGACACCTCGCTGAAGCGAATTAGCGATCCCAGCGCCCCTTACGTGTTCTGCCATATATCCTGGAACATCGCCAGCTTCGTGTGCAGTGCTGCCAGGCCACAGCGACGAGGAGCGCCACAGCATGACGACGTGTGGTGTTTAGGGATGAGTGCCACTTCATTTTGGGGACACATGATAATCGTTTCCGGGCGTGAGGTCACCGGATAAACGGCACAATCCCAACCTCGCTATTGAGCTCCACACCTCCCCACTGCAGGCATAATGGTCTGGGGTGCCACTACCTACAGTAGCCGATCTGCTCAAGTAGTGGTACGTGAATCATTGACTTGCCAGCGATATGTGGAGGAGATCTTACAGCCCCATGTGCTCCCATTCCTGTCTGGGATTCCAGGTGCGCTATCCCATCAGGATAATGCCCGCTCGCACACGTCTCGGGTTTCGCAAGAGTGCCTGCGTCATGTCCAGACACTTCCATGACCTACCCGTTCGCCGGACATGTCCCCTAACGAGTATGAGTGGGAACAATTGAAACTCCATCTCTCGCCGTGCCCCACTATCCGGAATTTAGAGCACACCGTCCTACACGTGTGGGCCAGTTCCCCTCGCCTCCATACCGGGACGTATTGCAGCATGTATCGTCGCATGAGGCGGTGCGGCGCGGTATTGAAGATGACCGGATCATGGGCCGCAGATCCCTCTGTGATTGCCCTGCAGCTCCAATTTTGTCATTATGTGTATCTTTCATCTCTATCATTACGTCCATAAAATTTCAGTTCAATCGGATGCTTCCTTCTTGTGCGTAAATTTCATTGTCAGTGAGTGTAAATAAATTGGGCGATTCATTATTTCGGATTCAAACAGTATTTGACAGAAACTGGTGCATATGAGCAACTGATGTGTCGCCATCTAGTGGATTCTGCTTCGATTTCTTTGTCGTTTTCCACGTAAAACCGAAACTTGTCTACATTAACGCAACGTGTAGCGCCAGAAGTCTACTAGTTGTGACTTTTGAATTTTTTTTTTTTTTGAAATCTCTTCCGCATGTCCTGAATTTTCAGCACAAAAAATTTAGTTGTGTTTGGACTTCTAGATATCTCTCCACAGAGTGTTGACTTGGGATACTTGAATTATGATCACCCTGTATATGCGCATATTTACATGTCACATCACACAGGTAAAAGAATTCCTATAAATGTCGCGTTAATCAATGCCGTCTCTTTAGACGGAATAATTATTCATGTTTGTGATCACTATTTATGAAAACGTGATTTTAGTAAATCTCTTACGCTTCCAACATTTTTTGAACTAGGTAAGAAAGCACTTCTGTTGCTGTTGTACTTCGTTCGTGTGTGTTGCTTTACGTAACTACATGTATGCAAAATTTTCTCTGAAACCCATATTATATTTACTAGAATTCTCCCCAATTTGTTATATTTAAAAATTAGTAGCTGTTACATTCATGTAACTCAGAAGAAAATATAAAAAAAGTACCTCAACTTTTTGAAAATGTGCCATTTCAGTTTTCCGTCCTATGCAACACAGTTTGTCCACTCGTGTTCATAAAAAACAGAACACCTGGAATCCGAGTGTGCGAATTCGATTTTTACAGGTTACCTTCATTATGCAACTCAGGATAAATGATTGGTATCTCGGTGTCGAGCGCACCAGGTGATAAAACATAGATAAAAATAATAGGTGGATTAAAAGCTCGTTTTTATTTAAAAATTTTAAACAAAGCAACAGATAGGTGTGTAACATTACGGTTTGAGCGAAAAGCACCAGCGGGTAAGGGAATTTTTCTTGGCAACAAGAAAACGTTTTATTCAAATAGTCACCATACTGTTGAAAACCGACAGCAATGAATGCTGATAAGTTTGTACTACCAGTGGTATGTATCGTCTGCTAACGTCATACTTTGTGTTGTGAGACACAATGAAAATTATTTTTCTGAGAGTGTCACCAAATTTATGCGATGTATCTGGTTTCTTTTATTTTTACTGCATTTGCGAAATATTGAGCAGCTCGGTGGAGCAGTGGTCTAAGCAAAGTCCTCTGTCCATTTGTCCGAGATGAGTCGTCTTCGAATCCCGGATAGGCATAGATATTACTCTTGTCTTACGGCACTGGCTCTTTCCCTTTCCTGGAACCAATGGCCCTAAATTAGGGACGGGTGACTCTTTATAGCTGATCGAGTTTTTCACTGCGGTCGTTAGGCCTGAAAAAGAAAGCTGCTAGTAGTTATCGCCCTTTGTCGGTCACTATTGAATAAAAAAGACACCTGTTGCCAAACGAAATAACCCTACCTATGTGTGCTTTTCATTCAAAACACATATTAATACATGCAATTGTTCTTTTGTTGCAGGAAGTGAAGCAGCTTTTTCAATGAATACCGGTTTATATAGAGTTTTCATTTGCACCCTTCAAAAACAGAAGCCACTAATATTTAACAACCAGTTTTGTGTTTATAAAAGCTTTTTCCTTAAAGAGTATTTTTAATAACTTTTTTAAATAAAATACTGTCTCTAGTTTATATCGATAAAACTACAAAAGAGTTCAGTAAAATAAAAAAATTCCTTAGAAGACACCAAAAAATTGAATTATGGTTTGCCTCGTACAAAATTATAAATTGCCATGTCTTATTTTATAGACTTTTTGTTGTTCAACATTTGCTTTCAATGGTGTGTCATAAATTAAGTCATTCTAAACATAGAGAATTATATATTATACTTTCATATAAATCAATAAATTCATCTATATCAAATTTTGAAATGTTTCAAAATGTATTTGTTAGCTTCAGTGGACAAGTAAGTTTCCACTATTTGATTACACGTACTTTTAAATCCATTATGGCATATTTCTCCTAAAAACCAATAAACATCCTGGAGAAGTTTTAAACTCTTCGATATCGAGTATTCAAATAATCTTAATTTGGGCAACCCAAATTGATGTTGAAGTAAAAGGAAAGGTTATTGAAATGCAAATATTGAAGACAGGGAATACCATAATAAAAATTTATTTTTTTATTTCTTAAAAATATACTAATTGGTTTTATGCAATAAACATTGCACCTTTTCTAGCAATATTTAATGTGCTCTTTTAACATCATTTTTTAGATTTGGTTACTATTAAAGTTAGAAAAGGAAGAAGGGAAATGCTAGAATTAAGGTACCGAAGTTCTCATATCAAGTGTTTTTCCCAAAACAATTAAATCAATCGTTCATTTCAGTCTAACAATAAAATTAATTCACTTTTAAAAGAAAGTTCTGTGGACTTCGAACCCGGTTTTTAAAGAGTAAAGAGAACAAATTCCACAGCGGCTAGCAACTGCAGAAGTTTTCCACTGCGAGGAAGGGTATTTTGCGCAACATTTTTACATTTCTTAAGAAATTATGTTTTAAATAATAAAAGTCTGGTTCTGCAGGCATCTGTACCGCTAATGATTTTATTTGCAGTTAAAAGCAAACATTTGTACGAAAAATTGGGGATGATCCCTAATAAAGCACAGGTATGTCGCGCAAAGTACTGAACAGGATTTATAAATCACATGTAAATCCTGAAAAAACTGCAGGGAAATCCGGATTTTACATTTATCATGTTCATGTTGTTCATCGTGTAAAATGTTTTTTGTGCAGAGGAAATAATATTCGTATTTGATTTCGTAATAGCAAGGTAACAACGTCTTAATTTTTAGAAAACTGCGGCATGCAATTCTTTAACAAAATGCAAATTAGTAGACAGAAGTTGAGCCGAACCATTTTACACTATTTGGATAAACGCATATTCTGCGGTAGGTGTGAAACGAACGTGTGTGTACTAGATAAAGTCGTGCGCTGCAGAAATTTGCATTCCGTCGCTCTGTCTTTGGTTGGAACGCGTAAAATATGAACAGCCACAACCGGCAAATTAGGGAACCTTTGCTGTACGAGTATGGACTCAGTCATAACGCTGCTCAAGCAACACGAAACATTTTTCATGCGAAAGGAGAAGGTTCCGTGTGCCACAGCATCGGAGACATATATTTCAAGAAATTTTGCTCAAGTGACAGGAAAGTCGATGATCAGCCAAGGTCAGGTAGGCCACCAACCGTGGATTCGAAGGCCTTGCTCCAGGCCGTAGAGACAAAGCCGACCAACAACACTCGGAGATTAAAAGGCAAGCTTAGAAGGTCACACACCACGGTGGTTCTTCCCTTTCAATACGTCGGCAAGGCCTACAGGAGCTGCTGCGTTGACATTAACGAACTGACGCCAGCTGAAACAAACCGCCGGGGAAAAGTGTGTACGGAACTCCTAGAAAATCCGCGTGATGCACGTTTCATCAACAGAATTGTTACGTGTGATGAACAGTGGGCCCATTTCAGACAACCAACTCACAACGGCAGTTGTTGGGCTTGGGCCAACATGCTCAACCTGTTGTCAAACGTGGGCACTTTGAGCTCAAGGTGATGCCCCGCGTCTGTTTGAATTTCGAAGGGATAATCCATTACGAATTTGTTCCTGACGGTAGGACCATCAATGCCAATCTCAACTCCCAACAGCTGGAGGGGAGGTGTGCCGTTTACGAGGAGAAGGGAACGCACTGGTTAACAGAAAGGGCGCGCTCCTACAGAAGGACCACGGTCAGCCTCATACCGTGCGAACGACCAGGTCATAACTCCAGGAACTTAAGGGCATCGAACTGATGCCACACTTAGCATATTGTCCGGACCTTACCTCGTCGGATTGTTTCTTTTCCGGACTATGGCCCACTTTCATAACGGGAGGGGCTTCAACAATCAGGAGGAGGTGACAGCTGGGCTGAAGAAGTTCTTTGCCAGGAAGGAACAGGTACCGTCCTGGAATCGAAGGACTAGCAAACAGATGGCTAAAGAAGGTGCATCCCAATCATCCTAAAGGTATATATCATAGCCCACTGGAAAGACGAGGCAATGAAACGAACAATTGTCATGTGACCAAAACGGTCTCAGTTTGTGAAATTCATCCATGCTTTTAGCGGAAGTGAATACAGTTATTATTCTTGTGATAAAAGTATTTTAAAATCCCTTATTGAATTATGTTTTCCAGTCAAAACTGCCTTATTCTTGTGCCAGTTTTGTGCATAAAATGTAAGTGGGTGTAATATTTAATTATGTGTAGGGTTCAGATTACTATATCTGTGGAACTTATAAATATAATTTGCTTGCAGTAGCAAAATAAATAAATAATTGTAAATAAAAAACTGAAAATTCAGACAAAGAAAGTCGCATGACTGTTTGTTTCAGGGTCTCTATTTTCCAGTGGGCAATGGGTACATATGAAGACATAAAGTGATCCGAATATTGCAAAACATTCGACTCACCATCTGCAATTCCGGGATTGGAAAACAGATACCCAGTGATCTCTTCTTTAAAACTTGCGACGCGTCACCGATCTTCAAGAATATCACTAAATTTTTGTCAATGGTTAGGTATGTTCCATCCGTTTAATACATATATGTAAATTATTTTTAAAATAATCGAATGCAGATTGTTTGCTTGTCTGTTTGAATGCGGGTTCTCTCAGAGAGCGATGTGAACGCAAATATTTTATATGGACGAAAAAGTTGACTTCAAATGTTAATGCATTATAAATATAATGATCCGATTCATTGGTGTCTAAAGTAAGAAATCACACAAATTTCACTCCGCAAGCTTTCTCCGTCAAAGGACGGCTTCATCAGGCGGTTACATAGATAATATAGAATCAAAATTGTAGACAGAACCTCAATTCTAATATGACAAATGAAATCATACGTGAAGACCGCGCGCATAAATAACCACAAACGTGGTGAATACAATATCTTAAAAGCTAATGCAAAAGCAAACAATGTAAACTTTAGGAAGAAACTAGAATCATGAAGACCATCTTGCGAATCCTAGCAGATGGTTCCAAGCCACCGGTAGTTCGAAAGAGACATCGGTGTTGCATGCATCCTGTTTCGTTAATATCTCAACTGTTTCCATTATGGCAGCTGTTCTTGCGTCTCCATATGGTGCGATCTTCGAGATATTCTGCCATTGGGGTTGAGCTTGATGGTTAGCTACTTCTTTGGCAAGTGACGTAGAAAGTTTCTTTTGTGCAACGTCCCTCTTATGCTCATTCATTCTCTCCTCAAATGACCTTTTTGTGAGACCTACCTAAAATTTAGTTGAGAAGTCTGGGTATAACAATGTGATGCAATACATGCCCGCATCCGTGAGCTTCAAGGTACTATTACTTCTTGCTGTGCTGAGGACGGTTGCCATGTGTTTAGAAGCTTTAAGGCCAACATCCAATCCTTTCTTCTGAAAGTGATTTTTAATAAAATAAGATATTTTTGGGATGTACGGGATCAAACCAACAAATATTAAAGGTGCTCTTCTGTTCGGTGTAGCAAGTGTGTTGGCTTCAACTTTCGCTATTCTGTCCTCTACGAGGGAGACGTCAAACCCTCCTGCAAAGGCAAGATCTTTGAAAGACTTAATTTCGGCATCATAGTCAGATTTCAAGGTGCAAAAATCTTTGGCTCTTTTAGCCCGGTATTTGAATAGAGCATACTTGTGTGTTGTTGGGTTGGCTGATCCTGGTGGAATAGGGTTAGGTACGTGCATGATTTTATAGTAGACTTTGGTAGCGAGTGTACCTGAAATCGATTTTGTCACAAGTACATCTAAATATGGTAACTCTCCTTGATTTTCTATTTCTATCGCAAATTTAATGTCTTCATATATGTTGTTTATGTCTACCATGAAGTCTTGCAAGTAGGCTTCTCCGTGCTCCTAGACAAAAAAGATATCATCTGCATAGCGTAGCCATACTCTTGGTGTCCTGGGAAGAGTGGTGAGTATCATTTCTTCAGTAGGTCTCATGACGGCTTCAGCGAGTATTGGAGACAAGGCTGAACCCATCGGGACTCCTTTTGATTGCTTGCAGACGTTTGAGCCATAGGTAAACAAGTTGGATTCTACAGCTAAGTCAAGAACAGCAAAGATATCTTTCAGAGCTTCTTTATCATAAAGGTTAGCTCCAGCCAGGGTTCGTTTGATGTTTTGCGTTGCTTCTGGTATTGGAACAGAGGGGTACAGGGAGATAACACCAAAGCTGCCAATAAGTTCATGTTGTGCAATGGTGATACCTTTTGGCTTGGAGATGAAGTCATTCGAGGATTTAAGGACTCTGTCTGTGTTCGGAAGGAATGGCATAAGAAAAGTAGCCAGGGCTTTCTCAAGGTGTGTTGATGGTGCTTTCTTAATTGAAACGATCGGTCTGATTGGGTTGCCCACTTTATGGTGCTATAATCTCACGAATAATTTGGGTATGGATGCCCCAGGAGGAGTTTCGCTGCTCGCTTGATGGCGTCTGGAAGGGCTTTAAAATTAGAAGCTTTCCTGTCTCTTGCTTTCCATCTGTTGAGAGGGTCTTTTGTCTGCATAACGGCGTTCGAATCAATGAAAGAACGAATTTTTGTGTCGTAGTCTTTCTCGTCCATTATGGCGATCTGCCCCGACTTATCAGTTAGCAGGAAAACAATGTCTCTATCATTTTTGAGCCTCTTTAATTAATTAGGGAGCTTCTGGATGTAATTTCTACTCCGTGCCTTCGCGATACTTGTAAGCATGGCTGCGCATTTGTATCTGATAGGGTCACGCTCAGAAACTGGCATATGTCGTAGGACACTTTCGATTTGTGGCACCACTTATTAGTATCTAAGAGGTCTCTCAAATGTAAATTTCGGGCCCTTCTGCAGGATCACAAGCTCCGAATGGGTAAGTGTCTTAGAAGAAACATTAACGACTGGAATAATAAATTCTTGATGTTGAGGAACGTTCGGATGCTGTTCTGCCCAGAGCTTATCTAATTTCTTCTTGTGGCGAGCTCCGTGGGTTTTACGCTCTCTGCTAGCCAGCATGTCTATTCTTATTGGCATTATATCTAGCTCCAAAGCTAAGACCAGATGCGCTAGATCAGCGTGCAGGCTAAAGGATTCGGATTCCAGCTCCATGATTCTAACTCTTTTGGAGCGAATGAGGTACTTCAGCGTTTGCTGCTGGAATATTAACTTTTTACATCGGAACCAAGGATTGTCAATAGTAGATTTAAACTTAAGGAAAGGCGGAATCAGGTCCAGCGCTCTGCATTCTTGCAAGAAGTCAAAGTGCGATCGTTCCATCTCAAGCTTGATTCTAAATCGTCTAAGTTTATGATATGCGTCCATTATATGCCCGGAAACAGCAAACAAATAAATAGCTTGTGTGACGCCAACACCAGAAAACTAATTATAAATAAAATGATCCGATTTATTGGTGTCTAAAGTAAGAAATCACACAAATTTCCCTCCGCAAGCTTTCTCCGTCAACGGACGGCTTCATCAGGCTATTACATAGAGTATATAGAATCAAAATTGTAGACAGAACGCTAGTTCTAACATGACAAATGAAATCATGCGTGAAGACCGCGCGCATAAATAACCACAAACGTGGTGAATACAATATCTTAAAAGCTAATGCAAAAGCAAACAATGTAAACTTTAGGAAGAAACTAGAATCATGAAGACCATCTTGCGAATCCTAGCAGATGATTCCAAGCCACCGGTAGTTCGAAAGAGACATCGGTGTTGCATACATCCTGTTTCCTTAATATCTCAACCGTTTCCCTTATGGCAGCTGTTCTTGCGTCTCCATATGTTGCGATCTTCGAGATATTCTGCCATTGGGGTTGAGCTTGATGGTTAGCTACTTCTTTGGCAAGTGACGTAGAAAGTTTCTTCTGTGCAACGTCCCACTTATGCTCATTCATTCTCTCCTTAAATGACCTTCTTGTGAGACCTACGTAAAATTTAGTTGAGGAGTCTGGGTATAACAATGGGATGCAATAGATGCCCGCTTCTGTGAGCTTCAAGGTACTATTACTTCTTGCTGTGCTGAGGACGGGTGCCATGTGTTTAGAAGCATTAAGGCCAACATGTAATCCTTTTTTTCTGAAAGTGATATTTAATAAAATAAGATATTTTGGGGATGTACGGGATCGAACCAACAAATTTTAAAGGTGCGCGCGGTCTTCACGCATAATTTCATTTGTCATATTAGAATTAACGTTCTGTCTACAATTTTGATTCTATATTCTCTATGTAACCGCCTGATGAAGTCGTCCGTTGACGAAGAAAGCTTGTAGAGTGAAATTTGTGTGATTTCTTATTTTAGACACCAATAAATCGGATCATTATATTTATAATTAGTTTTCTGGTGTTGGCGTCCCACAAGCTATATATTTGTTTGCTGTTTTTGGGCATATAATGGACGCATATCATAAACTTAGACGACTTAGAATCAAGCTTGAGATGGAACGATCGCACTTTGACTTCTTGCAAGAATGCAGAGCGTTGGACCTGATTCCTCCTTTCCTCAAGTTTAAATCTACTCTTGACAATCCTTGGTTCCGACGCAAAAAGTTGATATTCCAGCAGCAAACGCTGAAGCACCTCATTCGCTCCAAAAAAGTTAGAATCATGGAGGTGGAATCCAAGTATTTTAGCCTGCACACTGATCTAGCGCATCTAGTCTCACCTTTGGAGCAGATATAATGCGAAGAAAAATAGACATGCTGCCTAGCAGAGAACGTAAAACCCACGGAGCTCTCCACAAGAAGAAATTAGATAAGAAGCCGCCCCGGTGGCGCAGTGGTCTAAGGCGTTGGCCTGTGATCATTCGTCCGAAGGGGTCCGGGTTCGAATCCCGGTGAGGCATGGATGTTGTGTTTGTCTTACGGCACTGGCTCTCTCCCTTCCCTGGAACCAGTGACCCTAAATTAGGGACGGGCGACTGCTTATAGCCCATTGAGTTGCTCACGGTGGTCGTTAAACCTCCAATCAAAAAAAAAAAAAAAAAAAATTAGATAAGCTCTGGGCAGAACAGCATCCGAACGTTCCTCAACATCAAGATTTTATTATTCCAGTCGTTAATGTTTCTTCTAAGACACTTACCCATTCGGAGCTTGTGATCCTGCAGAAAGGACCGGAATTTACATTTGAGAGACCTTTTAGATACAAAGAAGTGGTGCCACAAATCGAAAGTGTCCTACGACATTTGCCAGTTTCTGAGCGTGACCCTATCAGATACAAATGCGCAGCCATGCTTACAAGTATCGCGAAGGCACGGAGTAGAAATTACATCCAGAAGCTCCCTAATTAATTAAAGAGGCTCAAAAATGATAGAGACATTGTTTTCCTGCTAACTGATAAATCGGGGCAGATCGCCATAATGGACGAGCAAGACTACGACATAAAAATTCGTTTTTTCATTGATTCGAACGCCGTTATGCAGACAAAAGGCCCTCTCAACAGATGGAAAGCAAGAGACAGGAAAGCTTCTAATTTTAAAGCCCTTCCAGACGCCATCAAGCGAGCAGCGAAACTCCCTCCTGGGGTATCCATACCCAAATTATTCGGAAGATTAATGCACTATAAAGAGGGCAACCCCATCAGACCGATCGTTTCAAGGAAGAAAGCACCATCAACACACCTTGAGAAAGCCCTGGCAACCTTTCTTATGACATTCCTTCCGAACACAGACAGAGTCCTTAAATATTCGAATGACTTCATCTCCAAGCTAAAAGGTATCACCATTGCACAACATGAACTTATTGGCAGCTTTGATGTAATCTCCCTCTACCCCTCTGTTCCAATACCAAAAGCAACGCAAAACATCAAACGAACCCTGGCTGGAGCTAACCTTTATGATAAAGAAGCTCTGAAAGATATCTTTGCTGTTCTTGACTTAGCTGTAGAATCCAACTTCTTTACCTGTGGCTCCCACGTCTACAAGCAATCAAAAGGAGTCCCGATGGGTTCAGCCTTGTCTCCAATACTGGCTGAAGCCATCATGAGACCTATTGAAGAGATCATACTTACCACTCTTCCCAGGACACCAGGAGTATGGCTACGCTATGCAGATGATATCTTTTTTGTCTGGGAGCACGGAGAAGCCTACTTGCAAGACTTTATGGTAGACATAAACAACATACATGAAGACATTAAATTTGCTAAAGAAATAGAAAATCAAGGAGAGTTACCATATTTAGATGTACTTGTGAAGAATTCGATTTCAGGTACACTCACTACCAAATTCTACTATAAACCCATGCACGTACCTAACCCTATTCCACCAGGATCAGCCAACCCAACGACACACAAGTATGCTCTATTCAAATACCGGGCTAAAAGAGCCAAAGATTTTTGCACCTTGAAATCTGACTATGATGCCGAAATTAAGTCTTTGAAAGATCTTGCCTTTGCAGGAGGGTTTGACGTCTACCGCGTAGAGGACACAATAGCGAAAGTTGAAGCCAACACACTTACTACACCGAACAGAAGAGCACCTTTAAAATTTGTTGGTTCGATCCCGTACATCCAAAAATATCTTATTTGATTAAAAATCACTTTCAGAAGAAAAGATTAGATGTTGGCCTTAAACCTTCTAAACACATGGCAACCTTCCTCATCACAGCAAGAAGTAATAGTACCTTGAAGCTCACGGATGCGGGCATGTATTAAATCACATTGTTATACCCAGACTCCTCAACTAAATTTTAGGTAGGTCTCACAAAAAGGTCATCTGAGGAGAGAATGAATGAGCATAAGAGGGGCGTTGCACAAAAGAAACTTTCTACGTCACTTGCCAAAGAAGTAGCTAACCATCAAGCTCAACCCCCAATGGCAGAATATCTCGAAGATCGCACCATATGGAGACGCAAGAACAGCTGCCATAAAGGAAACAGTTGAGATATTAACGAAACAGGATGCATGCAACACCGATGTCTCTTTCGAACTACCGGTGGCTTGGAACCATCTGCTAGGCATCGCAAGATCGTCTTCGTGATTCTAGTTTCTTCCTAAAGTTTACATTGTTTGCTTTTGCATTAGCTTTTAAGATATTGTATTCACCACGTTCGTGGTTATTTATGCGCGCGGTCTTCACGTATGCTTTCATTTGTCATATTAGAATTAAGGTTCTGTCTACAATTTTGATTCTATATTTTCTGTGTAACCGCCTGATGAAGCCGTCCTTTGACGGAGAAAGCTTGCGGAGTGAAATTTGTGTGATTTCTTACTTTAGACACCAATAAATCGGATCATTATATTTATAATTAGTTTTCTGGTGTTTTCGTCCCACAAGCTATGTATATGTTAATGCATTACTCGAGACGTTTACTCCAGACGAACCAACTTATGTCTTCTCTGAACAATAGGGAGATGTTTGCCATACCTTTGATCATTCATTCGCTTAAAACTAAAGTGAATTTACTAAAAACATGATACTCAATTAGGATATGCGGGCACACAGCTCTCTGGACTTATAAACGTGCGATCATTTCCTGTTTGGCTCTCTAAAGGCGAAGACTATCACAATAAACATCTAAAGTTCGAAGACTTGAAAACCAATATTTAAATGTAAGAATAGGCCAACATTTAGAACCTACGCCTTGAACATAGTAGTAGTGCCGAATTAATGGGCGTTTGCCTGGAGATTCTCTGGGGGACCGAAAAGTGCATCGAGGTAAGTGGTGACGACATCCAACACAGAATTTGATAAAAGTGCCGATTGTCAACAATAAAGCCTTTTCTTAAAGCAAAGGTACAGTTTATTTACACTATCAAATGAAAGTGAAAACTACGGTACACTATGACAAAATAAAAGTGTGCAACTGAATTTACGTTTGTGTCCTGTTTTAAGTGTGCAAACCTCTATACGTAACTCCGAAAAAAGCAGCGTCTTACAGAGTGAGGCAGATTCTCTTTCGTTACAGCGGAAATCTTTTGCTGCAGGGCCACGAAAAAAATCAACCTAAGCTTTCAAGTCAGTAGTATCATTAATATAATTAAAGATATATAAACAGTGGTACCAGAATAATATGACTACACACGAATCGCATTGTACTCGCACAGGCGCGTCACAGAGTGCTCGTGACAAGATATATTACACGGAGATATAAGCGGCAGACCAGGGCAGAAAGCACATGGTGGGTCACGTGACCACACTGGGCAGAATACGTAATTTCACGTACATTCAAAAAGGAATGATCATCGGCTACCGCGTCAAGCATGGAAGTATCTCAGAAACAGCAGATTTCGTAGGCTGTTCGCGAGATACTTTAGAAAGGGTGTACCAATAGCAGACGGCTGGAACATTGAGTAACTTCCGAAGTCATAACTGTGGAGCCTCAAAGGCCATCGAACCTAAAGGAGGACGTCGACTCCGTCGACTGGTAAAGCGTAATCCACGCGCGACGAAGCAGCAATTCACCACGCAATAGAATGCTGGGACAACAAGCCATGTCTCCCCGATACCAGTAGAGCAAACTCTGCTACGCATCGGTATCCAGTGTGGACGCTGTCTCAAGGCGCCCATGTTAACTCGAGATCATCGGCAACTACGCCTGCAGTTCGCATAGGACTACCATACTGAACAGTGAAAGAGTGGAAAAAGGTAGCCTTCTCCGATGAATAGAAGTTTCTACTCCACAGAAGTGACGGGCGGATCGAGATACGGAGTCAAACACACGAGAACCAACACCCAAACAAGTTTGTCGGTCAAGTAAATGCCGGCGGTTGCTGTGGGCATATCTGGTGAATCTTTTCCTGGTATGACTTGGGACCGCTGGCACCACTAGATGGGTCTGCGAGCGTCAATGTCTAACTCTCCACCTTCGGCGACAACTCGCATTCCTTAGTTTTGGAAGTTTACCATGACGGAGATGGTGTCTACCAACATGACATTGCTCCGTCCCTAAATGGGTTCGTCAGTGGTTTCAGGGACGCGACAGTGATGTCTTCGTTCTCTCTCGACCGGCGAACTAGCTCAACCTCAATACCATAGAACACTTGTGGGACTACTTGGACTGTAAGGTTCGAGTTGATGACCCACAATCACGTCATCGTCGCGACCTCCGTGCTCTGCTGCAGTTCGAATGGGCACATGTGTCTTGGGCAACCTTCCAGGTCCTCATTGCATCCAAATCGTGCCGTCTCGCCGCTGTCGTCCTGACCAAGTGTGAGTATTCCCATTATTAGGTATGTGGTCATATTATTTATATTCAACTGTGTATTTCGAATATATTGTGGAGAACACTTTACATGATTATTAGACTTTACATACCACTTAGCTGAAATTACGTTTCATTTTAAATCACATTATACATGTCCAACATGAAATTAAGTTATCATTAACAGAATTCGCTACGGCTTTACTTTTTAACGACCATAACGCCCAGAACGCCCGTACGTACAAACGGCCACAACCACCCGAAACGCCTGTCAGGAGTGAGTCAGATTTTCTACCCTTGCTTATTCTTCAAATTTTTCGACCTACGAGAGACCAGAAGATGTCACCCTCAGTCAATATTGTTGTTATGAAACAAACAAGTTAACCAACCGGCAGTTTCGGATGTTTGGTATTTAGAGTGATACAAGATTTTTGGCTCATGGTCGTTAAAGGGTTATTTGCGTTTTGAAGAAAAGTCGAGCCGAATATCAGGATGTAAGACACAAAACAAAAACCAAAGCAGGTGCTTTGGCGTGCCAGCAGGAACAGGTGAGCTCGTAAATATATATGATATGGCACTACATCAAAGACTGTGTTGAGTGTTTCTTAAGACATCTGAGTATGCAGGTGTTTTACTCGCATTTGCTGCAATGCTTTAAGAAAAGCGACACAACATATATTGGCTAATAGGGATCAGTAATACATATATGTTTAGATAATAGCAATCGTAATAGAAGTGTTTGTTTTTTTTATTTCCCTGATTAGGTACGTATTAGATTTGCTATAATTTGCTGTCAACGTGTCGAGCCTGTGGCCGAGAATTAAGTTACACACCTAATAACTACTGTCTATTATTCATGTGCAGTAGTACAGAGATTAGACTTTCCAGAGACTCTTGGATCCCCTCTAATTCGATATCTCCTTGGTCGGCCCTCTAGTGGCTAAGACGATTCAGATAACAGAATGGCGTATGCTAGTGTCTCATACATTTACTTGATTTATTCTGCCACACTGACAGGTTTTGATTCATGAGGACACAAAACATGTTTATTAGGAATAAACATTTCTGAATATTTACTCCGTTAACCTCACTGAAGATACTTTTCAGATATAGCCAAATTAATAAAGACTTTGAGATCGATACAGAGCTCGTGTGTTGTCATCTCAAACCTCGGCTGAAAGATGGCACCACGTTAGCTCACATTCCTGCATCACGTGTTGTTCTGGCATATTTTCTGAAACTTATTTTAATCTGAAACTATTCTTAAGATCATCTTTTTCGCTTTAAATGTTGAATACACTGAGAGTTGTGGAACGTGGTTAGATAACGATTATTTTTCAATTTGGAATAAAACAGTACCTTTTACGTATTCTGTTGGACATACAGTATCCTCAGGAAACCATTCTCGAACTGTGTTGGAAGCCTGTTAGAGACCTTTGCAGCTATACATCGAAGTATTTTTATTTTAGGCACTGATACGAATTTTTTGTATATTATTTCGTGTCTAGTATTAAACTTATAGTATGGGGAAATGCGTATAGGGAGGGTAAGTATGTATGTGACATAAGGAAACGTTCCTCAGCCGTTGATTTTAAGCGTCTCAGCTACGTTGAAGAACAAACCATGTTTGGGCATTGTGCATTGCAATCATTTGCACGTATGTAGAGTGCACATGAACAAATGTTTTTCATGGTTAAGTGTTTTGCGGTGCAATAGAGTGAGGAGGGGGTTACACATAATACAGTCCACTCCAGTAAAATTAAGTATATAGAAATTGTATTTTCAACGGTAGACAAAAGTGTTATCATTAAATTTTCTAGGACAAAAAATGAACATGATTAAGGTAGTTCCACCAAAACCTCTCCCTTATGTTTCCAAAGGTAGAATTTCTGTACATATTTTCTTCGCAATTAATGTATTCCCAAGGATGAAAATTTGCACTTCGATAAAACTAACTTTAAGTTATAGCATGGGGTACTTAATACTTGCTAAAACATAACCATAATTATATTAAAAATCAATCATTTCTCTTTGACCAATGTTTAGCCCTGTTAATAGATAGTGCGACTTGTACATTGATGACATCAGTAGACAAACAAATGTTTAATTGCTTACTTATGGCTATGTTTCAGCAAGTACTTAGCATCACATGCTATAACTTAAAGTTAGTTTTATCGATGTGCAAATTTTTGTCCTTCGAAATACATTAATTGCGAAGAAAATATGTAAAAGAAATTTTACCATTGGAAACATAAGGCAGAGATTTTAGGAGGAACCACCTTAAACTTGCTGTGTTTTGAGAAAAAAGCTTTGTGTATTATAAAAGTATATCCAATACGATATCTAGAAGAGATAGACATTTTTTTTTGTTCTAACAGAAAAAAACATTTGAAAACTGGCTGTATTGGTAGATCTTGGACTTAAGTAATAAATGTTAAACTACGCTGCTGGCCAACCAAAATGCAACACCAATAAGGACACGAAGTAGCAAAGCCATATTTACTGGGCACATAACAACAGATACAGAGATAAAAAAGGATTGAGCTTACAGGCCCGTGCGACTTACGGAACACGGAGACATCAATAATAGTTCGTGTGGTCCCCATGGCCAGCAATAACGGCCGCTACACGCCGAGGCATCGAACGAAACAGGTTTTGGATGTAGGCTTGGGGTATGTTCATCCAGGCTGCTTCCCCACGTTGCCACAGTTCGTCAAGCGTAGCCGCGAGTGATACTTGCCGGGCTGCTCGGTTGCCGATCAGCGACCAGACGTGTTCAATGGGCGACATATTGGGAGAACAGGCGTGTCACGGCAGCAGTGACACCTGGTGGCCCGTGAAGAATTGTTGCACGATGCGTGCCAAGTGCGGGAGCGCATTTTCCTGTTGAAACGTGGCCGCTGTCAAGTCCTGCAAGTAAGGGAGGACTACAGGCTCCAAAACGTCGGAGATGTAGAGGTGACTATTGAGTATACCGGCGATGCGTACCGGAGGGGTGCGGGTGTCATATGCAATTGCGCCCCAAACCATAACGCCAGGCGACGGACCGGTATGGCGATCCATATCGCAGGCGTCATACAGTCGCTCGCCGCGGTGCTGCTACAGGCGGATCCGATCATCGTTGTGTTTCGGGCAGAAGCGGTATTCGTCTGAGAAGACGATGTCGTGCCGTTCCTTAGTCAAGGTGCTGCGTTCAATGGCCCACTGGCGCTACACTCGCCGATGGTGTAACATCAATGGTAAACGGAGCAATGGGCGCCGTGCGACAAGTCCCCGCTCCTGGAGACGACGTCGAAATGTATGTGCTGACACAGGTTGTGGCACAACACACCCTGTTTCCTGCACTAACTTTCGTGATGTGGCGGTGCGAGCCGACAATGCCCTCCGCATAACATGCCGGTCCTCTCGTTCGGTGGTGTGCCGCGGCTGCGGCAATCGCTCACGTCGGTCCGTCCGTCCCTCCTGCACCCACCGAATCCATACTCGTCTCACTGTGGCTGGACGCCGTCCCAAACGGGTGCCGATGTCTCGGTACGATAAACCGCTGTCGCGATAAACCACTATTCGTCATCTGTCGAACTCCGAAACTTTGCTAGAATGACTGCCGTATTCTGCGACGAGGCATCAGTAAGCTTCCTACCCACAGGTCCGGCGCAAAACACACTTCGATTACTTACACCCCGCTTTCTGTGCACCCATCTTACAGTGCTTCTCGGTGGCGTGCCGGGCGCACGTGATTTGCATATAACCTGCAATGCTAATTGTTTGCATATCCTCTCGCGTGCGACGCATACTGCGAATTTCCGGACAATCGGATGCTTCTTTCTTGGTGTTGCATTTTGGGCGGCCAGCAGTGTATTATCGCTGTTCCATACGCACTTCAAAGAAATATGCCAATTCGTTAACTAATTGGGTCCCTCCCCGCAGCTCTAGCTCTACCCAATGAGATTACAAATAGCGGGATCTTAAACCCTGCTTCAGTCACTCGTAGGACAGACGAATCAAAATTTTCGCCAAATGTGTCAGTCCGTCTCACACTTTAAAGGAATCATCACTTCAAAATCATTCGTATAATTTCTTCTTTAATATCATTTTTCGAAGATATTAAGAAAACCTATACTGTTTCTCAAATATCTGAATACATTAAAGTTCGAAAGACACTATTTTTTCCAGTAACTGTAAATGTCTCCCGAAATGTTGATCTTAAATAATGGAAAATACATGGCAGAACAACTGGTGAGAAAAGTAACACATCATCGCATTTGAATTGATGAAAACTTCTGAATTATTAGTGATTCACCTTTTCTCAAAATTACTTTCAAAAGGCAATCAGGTAAAAGAAATAATGAGATTTACACGATTAAGAGGTGAAACCGATCAATCAATAGTGTTCCTTGCGCTGTGTTGGAGATTTATTTTTTCTAACATGAGTTTTTCTTTCTATCTTTATTCTTGAAACTTGCATTCATAAAATTTATAAATCCCCCTTTTGATTAGCTCCATCATTTTCGGTCTATTTGAAAATTAAAAATCTCTTAAAACATGTTTAAGATTTATCATATAAAATGTTAATGTACATATCGAATTTATCGAGTATTGGTTATTAAGCGTTAAATTTTGAAGAACGTTTTCGCAAAAGTACCTTCTATATCTTCACTGTGCAATATAAATATTATTGTAGTAAACTACTATATTTTGCATTTGCTATTAAAAGAATAGTTAGGGTTCCTTAGACATTATTAAGGAGATTCAAAAATCTGAAACATTTTCACTCTTTCCACAAATATAAATATCTGACAATAGTTTTAAAAATGTCATCAACATCTGTCATAGCCCATAATTATTCAAGTATGTAACGTTTCAATGTACTACCATTCTCACCTCAACACCAATGCCCAACTTCCCCATAGATAATAGTAAGACCAAAATAATAGGATGAGAAAAATTGTTCACATTACGACCGTGGTATAAGTCAAATTGTGAAATAGATACATTTTTTTCGAAATCGAATTTAGCAGTTAATCAACAAATTTTCTTTCTGTATCATTGTGAAATCCATACATTTTTTCGAATTTCAATTCAGCGGTTAATCAACAAATTTTTTTCAGTATAATACGCAAAAAAAGTATATTGTTAAGAGATGGAACCATTGGATTCTTTGGTTTACAAATTTTCAACTGATGCATCCTGCTATGCGAATGTCATTCGCTACAAACCATAAATTGTTATTCGGTGCACGCGCTACCCACAGGTGCTACGCCGTGAGTTGGAAAGTGTAGTACTCACATTCATTGTTATCACCGAAGAGATCAACAGACTTTAACTGATTCATATTGTTGTTGCATCATGAGGGTATAACGACCCCCATGATCCAACAACAATTTAGCTGCTCATGGGGTTTTTTATGAGCAGCTGGATGGCTTTAGACAGTCGGCCGTTCCTAATTTGGGGCTACTGGGTCCAAATTAAGTACAGCCGACTGTTTATTTAGAACATTCATACCTAACATAGATATTAGAACATTCATGCCTAAATGGGACTCGAACCTAGACCCATCTCGCAGGAATGGTCGTAACCCAGCGTTTATACCACTGTGCCACCTCCCGGCCAAATTAACTTGGTCACTCTGGTATTTACATTCCATGTATGAGTTAGGACTTCCTTTCTAGTGACGGTAAAATCTAACATCACGTCAAGCACTCCTCTTGATGATATCACATCAGATTCCAAATATCAATAAATTTAAATCGTGAATCACCTATTTTTGTTATTGCTCAAATTAAAGTACCCAACATATATTCTCTAACGGATAAAAAGAGAGCAGTTAAAATTTATTTCGTAGAGAGTTTTTCATTGTTCTTAGTAAAGTGAATGTCTGTGAGCATGTGAATGAACGTTGCGCATGCTGAGAATAGTTGTGAAGCCTCTTCTCAATGCTGTAACCCTTTTATCCACTTGTGAGCTGGCTTTTTTCCAGATGAGCTGCATGCATATTTCAACTGGACTGTCGACTTTCTTTGTAAAACCGCTTTTGTTGTAATTGTCTCTGTGAATCAGCTTGAGTTATTTTTCGGGTTATTCATCGGCTCGCAAGTCCCTTCCAATTCTTGAAGAAGGGAAGCTTGTCCCTTTAATACAGCAAATGAATCGTGGAGATCACCTTCGTCCTTGTTGAAGTAAGTGGGATTCTGATATAACTTTTAGACGCACTTTGCAGTGTATACGGCTTAGCTTTGACGTTTGAGAAACGATCATAAGTGATTACGCTTCTTACTCATCGACTATAGACACAGGCTAAATATCGTAAAGAATAAATCATAAAACGTGTGATTCTGAACGATGTCGTTATTCGCACATGTAGAATCAATAGCTATGAGATTTCAAAAGGAATTTGAAAAGCTGTAAAAGACAATATATTTAATTACCATATTTTAATATATTATAAATCAAAAGATCAGTCCTACTACGGGAAAAAAATTTCACACTTTACAAAACAGCCATAGCTGTAAGAAAGATATTGCATTACCTTTCGCCTAATTTCTTGTAATGTATAATGGGAAACTTGTTCTTAAGAAGATAGCGTTATCTTTATTAAAAGTAACACCATACGATATGAGACCTCGGCGCTTATTTCCTTATTTGTAATCGCTCTGCGACAGTTCGTCAAAGTCCAACAATATGTGATCACAAATTTTGAAGATGACAATCCGATTTTTGTGGTAAATGTGACAAGATTGGTAAGTCAGATAATATCCGAAAACTAAAAATCGGATTTACACCAAAAACCAAATTGTAATCTTCAAAATTTGTATTGAATGGTGTAATCCCGTATTTCTTTCATGTTTTATCTGCTCCTTCGGGCAAGCACGGGATAGGATTATTAACCTCCAGATTCGTGAAACATGAATGCTGGTAGCTTCGACTAGCGAATCCAATGATGGTTTTATTCAAATTAATCGAAAACTTGAGACTTGGTCGTTCTCAGTGGTGCAGTGGTTAGCATACCCGGGCGCTATCTGAGATACGCAAGTTCGAGTCCCACTTCAGGACGATGAAAATTTTTAAGCTTTTGGATACTTTCTGACTTACCATCCTTGTCACAATTGCACCAAAAATCAGATTTTTATCTTCAAAATTATTATTATATGATCTAATTCCGTATTTCTCTCAAGAACACATGTTCACTTTGATTGTTTCATTAAGCTTCAAGTATTCCTTGGGTAAGGCCCATGTTTTTTCCATAAGGAAAGAAAGATACACATCACCTTACTAACTCATGATTACGCATGTAACTCCTTTCAGGGTGTGAATCTCGAGTGTTTTACTGTAAGTTGGCACATTTGCTTTCGTTCTGAAAGTGGTGGCAAATGTATTATCGTCAGCGACTTTGCCGTAGAATAAACTGTTTAACTCAATGCACCATCGCTGAAACACATGAAAGCAAAAGTCATACTTTATTTCTTTTAGGCATTGTCCGGGCATTTTGTGACACACTACGACAAATGTTTCCTAGTAAAATTACTTGTGCAATTCTTCGTGAAACATTTCTGGATTTATCTCATCTCTGTTGAAACTTGGTCTTCAAGCGTTACCTGGCACTGCCATTACTACTCAGATATAATGTGTACATCTGGTAAATGCAGTGCTTCATAATGCTAATGGTCAGTCGGGTTTCATTTGAGAGTACCAAAAGCATTTCGTGCTTAATTGTATGTTCCGACAAGTTATAGCCCTTTCCAAGAGCTAGAACTATTTCCCATGTGTGGGTATAGAACAGAGGAGAGCAGTGATCAAAATGAAATGCAATGCAGATCAGGAAGAAAAGCGAAGGAGAAGTACAATCTTTGCCAACACAAAAACAAAAACAACAACAAAAGAAACAAAAAACAAAAGAAGCACCCCGATGGAGTTGTTTGATTTCAATGAAACTGGGCATTTAAGTACCTCAGTACGGAATGTGAAAATGATTCAAACATAACGACAACTGTTTAAATATTAGTCTGCCACATCACACTGGAACCGTGCATCGAGGAGGGTATATCAAGGACAAATTTTACACGTAGGGACAATTGTGACAACGGACTTATGTTGCATTAACGTCCACGGACATTACGGGAGGCTCGATGTTCGATCCCTGCAAACTACGAGTAGTTGGATGAGTTTGAGACGACGTAATTTTAGCAAGGAGAAATATTTTCGGGATCTATAAACATGAACAAATGTTTAATCACTTTTTCCTGAAAACATGACCTTAAGAAAATCTTAATCGCAGTGTCTTTTATTATTATTATTATTACCAATATTACTAGGTGAATGCAAAATTTCTCGCTGTTCACATACGTGCAAAACAAAGCTGCTATTTCCTTCAATCTGTTGTACAGTCCACAGTATTTGCATTGGCCTCATCTCATCTTTCGGTTAGCAGTTTTATTTCGCTTTTGTAAGAGTAGCTTCATTGGTGCCAAACATTTTGAATTAGTTGTTTCATCCTTTATAAGAATTTCGTTGATTGTGAAAACCATAGATTTATAGTGATTGGAAGAACTATAATTCTGTTGCAGTTACGTCCACTGGATACGACATGTGAGTCAAATATTTTTAGCCACGTTACTGAAATTATTACTGTCTTGTCTTTAACATATGGGATGTATGGATATCGATAATCAAGAAAACATTTTTTCCATGTCAAGAAGGTGCAGTTTGGTACTAAGATACCGTGGTTATTCATTTAAATATTAAATCATATTTTGCTTAGTGTTAAGTTAATCATCCAAGTGTTCTGCAAGTTTCAATAATGTACTGTACAGTTATTTTATGTTAAATTCATTGTACACTGATTTCACAAAAATCCACCATTTTTTTTTTTTACTAGTGGTTGCACTTTGGTTTGCAACTTCACTTCTGTTATTGTAATAACGTTCTGTAAAAATATTTGCAACATAAAGTTTCCTTTAAAATGATGTTTAGTATGTATTCCTGAGTATTCCATTACGCTGTGTAAGTTGACGTCAAGCATGAAAAAATTATATTCGGTCTACTGACACACTACTTTTGACCACTATTGTACGTCACAACTTTTAATATCTTATCCTTTAGTCATCATAAAGCACAGAGATTTTTGTTTGTAAGAGTTTCCTGTATTATTTGAAAAAAGTTATTGATATTGCTGGTTTCGCTGAATGCAATAAACATCGCTATAGGTATATTTTTGCGAAAAGAAATTACAATTGATTTAATTTCATTTCATTTGGTGTTTCCGAAAATGCTGACTAATGCGATTAGGTGTGATGTACACTGTTAACGTCAATTCCAACTAGTCTGCTATCTGTTATACTTTAAGTAGATTTGAATTTGTTAGGCAGATGCACATTTCCTGGAAGAGAAAACTCTCTTAGAAGGCGATCAAGTTTTGACACGCAAAAAACTTTCTGCTATTGTCAATAATTTCAAAAACCATACGGGTTAAGAAATAACAAATTCTACATTTTTTCACGAACACTCTATTGGAGCAGAAATTGATGATCCTGATGATACGGTCCGTTCGCGTTCCAAAACCGAGTACCAAAAATACGTTTCATGTGTATCTTTTTTCTTTACACTGCGAGGACAAATTCTGAATATATTTTGATAAACAAATTACCAAATACATTCTTTGCACAAAGAAAAAGCGATTTTCTCCGAGAAAGTCTTTCGATCGTAATCCAACTCCGTTTTGAAATATCTCAGGGCCGAATACCCCAATCAATGAAAATAACTACCAGTGACTGAATAGTGGCGCCCTCACAGGTCATGGGACCCGCGCATCGTTGAGGGTATACCTGGGTTAAAGCTCGCACGCTGGTGCGATTGTGACAACGGATTGCGGTTGCGTTGAGCTCTACGGTATGTGAGAATGCGTCAAGGTGGTATCTGTGTACAATAGGAAATTTGAGCGATTTTGGGAGAGAACGTATATTTGGGCTGAGGCACGCCAGTTGGTAAAATCGCCATATCGCCATGCATTTCTGCCAGAGCGACGCGGCAAATAGACAACGTTTCCGCCAATGTGTTGGGGATGGCACAACCCAGCGTCATATGGTCAGTGTTCGGCCGAAGGCAACGATAGAAGGCGAGGATCGAGCTTTTGTGAGAGCCACACAAACACAAACTTCTTCGTTGCCCTCACCATATTTGGCCATGTTGCATCTCTACTGGTACGGTAGTAGCCATGCGCCAGACGATTTGCGAAGGCGAAGAATACAAGGCCACTTCGTCACTTACCATTGACAAGCCAGAATCGCTGGAACCGGTTCTAGTGTTGTCTGGGCCAATCAAAGTAGGATAATGCCCAGTGGTGTCATGTTGTCTTCAATGATCCGTCCGAAGAAAATTGACATCTGCAATGTACATGTATAGGAAAGTAAATTATTGAAATTCTAATGCAGTTGGACCATTTACCCGGACACACAGCTACACGAATGGAACAAGTCAGTACGTTGTAGCTCCACCTCTGGCTTGGATACAAGCGGTTACCCAGCGTACCACAGATGTAAAGGTTTAACGGACACTTTCCTGAAGTATGGTACGCCAGATGGGGTCCCAATTGCTGGCCAGTTCGCCGAAACACCAGGGTGGTCGTAACTAGCGTCCGATCATATTCCAAACATGTTCGACCGGTAAGAGTACAGTTGATCGCGTTAGTCCTGGAAGGGTGTCGACATTTCGGAGGCAGGCATGGGAGTTACGTGGACTTCAAATGTCACAGCTTACGTGAATTCTATGGTTTCTACAAGGACTTTTAATAAAACATTTAGTCAATGCTTTAAGTTGTTAAGATACGCAGACAAGGAAAAGTGGTGTGCATGTCATAAATCAGTAAAAATGTGTTCCAAGGGAATTCCAAGTGCTTAACTGAAACTCTAGGAGTATCCGTGTCATGCAAGCAAAACATTAGCCACCCATATCCTATCAAAAATGATGCTCTCCATAAACACTCGGTTAACTTCTAATACCTTGATATAATGTCAAATAACTGCACTTCTGAAACGTATTTCATCACGTGACTGCTAATCCACAATTATCACGCAATTGTAAAAGATGAGAAAACATAATTTTATGGTATTCCTTCACAGCACGTATAATCCGCAAAAAATCGAAAACATAACAATAAACGGACAATATACACATATATGAAAATGTTAAAGAGTGAAACAAAGATAATGTTTAATTGAATCTTAGAAACGGTATGCTGCAAAAAGGATCTTTTACTTTCAGTAAAAAAATTGTGCAATAAATTAAATAAATGAATTAATTAGTATATTTTTGTTTTTCATGTAGGACATCAGGAGTTCATAAAGGACAGTTTGGCCTTAATTTCTCAAGTTACTGTGAAAGGTTTCACTAACGAACACGAAGCGTTAGGTGGTAAATCTTTGATTCCCATTAGGTGGTTCACAAAAGTCTTCCTAGAGGTTCGGAGTGAAAGTTCTGTAACGGCAACTATGAAATTACAATAAATGTACTTTTTTAAACCGCAAGTTGAAATGCATTAACGGTTTAATTATTTTTCTTGACGTTTGGGACACGCGTTTTTACATTACCAGCATGCACGAGGGTGTGCGGTGCTGTATTACGTTTTAAAACATCCGTTTGCGAAGCACACCAGCACCGAAAGTAAGACTACTACGTGACAGCACATGGTCATGGAATAGCTCGTTTTTCCTCACTCCAACATAAAAAGAAACCGGTAAGTCTTAAGCTTCTGTGATGATCTTAGAGGGGGTGCACGTGCTACTTCACAGGAAATCTCAGAGCATCGAAGGTCCGTGCATCGTTAAGGTAGCAGTAGGATTGAAGAAGCTTCCGAAAACTTTGAACTTCAAGGAAGAACCCCTACCTTTAGTAATTGTTTACTGTGAAATCATGGATCACAGGCTGAAGACCGGAGTGATGCTAAAAGGTAGTAATGTGGCGCAAAAGCATGAAATGCTTTCTTCAAGTTTGACGCAAGTTCATCATGTGAAGTCCCGTAAAACGCATTCAACTGCCAAAAATTCCGAAACAATAATTAAAGAGTTTCAAGTTATTGGCATAACACCTAGTACTAAAAGAACGAAATATTTTGATTATATTAAATTTGGCTTTTCATTTACAGGAGGAGGGCTATCCACGACCACAATGTGTTATTGTTGCAGACATCCTCGCGAACAAAAGCTTGAAATCTTCATTCTTGGATCTTCATATAAAAACTAAGCATCAACGTCTTGCAAATAAATCAGCTCATTTTTTCAAACGGAAATGCAAGAACTCAAAGTAATTCATATTATTTTATACTATTCACTTCGTAGTCAAGATAGCAAAAAATCGATTAAAACATCGACATCTCTAAGCTACCAAAGAGGTAAATCTGGTAAGCCCGTACTATTGTGGTAAATCTAATTTTACCGTGGATGAAAGCAATTGGTAAGTGCATGTTTGATGACGATTCGGAAAAGAAATTGGAAATGATACAGCTTTCTAGCAACACAGTGTCTCCACGAATGTACGGCATGTATGAGCATGTCGAATCTGTCATTATAGAACGGTTGAGGAACAATATTATGTTCACCCTGCAGTTAGAATACACCACATACTCGTCCAATTTGGAAATGTTAATTGAAATTGAACGATATCTGAATGATGGTAAAATGAGGGAAAACATGCTTCTTTGTTGCACGTAAAAAGACCGTTCAACTGGTGGGGATATTTTTATTTAATTAGCTCGAATTTTGAATAAAAGCAAACTGAATGGTCTTCTCCCTGTGGAATTCGTTCAGATTTGTTCAGATGGTGCAAAATCTGTTAAAAGAAGATTTGGGAGATTAGTTACTCACATCAGAAACACATGTGCAAATATTTCTTGGACACATTGTGATCTTCATAGACACGCCTTGAAATCTTAACGAATGCTACAATAATTAAAATGTGTGTTCGATGAAGATATCAAGTTATTCAACTTCATAAAATCGAGATCAGATAATTACAAAGTACCCTTTTCCTTATGCAAGG
Source organism: Macrothele yani (assembly GCA_039090855.1). NCBI lineage: Eukaryota > Metazoa > Arthropoda > Arachnida > Araneae > Macrothelidae > Macrothele > Macrothele yani. The sequence continues at coordinate 87,033,257 of CM077033.1, read as the reverse complement.
ATATGGACAGCGAGCACGTTACTGCTCTGACACATACAGATATTAGATGCTCTCACATGGCAAAGTTCTAATACGGTTGTTTGAATTAAGACGATTAATTGTTATCTTTGAAGATCAGCTCTTTAATCTTAATTGGTGCACAGCAGATCACACTTGGCTTCAAATAATAGCATATTGAGCAGATACTTTCGAAGATAAATGACGTTAATTTATCATTACGAGGTTGAAGTATGACCATTTTCATTTTTTAAGATCGACTGGAAATTATGCTAAACAAGGTAATATTCTGGAAAGAAGTTTCTGAGAATTGTATCGAATGGTCGAGCATCCTAGAAAACGGTTTGACATAAAATGAAATTAATTTAGACCGGACTTTTAAAAACAATTTCCAGTGTTAAAACCAATAACAAAGTTCCTAAAGTTGACTTTTGAGAAGTATTTTCCACCATTCTTGAAGAAATTAAGTTGGATTCGTAATATATTTTACGAGCCATACACGTCGTTGAGCGTTGACCTCTGTATGACAGAAAAATAAAATATTATTGATGTTTCGACTGAATTTCGACTTCAAACATTATTTAAGTGTGTAACACTTACATATTTTTTGTCAGCGTTAAAATCACAGTGTCTTTTGCTCAGCGACATAGCTGTTACAATACTTTTGCCGTTTTCAACGACTTACATGTGCGAGAGAGATATCTTTACCTACGCAAAATATTGAAACAAATTCGATGCTGTACCAGATATGAAACTATATCTGAATTCTGTCGAACCGTATATTTATTTACTTTGTTCTACTAAACAAGCCCAGAAACAAAACAAAATTTGTGATTTACTTTCATTCTTAAGTACTGATATCATTTTAAGGACTTTGCTGTATTTATTTGTTTCCATTATAAATCGTTAGCATTTGTTTCAGCAAAATTTCCTATTTATTTCCATGTTATTTAACCATAAATATACATTTTATGAGACAGCATTACTTTTTAATCTCGTTTAGTTTTACAAAATACATGATCCTGAAATAATTATTTGTAATGAAGTTACAGCAATTTCTATAAAACGAAATCTAACTTCAAAAAAAAAATTGCAAGCACTGGAGTCATTTAGGAATATACGTACAAAACTGTTATATTAGTATGTAAACAGAAGTAATGAAGGGGTTCCCGAGTATCATGCAGCAGCTGTTGGAAACCGCAGCCCTTCTCGTTTAGCTATTGAATTCGTTCGTTTCATCATTATGTCGTCAAAAGCTAGTAAAGCTGCAAAATAATAAAAAATAAATAATAAATACTAATTTAGAAAACAATATTTCGTGAGATTGGGGAGTAAAAATAATGATGTCTGTATTTTGTAGTTAAACTCGTATATCGTTCAGCAAGTTGCTAAGAGATTATATTAAAAACACACATTTGAGACTTCACTACTCTATTTTTTGTAAATCACGAAAAGTGCTCACGTCATAGCTACGAAAAAAAGAAAAAGGGATTGGTTTAACTTCAAAATAGGAACGCATGCCCATTTTATTTCAATATTTAGACACCGAAGTTCCTCTTAAATGTCACACTAAATGCGCGGAGCAATAGGATTTAGTGTCAAGCGTTACATTTTGTTTTTGGAAAGAACAAAGTAAAGCGTACTGATATTTATATTCACCAAATAAAGTTCCTGGAAGTAAGTTTTAAAAAAGGAGTATTGCGCGTTTCTGTTAATCAAGAGTTTCCCGTACTTCGGAAGCCTGCTTTAAAATTATGGTGAATTTTATCTACAAAATAACTCTTAGTCAGTAATGTCCTAATACAAGCAACTTTTGAGCCGCTGTTCAGTTATTGTCCTCATTAGGAGTATAGAATCTCAAGTATCACTTCGAAGCTTGACAAATGCTTTTCTATAACTCTTCGTATCAGTTGGATGCCACAAACCGAAACTTTGCAACTAGTTGCAGCTCTCTAATTGATAGTGGATACCAGTAATATTCTTATTGATATGGGAAAATTTGTAGCAACTGCGTTTAGATAAATTTTTAAATTTGTCATTGAAATTTGTGAAGACTTTGGTGGCAGAAGTACGCATTCCATATCTAACTGGAAGGTAAATTCATTGTTGTTGTATTATGAAGGACACTCCGGAGGAATTTTTCATTTCAATATTCCTTCTTTCTATTAATTATGTCGCAAATCAAATTCACGGCTGACCAACTCAAGAACAAAACGATTTGGCAAAGTCTTAGGTGCCCTTTGCCAAATAAGACAAAATTTACTACAGAGAGACAGATAAAAAGCGGCAAAAACTTATTTTAAAAAATACGGACGTAATCTTGATTGTAATGTAAAGGAAACTATGGAAGAATTGCAGCAGTGGTGGCGGCATATTCGTAATATTGAAGATATTCCGAGAAATGGTGACGACATATTTCTGCTGTGCTACGAAAGTGCTTTCCGACAGTAGGAAGAAAACAACAAGTATTTGAAAAATTGTGAGTAACTAGTGCAGTAAGTGAACAATCATTCTCAGCGCTACAACGATTCGAATCGTACCTTCGAACAACATTAAATAAAAATTGAATAAATGTATTGGAAATATTAAATATACAAGTGCGTCAAAGAATTTTTAAGACTGGCGCTAGATTTCAGCCTACAGTGGCGCCACGAATGTAATCGCGAATGCGTTATAAACCGTGACCATCTGCTTGCTTTCTGCCAAAAGTACTGCGCCGTTGTTAAAGTAACTCAAACGAAACGGGCGTTCATTAGAGAAGTAAACTTTTTTTCATGTTGAATTATTAAGATGGAACAAAGGGTTGTTAGTAAATTTAACGCAAAGCGTGGTAAAAGTGCCTCGGAAACGTACCAAATAATGAAACAAGTTTGCGGTGAGTTTTTTTAAGTAGATCAAATGTTTTCCTGTGGCACAAACGTTTTTTAGACGGAAGAGAGACGCTAGAAGGTGATAAGCTTACCGGAAGACCAAGTTAATCTAGGACCCCTGAGATTATTGAAAAAGGTGCTTGATTTCGTGGCAAACAATCGATATGCGTCACTAAGAATGATGGGAGAGTCTTTAAACATCAACAAAGAAACGATTCGAACCATTCTGCATGAAGATTTGGGCAAAACAAAAGTCTGTGCTAAATTTGTTCCACACACGTTAACCAATGAACAAAAATCAAGGAGAAGTACACATTGCAGAGACATCGTTTCAGCCCCTGAAAATGATCCAAACTTCTTAAAATCGATTGTTACTGGTGATGAAACATGGTGTTTTTAATATGATCCCAAAACAAAGCGACAAAATGCGGAATGGACAAACAATTTCTGGTGAGTTTTATTTAAAGGTTTTGAGGCGTTTGATGGGCAGAATTCGTCGCATTCGTCCTAAATATCGAGATGAAAGCAGTTGGTTTTTCTGAAGCTAATCACTCATATGTATTTCATCACCGTAGTTTCTTTCAATATCACGCTGGGGAAGAGGAAAATAAGATACAAGCCAGGACACAGTGTCTACATAAACACCACAGCCACGGAACTCCCGACCGGCTGAAACCAGAAGTGATAATAGTATACATACTCACAATATGGAGACAACAAATTAGAACTCTGGCCACACTTGCTGGTTTTTAATATGCAGCTCGTATTCGCTAATGTTTAATGTAATGTTTAACTTGGTGATTTATTAATAAATATGAAATGAATATAATTTTTTTAATCTTTAACTTGGGAATTTATTAATAAATACGAAAGGGTGTATTTGTATCACTGCTTAGTTCGGGCTCAATGTTAAAAGCCCGAGCCCCTCCGAACACGTGGTATGACAGTCCGAGCCGAAATTGTATGTTGCAATATAGAGCTCGGGCTTGAATGTGCCAGAAAACTTTGACAAACTGGTTTAGGTATTAAAAAAAATAATATCTTCTTCCAAGCTTCAACTCTCTCGTTCCCTTTAATTAACCAATGTTTTCACAACTGCGGAGTGGAGAAGGACCTCTATCTACACAGTTGAGTCACATTATTTTGACCACCTCCTAATTTAGACGTCAACAGCGCTTAGCCAACGTGAGCTGGCTTGGGTGGCATATGGTGTACTGTAGGCATTCTGAAAACATATCCTTCATGCTGCCATAGATAAAGGAGCGATTTATCAAATTTGCAAAAAGGGATGATTATCGGCTTTCAAGCCAAGAGTGTCAGTGTTTCTGAAACAGCGCAGTTTGTGAACGGTTCGACAGATGCTGTGGTTAAAGTGCATCGTGTTTGCAGAAGTGTTACCATTGCGAATAAGCGACGTGGAAACTGCGCAGCACCACAGCCATTGAAGTGAGAGGTGAACGTCGGCTTCGAAGGTGCGTGAGGGCTGATCGACACGATACAGTGGAACACTTTACTGGCCAAATGATCCAAAAGTCTACCGGAAGTGTGTCCAAAACGACAGTTCTGCGAACCGTGCTGCTAATGGGGCTCCGATGCAGACGTATGGTCACTGCACTTATGCCAACAAACGTGGATCTGCTGAAAAGGCTTACATTTGCACGGCAGTATCGGAATTGGACCTCCGCTGATTGGCAAAGGATTGCCTTTTCCTATGAGTCATGTTTTCTGTTTCATCGAACGGATTGATGTTGGCGTATAAGGCGAGGAACATCGGAGAGAAAACATCCTTCAACCGCTGCTGGAAGTACATAATTTGGTAGGGACCGCGTTATGGTCTGAGGATTGTTTTTGTGCCATTCCCTGGGTCCCCTCATTCCTGTGGAAGACACTATGGAGCGATTTCGTTATGAATCCCTCCTTGAAGAGCACGTACACCCATAAATGCTGATTGTCTTTCCTGGGGCGGATGGCATCTTCCACTCGAAAATGCGACATGCCACACAGCCAAAAGTGTCCGAGAGTGGTTGGAAGAGTAAGATGACGACTTCAAACACGACTCCAGACTTAAACCCTATTGAGCATCTGTGGGACCACCTGGATCGTGTTGCTCGCTCTATGGATCTTCCACCGCGCACCCTCTGGCAGCTGTCAGATGCAGTGCAGTCAGCATGGCTCCACATACGTGTGAACAACTTCCAGCACCTTACTGAATCATTCCCAGCCCGTCCAGCTGCTGTCCACAATGCACACGGCGGTTATTCTGGATATTGGCTGTTGGTCACAATAATGTGACTCGACAGTGTATTTCTATAGCGTAGCCATACGATTTTCTTTGCCCATTCCTTTCCTTCGGGAGAGCGGACATCTGGGTAGATCGGTGGCGCAGGAATCAACTTTCGTGTCTCAATGGGATAAGCAGGAAGCTGCTACGTTTGAAAATATAGTGGCAAATTGTGCCCGCGTGGTATCTACTATCTATATATCTCGAAGAAGAAACTTCTCCTTTTCCGTAGAAACCTAAATGAATAGCTTGTGTAAGGCATTTGCCACACAAGCCGAAATAAATAACCCTCTCGAGTCCAGACTCTGCGCTTAGACCCAGTTGCGGAAGGATACTTTATAACAACTAGAAGTCTACAAACATCATCATGTGTTAAGCCATACAAAATAACATTAAAAAAAAGAAAAAAAATAACTTTCATTCTCAGATCCCGTGCACACCCGAGCCCGAATCGCAGTAAATACTATGCAGCCCGACCCCGTGCTTTACTTCGTGCTTTGACTCCGCCCATCTCAGCAGCGATTTGTGCTACTACAGAGTTTAGTAATTAAGTATAAAATCGTCACACACCATTTTAAAGCCGTAAATTTAGTCTAAACCTTATATAAATAAAAAAAATATATTTAAGTATATCTACCAGAATGCAGCATCTAATATTATCGTAAATGAAGAAAGCGAAAATTTAAAAATAAGTTGGGGAATAAGACATGAAGATACTGTCTCGCCAGAGCTATTCACATTAACGTTGGAATACATATTGAGCACATTAAATTGGTTAGAAAAGGGAATCAACATAAATGAACCAAAGTTGAACAATTTAAGATTTTCTTATTTCAGAAAAAAAGGGAATCAACATAAATGAAACAAAGTTGAACAATTTAAGATTTTCTTATTTCAGAAAAAAGAAAAGATAATCAAAAGAAATGATAGAAGAACTAACAGATTTATCAATAGAAGTTATATAACAAATCAATATTGATAAAACAAAAAAAATATCAAAGCAAATTAACAATAGCGAAGCCCAAAGAAAGTATTATAATAGAGTATAAAGTAAAATAACATGTGGAATAATACATATATCTAAGAAAACTAATTACCACAAATAAAAATAGAAATTATGGCAGAAACTGACAAAGGAACAAAAATGGGGTGGCCAGGTTCGGTAAGTTAAAGAAGATTGTATGTAGTAAAATAAAGCTGGACAGTAGAGCAAAGATTTTCAATCAATGCATAATACCCATTAGAACACAAGTCCCTTAAACCTGGCTTATTAAGAAGAACATCTTAGACAAATTGCCAAAAACACAAGTTATAAAGAAAGATCCCTACTAAATATAAGACTTTAAGATAAAATAACGAATGCAGATATAAGATCCAGAATAATAGTTTTAGACATAGGTGAAAAGATACTCAATTTAAAATGGAAATGGGTAGGTCATATGGCAAGAACGGAAACTAATAGATGGGCTGAAATACTAAACGAATGGGGACCATATAAATGAAAGAGAGGAGTAGGAAGACCAGAGTAAAGGTGGATGAATGATATAAACAAAACTAGAAAAGCTGTGGAATAGTCAAGCTCAAAACAGGAACATTTGGAAAGAGATGAGGCAGAGCTATAGCCTCAATTGGCTATGAAAACGGTGGGAACAAAATAAAACCCATGTGCACATGAAAAAATCTGTCACCATCAGGAACAGCCTCACGCCACTTTCTGTCTCCATGGAACAACATGAATGAACTTTCCGCCCTTTACTTATTCAGGGGAAGGTTTTACATTTTTTCCTCCTTGGTCAATAAAAGATTCTAGAATCGGAATTAAACACATTACAAAAATAAAGTGTTTTTGAAAGAAAGAAGTGACTTAAAAAGCAATGGAATACGCTACTTATTATAGCACATTACATCTTTTCATAAACACAGGGAAATATTTTTTAAGTTTCTATTTCTCAGCATCTAATAGAGCACATGTTTTGTGTAACATTTGCAGCATATAGAAACAATTTAATTTCGCATTAATTTAATCTGGAAACCGTATTTCCCAGAATTAAATGTATATTTTCAAAAGATTTCGCGGATGGTCTTTTGATTTGGACAATTTTCTTCGAACACAAAACACTAGTGTAACATGATGTGTCGAAGGTTTGTATCGGTTTAACATAATTCATTCTGACTTTCGAAAATATGTTACTTATCAGCCTTGTTCAATTTTTAGCAAGTATAAGGTCATTCAGATTTGTTATTTGCTCAGAGGATGCGAGTAAATTTTGCTGCTGAAATAACAATGTCATGTTATGGTTTTAGCATATGCCATAGGAGATGTCATAGTTTTCTTCATATACTTTTTCATCATTCATTTCAGGCAAATATCCAGAATTTTTGTTTGTGATGGGGGTTCGACTCCGAGCGAAATCTAAGAATGATTTATCATATATAGCAGATGTAGGTGGCAGTATACTGTAATAACTCTACTACTTGCCACATGCATAATGTAGCAGATGTAAGTGGCAATATGCTGTATTATCTGTACTACTTGCCACATGCATAATGTAGCAGATGTAGGTGGCAATATGCAGTACCATATGTTGTTCTAGCTTTCCACAAGCATAATGTATTTTTTTTATGTCACGTTGCTTGGAGGAGGAAGGGGGAACACTAAGGTTCTAGAGACGAATTTTCAGACTGATATAATAGAAATAAAATAATAAATTCGGGTTGCAACTAAAAAAAAGGAAAAAACCAAATGTGAAATTTATAGAAATATATGAAACTGCCAATTTAAACTGCGCCGATACTTGTTTTGAAGATGATTTGCAACAAATCGTTCCATATTCATTCATTCATTTTTATAGACTACATAAAGAAGCGTAAGACGTTTTTCCCTGACTTTAACATCTAGGTAGCCATAGCCAAGTCATGGGCTTAGGGTAGGAGCACGTGCGGACGGCGAATACGCACCGGAGCCCTACCCAGTTAAATATTTGTTTATCACTTCCACAAAAATGATTTTGTGGACAACTGATCAAAAAATAAAGAATAAAGGATTTCCACAATTTTTGTTATTGTTCGGTAACCTTTGCTGGGTCCTGATCCAATGTACCTCCCAAAGTCTGAACACCCCAAAATCAGGCACGTATCCAAGGGGATGTCCAAACCCCTGAACCTTCCTTTGGACACGAGCCTGATCCAGGCTCTGAAAACTTCAACATAATTAATTGCATGACTTAGAAAGTGGTGTGTGCTCAGTAACTGCTCAACATGTCAGATCAAACATTCACAATATTAGTTACTCAAAGCGTAGAACAAATTTTGTGGAAATAAATGTAATCGCAGAAGTATTCATACGTGGTGGTTAGTTATTTATTTGGTTATTTGGTGTTACTGGCGCAAGGGAGCCAATGCGGCAATGGGATGTAGTTAATATCCATTCCTGTCCCCACAAACCAGCACGACACAGCTCAGAAAACAGCTGACAAATCCGAAAGCTTATTATATGCCACTGATGTAATAAGATCTGACTCCGGGAAACCTGGTGGACGAAGGCACATCAGCTGTGTACAACCTAAAATTCAGTCTGAGATTAATTTTGTTTTAGAGTAAATATGTTGTTTGAATATTTTTACCATGGTTTAATCTGGAAAATTTTAGAACATTTATTAGACAGCAAACATTTAAACACCAATTAACAATATGTTTCCAATGCTAACAAGTTATGAAATTACTCCCATCCTGCTAAGGAGAATGTGAATAAAGGATATTTGTAGACACGATATTTGCGATTCATTTATATTGCAATAAAAAGATACAATCTTTTAAACTTCTAAACATGCACGCTGATAGCTTGAAAAACTTTGTTTTATTAATCTTATTTTATTTTATTTTTTAGGATGACATTCTAAAATTCTAAAATACGGAGTTTTAAAACGGCCATTCTTGTGTTTTATTTATGTGAAAAGAAGAAAGTTATATATATTATCTCGCCATGAGAAGTGCTTCATTACGAAATGACATGTACAAAGTAAAATCTTGAAGTTCCGAAAACTCGAAATACATATTCACTTCTCGTAGAAGTTTTTATGGATATCGTAATTAGGGTTACTTAAAATCAGTGCCTCATGCTTTCTTGCATATGTGGTACGCATTTAAAAGTCACAGAATAAGGCAATTTCTTCGGATTTTTCGTTTCCTTATATGCAGTCCCTCAAATTGGAATTTGCTGCAAGTGATTTTTTCTTGAACAAAAGAATGTTCAAATTGATTGTGCCTGAAAATATCAGATCAGATTGCTGCATTAACTACACTTCTGGACAATTGCTAAGGACGGATCATAAACAGCTATATAGCGCATAAAAAAGTAAGTGTGGTTGGATGCCAAGTGAAATAAAATAATGTCAGAATGCCAGGACATTACAAGAAAGACAATTTATTGTGCTCTGAAATCCAGAAGGCTTTAGAACGTGTTCAAGGGACAAACAGGCCATTTTGTGTAGAATACGTAAACGTGAAAAAATAGCAATTACCGTCCGCAGGCGTTCCGGCGTAAGATGTCAATACGGGATATGGCCACCATGGAGGGCGATGCAAGATTCCACACGTCGTGTCATGCTTTGCACAACATTATCAAGCACCTGATGGGTTTTTTATCCCATTCCTCTGTCAGTGCACGGATGAGGGTGTCCTTGTTTATTGGAGGGCATTGGCGACCAGCAAGACTCCTCCCCAAAGCATCCCACACATTTTCAAAAGGATTCAGATCTGGAGAACGTGCTGGCCATACGAGGCGTTGAATATCCTCGCTCTCAAGACACTCCTGGACAGCGACTGTTCGATGACATGTTGCGTTGTCGTCCATGAAAATGAATCTATCACCGACAGCACCACGGAACATGCGAACGTGAGGTAGCAGAACATCATTAATGTATCGTTAGCCAGTCATAGTCCCAGTTGGAAGCACATAGAGGGACGTACGGCCATTGATCATGATGCCAGCCCATATCATGACACTACATGTCGGATATCGGTCCCTTTCCTGTATGTTTGCTGGACAATATGCAGTACCACTATCACGCTAGATCAGTTGTCTTCGACAATCAGACGATAGACTGTATCTACTCTCATCTCAGAAGAGGACAGCAGACCAGTCGTTATCAGTCCAATTGCGATGTTGATGGCACTATTGCAAACGGGCGGTACGGTGACGTCTGGACAATGGGATGCACACAACAGGACGGCGGGCGTATAGTCCCCCTTCATGCAAACGTCTGGCGACAGTTTTTCTGGAGATCTGCTTGCCAGTAGCAGCCATAAACTGATTTTCTACCTCACTAGCTGTTATGCGCTTTTTTTTTGTTGTTAGCACTATGTACCGATCTTCTGCAGGTGTCGTACTGCGAACACGACCTCCCCCGTGACGTTTGCTACACTTTCCATTTGTTTGAAATTATTTCCAAAGCCTTGAAACAACACTGTGGCTGACGTCGAACTCCCTGGAAACATCTGTTTATTTTCGCCCTTCTTCAATCTTGCCAATAATACGGCCACGCGTAAAATCATCCAGGTGATGTCGGGAAGACATACTGAAAATTGCAAGTTCGTCAATTGATTCTTTCCCTTTCAACTTTGCGTTTGAACAACAACGGTCAATACGTGTCAAATCCTTTATATCTCTTATCAGCGCTATGACGTCACGAACAAGTTCGGCAATCCAAAATTTGCATACGCACAACACGTCTTACTGTACCCCGCACTTATGCTAATTTCCACATTTTCCTGCTTTCCATTTTATGGTTGCTATCGTTGTTATTGACATCCGTCCTTAGCAATTGTCCGGCAGTGTATTACACTTAACAGTAATTCTGTCGAACACAGTACAATTAAATTAATTTATTTTATAATTAACTCCCTGAACACCTGTACATCATCGCCCACATAAAAGAATGACTAACAGAAGTTTGGCAATTTGCTGTCTACCTTCCTGAAATAAACATATGTTTGATGTGTAAATACTTGGAAACTATTATTTCTATTTTACGACAAGAAATTCTGAACATTAGTGTAGTTAAACTATTTCGAGAATAATTGATGTGCAGCACCTATTTATAAATGACTTAGAGAATATATACACTAAACACTGTTCCTGCAACGTTATCCTTACAATTAAAGAACTTTGGTGAAACAATAGTTGATTTTTATTGCTATAAAACCAAATTGACATAGCCGGGCACCAACGGGTTTCTTTTTCAAGGCTGACTGATAGGTTAGCATTACCAAAGTTCATTAACTTAGTGTATTCCTGTTTTCTGATTATTATCTTACAATTAGGATCTACGATATTTAAAAATATCACTTCTTTTTCATTTTCTCTTTTACTCGTATTTATGGTGCTAATAGATTTGCAAGGCAGTTGAAGTGACAGTCAGACTCGTTAAATGCTCTAACTTAAAATGTCTGATAGCATGAAATGAGAACTGTTTAAAAAGTCCTCTGAATTTTACTTTTTCTAGAAAATTATGTAAGGCGACAGAGTTTGGCAAATAAGAGAGAAATTCGAGTTACCTCTTGAAAAATCCTACAGTAATTTCATTTTAAATTTTTTCTCGAACGAGAAATTTGACTTGTAAACTCTGCTGAAAAGTAAGGTTATATTTATTTCTGTTATAACTGAAATTTCCTTATAGAGAAATAATGTATTATTCGGTTTTGATATACCGCGTATTTTTAGGTGAAGTCTGGCTTCTGATTTTACCTTACTTATTGTGAATAGGAAAAGATAGCTACAGGTGGATACCCAATGTAACCAAACATGTACACTCTCTTTTTTGTAGACTATTTCACTTCTTTTTCCAAACAGACGCTTACCAAGTGTGCAGCTGTAAGTTAGAAGGATTTTAAACGCAACTACAACGCGTACCTTACAGGGCAGATCTACTCTGTCATGATCATTATCTGTCCGAACTGATGTGCTCTTCTTGTTACTTTGCAAACCGACCGTCGAGCAGTATATTTCATAGTCCAGAGACATAAATTTAGAGAGGTAAAACTTTTAAGATATAACCAAACGACTTTGAAAGTTCAAACAGGAATTTCGGATAATTGTGTAACATAAATTGCTGAATGGGGTTCATGAAGCACACGCGAAAAAATAAAATTGAAATAAGAGATGATGACACTTGAACAAGAAAAGTATATACAATAAATTTCATCGAAAGCCTCAACTCCAAGTTTTTTTTTATTTTCTCTCTGAAAGTCAGAGTTAAGACAGAAAATGTTAATGAATTTCATTTTTAATGTCAGTCGCCAACTGAGTGGTTACATCAAATTTTGGTATGGGTGTTACATGAAACAAACAACGAATTAGAATACCATTACCTGAGAAATCCATTTTTGAGCAATTTTTGAGAAATCCATTTTTGAGCAGTTTTCTGCTTCGCTTTTCTTTTGCTATAATGTTGAACTGCATTAGTGGGCCGATTTTTTGACCCTGAAAAAGTACGAAATTCACAAATTTTGCTAGACTCTCTTTACCATTCTATATTTCTGTATTTCGCCTTCTCTGTAGGTTATCGATGAAGTGGGCTTGGATTATATACATATAAATGTAGACTTTGTCTCACTTATTTAACCACGTATTCTTTTCTATAAAATTTATTGTGGATACCACATATCTCCGAGAGTCAATATTGAAATTTCGTCCCTGAAATTCACCTTGAAACGCAACTGAAAAAAAAAGTAATTTATATAAATCGTTGCTTTGTCTGTTGTCCTCCGAAACGAATTATGCTAGAAAGCACCGTTCTCTACGATTAAAGAATTAAAACTGGAATCACAGCAATCTCTCTTTCATGATCCTGAGAGACTGTGTTTGCCTTTTCACGGTATAACTACACAGAAATCAAAACGAATAATACCTGCTGTGAAACTTTATTTATAACCCAATTCTCGATAGAAGAAATATATTAAAATAAAGTATCCTAATAGGTTACATGTTTTATTTAACTTGCAAAATACCTAATAATTTACACAAACATCACTACGTGCAACATTTCATATAATTTCCAATTTTACGAATTTTTTACTGTTATATGTGCGACACGTGAGCATGTGATAATGGTTTCCAAAAAACATTGGTATGTGTATTATGGATAGCAGTATTTTGCTCAATATCTGTTTACCGAAAATAAACAACATGTGCAGTACAGCTAGTTCACCATGGAGGGAGGAGTGAATTGAATAGTTTTTTGCCTTAACGCCGCTCAAAATTATTGAAACATCCAATTTCGACTTCCATGTGTGTTGCAAACCAGCCGCGGATGTTATCGTTGTTACTATTGATTCACCCTGCTCTGGAGATTATAAAGCCGCTGAGTTCAATGTATGGTTCCGTAGAGCTTATAATACATGGAAGTTCGCCTGCCTGAATACTGAAGAAATCAGGAATTGTTCCAGTTAATTTAGAAAAACAACATCATGAAAGTTAAAATGACACAAACAGAATACACATAAATGTGAAGAATCGCATAATCTGCGGTAGAAAGATAAATTAGAACGACAATGAGATACAAGCCCCAACAGTACATTTGGTAAAAAAAATCTGGAACATAAATGTAACTAATTGTATCTACAATACCACCGATCCTTTTATCACTCATAATATCTACCACTAGGTAGAGAGAGTGGGAGAAAAAGAAGCTGGTGTGTACACTATACTTTTAGTATAAATACAAATACAAAAATGCTATGAAAAATATCAAAATTACAACGCGCTTCTTAGCCACTAGATGAAAATAACTCCCGGGAAACCTAGACCATGACATGCATAATACGGCGCAAGCCAGGCAAGTAATGAACCGCACTGCTGTTTCTATGCGGAGTAATATTACAGGAGTTAGCCCTTGCAGAAACTTTAAAGAGACCGTTACTAGAGGAGCAGTCGAAATTCTCTGCAACAATCTAGCATGCCATGGTGCTGTTTATATGGAACTACTAATCATTTGGCATGTATTATTAAGGGATAGCAAGACGTCCCAACGCAGTGCATTTGCGTGAAAATTAACACCTACTACCACTAGTGATGTCCTCCAAGCTATTAATGCTTTTAAAAATTCCAACTTTCTTTCTTATCCGTTTTTATTCTGGGCATTTTGGGACTAACAGCTGCCTGATAAAGCTTCCCAGTGGATAGAGAAAACTCAAAAATTTACGTATACTGAATTATGCCAATGAATAAACGTATTAGTTGGTGCCCACACAGCAGATGTATATGAAATTTTGACATAATAAAAACCATGCATACGTGGCTCTCTAAGACGAATGTAACTGTTCAGTGTTTCGGAAAAGGAGATTTATATATATTTTAATAACAACTATATTTTTTTCTTGCTGTTGTAATTTTTTGTTGTGACCTATTATATTGTACTCTAAAAGCGGACATTTTTTAATGCTTTTACATGTTGTGGTCTATTTATTAGTACTAGAACACATGATGTTATTTACTATATTCCCATATTACTCCGTACAAATGCGTGACGAGAAGGGTAACCTTAATTAATTATTGTTATTTCTATATTTCCATAGTATAAATGCTAGCCGAAGGAGACATTTTGTCTCCTACTTGTATTACTGGCATTTTCATGTGCACATCACCATACCTTTTTTTACCTCGAGGAGAAAATAACCCGCATTTACGCATCCTGGGTAACTTCCGAAAGGTAACCCATCACTAATTCTATGCATGTTTCGGACGACATTGCTTCCGTTCTCCATGAAAAAATAAGAAGACTTTCTCTTAAAAATGTCTGACGGTCCATATGTATCAAACCTACAGATCGAAAGCTTCATGTGACGGTCGTTGTACAGTATTAATTCTTCTTATGTTCACCTGTAAAACGGTGGGAAGGCAACAGAAAATCTGAACATGGCAACAGCCGCTTTGAATTCTTTGCAATTCTGCGCGAAACAAGAAGTTCCGGTCCTGGTCGTTAAAGTGTTAAATAATGTATCATTACGAATATGTTATACAAGTTCACCTTTCTGTCTCTGATTATCTGTATTTCTGAGGATCTTCCTTCGGAAATGTCTTTTTTTCTTTCTTTTTTCTCGCAAGGGTTTAATCTACAACCGACTTTCAACAGAAAATTTGATGTCATATTAATTACTTTTAATTATTTTGACGTTGAATCTAGAATCGTCGCCTAACTGTCATGTTACTATTTTACTTAATATCAGAAATCTGTTCTGAAATTTATTCGCATACCACAATGAAAACACTTTAATCAGAAATGCTATACCTGTTGAACTATACCTGTACTACAATGAAATAACTTTAATCAGAAATGCTATACCTGTTACTCATTCTTAGCTGATTCCTCACACCCAATTATTTTGGACCGTACATTATCCATAATTACAGCAATAATCGAAAATGAAATGAAGGTTTTATTTAACACCCATGTGAAAAAACTAAGATTGTTGGTGGATTCTGAAGTTCGTAGTAGAACGCATAAGCTGTTCGGATTTCAAACAAGACATCCTATCGGCCTTTCTGAACAAGGATCATTACATGGATCACCTAATGTGGGTAATGGATTGGATTTGCATGAACTGGACCATGACAGCTATAACTCTGATTCACATAATGGAGTCAGAAACCAAAGTGTTAAAGTTCTGAATCCCATTCAACTAAGAGCCTTGCAACGAGGTTACAAGTTCACTTACCCTAACCAACGTAAAGTGGACTTATTCAAAACAGTTCCGCAAATTGAGAAAATTCTATATTCACTTCCAATAGAAGATAGGAACTTCGCAAGAATAAAAAATCGCAAGGTCTCTTCACAAACACAATCAACGACGGTGTAAAACCACCGAAGAATGCCAGCTTCATGAGGAAATGCAGCAGCTGATTGAATTGAAAAAGGACCCAGATATTGCCATTCTTTTAGCTGATAAAACTAGTCAAGTTCTGCTTTTAAATTAAAGTGATTATATTCAAAAAATGCTCAATGCCATTTCTAGTGTCCCTCATGTAATAGTGGAACGAGACCCCACCAGGGCTACTGTTAGTGTTTTAAGCCGCCTTAAGAACACTTCAGCTCCTCCGGACTCCTTTTCAAAAGCCTTCAATCCACAACCCGGCTGCCATGTGCCTGATTTATTTGGTAGGTTAAAACTACGCAAGGAAGGTTACCCTATTCGCCCTCTTGTATCAGGTTACATAGCCCCCACCCGACCTATGGAAAAAGCTTTGGCAAGTTATCTCACCAAATTTACAGTGAATTCTTCCTACTCAATAAAGAGCACCACACAAGCTATTGATAGGTTAAAGTTAATTCAGCCACTACCAAATTCCTATTTTTTGGCGTCCCTAGATGTAGTTTCGTTATACACGAATGTACCTATGGAAGCTACATTTCAGTTGATTCAGGCTTTGCTCATTGATTCTGACATTCCTGCCAATGATATTGCTTTTATAATGAATGCTCTTCATCTCATTAAAAAGCGTTCATTTTTCAAATTTCAGAACATTTTTACCAACAAACCGACGGGACAGCCATGGGTTCACCTTTATCCGCAGTCTTAGCAGAAATTCTTCTACAGCATATTGAAAATAAAGTCATACCAGAATTCCCACAAAAATCTAGTCTCCATATCCGTTACGTTAATGACATCTTGGTAATTTGGCCATATACCATAAATCAGTTACATCAGTTTGTCAACGCTATGTCTGCTCAATACCCCTCCATCAAACTCATGATAGAACTTGAAAATAATTTCGTCTTACCTTTATCTTGACTTTCAAATTACTCGTAACCCTTCTGACAATTCCCTGTCTTTTGCCGTTTATCGAAAACCTACTTCCACAAACACTCTAATTCCGTACAATTCTGCTCACATTTTTCAGCATAAAATTTCTGCTCTGCACTTAATATTTAGAAGAGCATATTCACATTCTTCTAGCCATTTCGCCAGAGCACAAGAACTACAATGGATATCATCCCTCGCTAAAAACCAGGGTTACCCGGACAACGTTGTTAAGGGAGTGCACAATAAAGTACGGTTTTCTATGTCAACTGCTTTAGTTAGTGAACTAGTGCCAAAAAATTATGTTGGATCTGTTGATTTTATTCCACATATGGTAAACCTTCTTACCAACATATGTTCCCGTCGTGAAATACAATTTGGAATACGATCATGCAATCTATATACCATTATCCGCAACGATCGTGACAAAATTAACAAAGGGAATAAAATGGCGTGTGTATGTTATTCCTATGCTCGACACTATTTCTGGTGAACTAAGTAATCATTATGTGGGTTCTACCAAAGAAAATTTGGATTTCAGATTAAATGAACACAGATATGATCTAAAAATGAATCACCGAGTCACCTCTTTTGCAAGAACCATAAGTGCTGGAAATTCCATCCCAGACTGGGACAACGCTAAGATTATAAACACACCTAACTCTGTTTATTCCTTGTTATTTACAGAAAACCTCTATATTTCGGCTTATAATACACGTTGCTGTAATGACTATTATACTTATGTTTTACCTGAACCCTGGAGCAATCTTTTTGGGAAGGATGCACAATAGCACATTGTTCCTGTTAAGTAATTTTCATTGGCTAATTATGCTTTTTTTTACTGTCTTGTTATCTGGTATATCATGTGACATTGACATTAATTACTTTCCCATGATGCATCTACTCCACGTATTTAAGACCAGCATGTAACCACATGGTGAAATCACATCTGATCAAGGTGTCAATGTGACACTAAAAGTGCTTATGTTTTTTAACCTGTACATAGATTTCTTTTTAGCTGAATAAATATCATCGTGCAACAAGACGGATTTCTTTTAATACTAGTATTCATGCACGAATTATAGTGTCTACCGTCATATTCCAGTCTTTGCTTCAAAACATAGTGTTCTGTTATTTCAAATGTTAAAATGAACGCGTTTACTTATTATATTATAGCAGTTAAATCTTAAATATTATGCAGTATGATTTGACTTATTTGTAAACCTAACTAAGCATTTAGTTATTCATATTTTGTGAACACTAACGGAGCTGCAAAGATCATATTTGTGAAGCGTCAATACTTTTCTATGACATGGGTATTAAAACTTTTCAACGATATGGTATTTATTCACTGTGTCAACATAACGAATATATGCTTTTGAAATAATTCACAACTTTCCAGTTAGTAGAGTATGTGAATGAAATTTTATTTTCCGTCTGCTAAAAGGTGGCGTGATTGAAAAAAGTCATTTTCCATAGCTACCTTAAATATCATTCAGGATGATTTGACTTATTTATAAACCTAACTATGCCTTTAGTTATTCATATTTGGTGAACACTAACGGAGCTGCAAAGATCATATTTGTGAAGCGTTTATACTTTCCTATAACATGGGTATTAAAACCTTTCTACGATATGGCATTCGCTGTGTTAACACAACGAATGATATGCTTTTGAAATATTTCACAGTATTCAAGTTAGGAGAATATGTGAAATAAATTTTATTTTCAGCGTGCTGAATGAAGGCCCGTTTGAAAAATTCATTTTCTATTCCTTGAGACTCATTAGAAATATTGCTTTCTGCGTAAATTATACATATTACATGATTTCTAGTTCTTCCGCCAAGGCAGGTGATATTACATTTTAATTTCAAATATTATCTCCCATTCTAATAATTACACATCTGAAAAATACTTTCTTGTTTGGATAGTCTACAAGTTCATGAAAAATGTTTTCCCATCTATAACGAATTAAATTTCTCTGTCATTTTTATCCGCGCCAGGATTCGAACCCAGATCCCCTCATTCCGGAATAAGTTGCACTACCAATTGAGCTACGCGGACGTTTTATTCTGATTCCTATCTGCCTTTATGCCGTGTGCGTCCTTCTGGCAGGTACGTCACATCTCCTGGTACATTACATCATCTCCCCTTATTTTTTTTTTCGAAGTGCTGGAGAAGGGAATTTTTTTATTTTTCCTATCTCACGGTGTGGAAACAACATCACACCAATGCGAGATTTTGAACGGTCGGGTCATCCGGATAGTTCGGGCGCCATTATAACGAAGTAAATTTCTCCGTCAGTTTTATCCGCGCCGGGGTTCGAACCCGGATCCCCTCATTCCGGAATAAGTTGCTCTACCAATTGAGCTACGCGGACGTTTTATTCTGATTCCTATCTGCCTTTATGTCGTGTGCGTCCTTCTGGCAGGTACGTCACATCTCCTGGTACATTACATCATCTCCCCCTTATTTTTTTTTTTTCGAAGTGCTGGAGAAGGGAATTTTTTTATTTTTCCTATCTCACGGTGTGGAAACAACATCACACCAATGCGATATTTTGAACGGTCGGGTCATCCGGATAGTTCGGGCGCCATTATAACGAAGTAAATTTCTCCGTCAGTTTTATCCGCGCCGGGGTTCGAACCCGGATCCCCTCATTCCGGAATAAGTTGCTCTACCAATTGAGCTACGCGGACGTTTTATTCTGATTCCTATCTGCCTTTATGCCGTGTGCGTCCTTCTGGCAGGTACGTCACATCTCCTGGTACATTACATCATCTCCCCCTTATTTTTTTTTTTTTTCGAAGTGCTGGAGAAGAGATTCTTTTATTTTTCCTATCTCGCGGTGTGGAAACAACATCACACCAATGCGAGATTTTGAACGGTCGGGTCATCCGGATTGTTCGGGCGCCATTATAACGAAGTAAATTTCTCCGTCAGTTTTATCCGCGCAAGGATTCGAACCCGGATCTCCTCATTCCGGAATAAGTTGCTCTACCAATTGAGCTACGCGGACGTTTTATTCTGATTCCTATCTGCCTTTATGTCGTTTGGGTCCTTCTGGCAGGTACGTCACATCTCCTGGTACGTTACACATCTTCAATGATACCGGCTCCCTCGTCAGGGGTAAAGATATATAATACTCATCTTCACGTGTCTTCTAATTAATCGATAGGAATATTTATTTTACCTCACACACCTTCTGAAATGAGCAAAAATGTTATGTAAAGTATGGGATTTTCTTGAACCCAAATTTCTACGGCTCAGGAATTAAGCTGCATTTTTCATTTCGGCTGTTCATGAAACCCTGAAATATGATTGAAATAACTCCCCATTCTAACTGAATGATTTCGCACGGAAAACACAGGGCTACGGTGAAATTTCAATAAAGTGCAGTGTCTACCCTAGGAGAGAAATGCATTTTTCATTTTGTTGAAATTTTAGTTTTCCTGAGGAGCTTTGAAATATTTCTTTCTAGACGGAAAAGATTGAAAAGACGTGCTTATTATTACATAGAACTCGGTGCTACCAATACGTATTCTGTTGGATTTCTTTTTATGATATAGTACCGTTTCTGCTCCTTTGAATGTAATTCTTATTTCTCAAAAATTTTGAATATCAAACAAACAACGGAACATAATACTTCGGATACAACTTTTTTCAATGGTTTCGCATATGAACTCGTGAAATCCATCACTCATAAAAATTTTCGTGATTAGCAACAAAAATTTTGCGGTCAAGTTCTAGTTTGTGTAAGACCTCATCGTGTACTAGTGAGAAAAATTACGTCTCTGGGATAGGAAAGTAGAAATACACCAAATGTACATAGTTTGTAGGTCAGTCCAAAGGGCATAAATATTCCGGTTTGTATCCAGCTATTCTTTTTTATATTCATAAAAAGCTAGGATACTGAAAAGGAAGAGAATGTAATCAAATATCAATAGAACGGCCAAATTTGATTTTGTAATAAAATTTGGCTTTACAGTGGAGGAAAAGTTGTCTTCCATTCTGTTTTGGCAGAATATATTTATCCCGACCGTTCATGTATGACTATATGTATGATTGTCTTCATGCTCAGGAAGTCAGGAAACGAAGCTTTTCTCTCGTTGTTTAATTAGTGTTGAAGAGACTAAAATATGTAATAATCAAACAGAATTTCTAAATCTTTCTCCTGAAATTTCATTAAAACGCTAGAATATTGAAATCCACAAGTACTTCTAACATCAAATTGAAGGAACGGCACTTTGTGTACCTTTTACTCGCTGTACTACAAAGAATACCCACGAAAATAAGAAGTTATCGTACTGTAAATGTAAATCCATGGCTCCATGAAAGAAAGTAAAATTCAGGAAACCAGAAATTAATCTCCACAATTTCACATTAAGTAAATATTGGCATTTTACAGCAATAAGCTTTCCAATGAACAGAGATCTAAATTTATCATTATTGTCTGCAAAATAGGTGTTACTGTTCTGTCTTTAAGTGGATGTAAGAAAAAAAGGATACTGATCTCCGTTTCGGCAGATTCACAATATAAAAAAATGGCCGCCACAATACGACTTGAAGTTGACTGCTTCGACGAAGTTTCGGACGAAATTACGGCGGTCCTGGGTTAAACTCGTCACAGGGTGTGCTTACATTTTCGCACTTGCAGTTTAAATGTACGGTAAAATCTTTAATATGCGTTGCAAAGCTGAATCGTTTACTCCATTTCATATCAAATTACGTACTTTAAAACATGTATATAAATTTTTGTCGAACTTTTCGACCAAATACACTGGTGTGCAAAAATTAAAGACGAAGAGGAGAAATTAGCATAACAACGGAACGAGGAGGAAGAATGGAACGAAAGACCACTCAGGAGATGGACTAGGGTACGGTAGGGCATGCGCATATATGTAGCATGTCGTGGGGGGGGGATGTCGGAAGTGTATAAAACACACGAGCGGTGTACGCTCAGCAATTCGGTGAAAGCTATTGCACGGTGTATATCGGTTTAAACAGCGTCGAGGTGCTGCCACCGTATGATATGGCCGACAGACAATCCAGTAGAGGACATCTGGATGACTTTACACCAGATAGCGTCCTTGGGAAGTTGGAAGAAGGTCGAAGTGGGAATAGTGTGGCCGAGGAGTTCGGGATCGCTCACGGTATCGCTTCACGTGATTGGTGAGCAATTCAAACGACAGGAACAGCTGCCCGTGAGTTTAGCAGTCGTCGTCCACGAGCAACAACGGTGGGGGACGACCGGTATATTGTCCTACAGGCGAGAAGAGACAGACGGCAGACAGCGGGACAAATCGCAAGGCGCATGCAGCAGACAACTGGACGTCCGTTATCGCGTTTTACCATGGACAGGAGGCTGCACAAAGGTGGTCTATTTGCACGACGACCAGTAAAGTGTGGGCCATTAACACCTGCTCATCGGATACAGCGGTTTCTGTGGTCACAGGAACAAAAGAACTGGACACACCAGCAACCGGGTCTAGTTCTTTTACGGATGAGAGCCGATTTAGTCTGACGAGCGATTCTGAACGTATAAACATCTAGAGAGAGCAGGTAACTTCGCAATCACACCTCACACAACAGCTAAAGGTACCGGTTTGGAGGTGGCGTGGCTCTCGTTTGGGGCGGTATCATGCTTGGTAGCCGTACTGACCTACACATCTTCCAAGGAGATTCAATAACTGGTGCCCGCTATTGTACCGATATTCTCCTACCTCACGTGCCTCTGTTTAGAAGTGCTGTGGGTCCACTCAAAAAATAGACTAGGGTCCGGTACGTTAGGGCATGCGCATATATGTAGCATGGGGGGATGTCGGAAGAGTATAAAGCACACGAGCGGTGTACGCTCAGCAATTCGGTGAAAGCTATTGCACGGTGTTCATCGGTTTGAACAACGTCGAGTTGCTGCCACTGTATGATATGGCCAACAGACAATCCAGTAGAGGACATCTGGATGACTTTACACCAGATCGCGTCATTGGGAAATTGGAAGAAGGTCGAAGTGTGATTAGTGTGGCCGAGGAGTTCGGGATCACTCACGGCATCGCTTCACGAGATTGGGGAGCATTTCAAACGACAGGAACAGCTGTCCGTGAGTTTAGCAGTCGTCGTCCACGAGCAACCACGGCGGGAGACAACCGGTATATTGTCCTACAGGCGAGAAGAGACAGATGGCAGACAGCGGGAGAAATCGCAAGGCACATGCAACAGACAACTAGACGTCCGTTATCGCGTAGTACCGTGGCCAGGAGGCTGCACAAAAGTGGTCTATTTGCACGAAGACCAGCACGGTGTGTGCCATTAACACCTGCTCATCGGACACAGCGGTTTGTGTGGTGCCAGGAACAAAAAGAAGTGGACACACTAGATAACGGGATCTAGTTCTCTTTACGGATGAGAGCCGATTTAGTCTGACGAGCGATTCTGAACGTATAAACATCTGGAGAGAGCAGGTAACACGGAATCACACCTCCAACATCATCGAAAGGTACCGGTTTGGAGGTGGCGTGGTTCTCGTTTGGGGCGGTATCATGCTTGGTAGCCGTACTGACCTCCACATCTTCCAAGGAGGTTCAATAACTGGTGTCCGCTATTGTACCGATATTCTCCTGCCTCACGTGCGTCTGTTTAGAGGAGCTGTGGGTCCTGGAGTTCCTCTTCAGGGACGACAACGCTACACCTCATTGTACAGTGGCTGTCGCAGAGCTGTTGGAGAGTAAAGATAGTCAACGCATGGATTGGCCTGCAAGGTTCCTGGACCTAAATCCAGTCGAACACGTGTGGGAACCTCGCGGGAGACGCTTGGAAGCACATCACCAGCCTCCAGCAACGATTCCGCAGCTGCGATTGGCACTACAAGAAGAATGTGCCGCGATACCTCAACCTTGACAACCTCGTCCCCAGCATGGACATACGTTTTAAATCCTGCAACGTAGTCAGGTGTGATCATATCCCATACTAAACACTGGATTTTTTTTGGCATCCGCATGTCACATGGACGTTTCTGTCTTCTACCCAGTTGTGCTCGAAGCTACCTGTTCAGTACAGGGCCTTTTATCCTTTGAATTCCATGTTTGGACGGTTTTGCTCACTTGCCCCATATTCTTACATCTTGGGGTTCTTACGGTATGATTTGAGTCTATGTTGAGCACTTCTGCTCGACGTTACATTCGAAAAACCGTCTCGACCTTAATTTTTGCACGCCAGTGTAGTTTAGGCCGCTAAACTACCTTTACCGAAAAGTTGCTTGTCGCCGACTAACTACACTTGGCAAAACTCCTGAAGCAGCAGTCACATATCTCTGATGTAAACCTTACTGTAGCATGCAAACATCCCTATTTCTGTTATCAGTGCTTTAATGTAGTCTGGATCACATTTCTGGTGAAATCCACACTGAAGACCGCAAACATCTAGGCCAGGCGTTACGACGACCCGTTTTCCACTTCTTTTATGGGAGCTCGCACATAACGTGCTGTGCTGTCGCGATGATGATTTATATATGACGCAGCTACACTGTAAAAACATTTCCGTGAATTAACGTAAAATCTTATGGCAGCACAGTTGCCAAAATAATTCCGTTCCGTTAATAAAAATTATGTTTTTTAACAAAACTTCCGTTTTATAATATTATGTTTTTCCACAAAATATTTCCGTTTTCTGACAGAATTATTACGTTTATTTACAAAAACAGTTTTATAACATTCTGTCTTTTCACAAAGTATTTACGTTTTCTGACAGAATTATTACGTTTTTTTACAAAAACCGTTTTGCGCTATTCAGTATTTTCACAAAATATTTGTGTTTTCTTACAAAATAATTACGTTATTTTACAAAACCTGTTTTATACCATTCCGCATTTTCACAAAATATTTCTGTTTTCGGACAGAATTATTACGTTTTTTCACAAAATTTGTTTTGTAACATTTGGTGTTTTGATGGAATTATTATGTTTATTTACAAAAACTATTTTATAACGTAATGTTTTTTCACAAAATATTTGCGTTTTCTGACAGTTACTATGTATATCTACAAATATTATGTTTTATATTTTATCCAATTATTTATTCCCTGGACATAATTCTTTATATAGAAACGTTATGTTTAATAACGTTTTCCCACAAATTATTTCTTTCTGATAGAATTATAAATTTAATTACGAAACTTTTATATTATTTCACTTTTCCGCAAAATAATGATGTTTTCTGACAAATTAGGTCTGGTCTTCAAATTTTTTTTAAATATTCTGTTTCCCAATAAAATATGTATTCAGACAATGTTTCTTTTCATAAATTTTAATTTCTAAATATCATTTTTGTGATATTTAGGTTTTCTTTTAATTACATTGTTTTTTACATAATTTCTTTGCACACATTATGGTCGAAACGAGTATCATATAATATTGTATGTAAGAAAACACCCAAAAACATTTCGCATGGAACATGCTTTTACACAGAACCAGGCGAAATATAAGGTGTGAAAACTAAATAGGCAAAGTACCTCAATAATATTTTATTTCTATAAACTGTTTATGTAAGTAGTATTTGTTTTCAGCAGGCAAATTTTGTTTTGTGCAATGTTTTGGTTTATACTTACCACACAAATTTTTTTTATACTCACCACAAAATTTTTCCTTTGTAATTAATATTTTAGTTAGTTCTGTTTATGTAAATAGTATTTACATTTCTGGCAACAAAACGTCCTACAGGAATTCTTATTTAAAAAGAACTGGCAGGTTTTTTCACACAATATTTTTTTTGTTAGAAGATCTGTTTTATAAAACCGTTGTTTACAAATAGTTTTTGCAGGAATATTTCAGATTTTCATTTTTAGGAAATACCTTATACAAACAGTACAAATACCACATGTTAATGGTCAATGTGTTCTGTTTACGAAATGACAGTATAATCAATAGCAGATCTGTACTTTTTCTTGTTGCCGTCACTCATATGTTTAGTATCTTTTAGCACCAGCTTATGTGTATAACATTTTTTGTCATTGTTTCAGCAGAATTTTGGAAGAATATTGTAGAATTAAAAAAAAAAAAAAAAACTGCCTGTTCTTAACACTTCAATGAATGGCTTTTGGGTTTTCTTCTGAATCTATGTTCCAATTTATAAACATGGCTGTTGTATAAATCAACTTGTAATTTTAATGGAATGAAAAGATTTCATAGGAGTAGAAATCGGTCATGGCAACTATGTAAGCATAAAAAAAAACAAAAAAACTTCAAGTGTTTTGGTAGGAATTTAATGTTCCAGAGTTTTATTTTAATGCACAGTAAAATGCTAGGACACAACAATAATAAACAAATGAAACATTAATTACAAATTGTGATTACCCACAGCTCGCTGTTTTCAAAGATGTTGTTAGCCAGCTAACATTTCTTAGGTATATTTGAATTTCTCCAAAACCACCAGATTATTCAAAGCTAGCTGGTATGATTAACAGCTTGTATCAAGCTGAAAAAAAAGCTCCAGGAGAAGATGGAATTCCTGTAGACATCATACAAGAAGCAAGTGGAGAAATCGAAACAGTACTCGCCCAAATTTTCACTCGATGCCTTAATGAAGGAAAGATTCCTGAGGATTGGAACACCGCTACAATGATCCTGCTACATAAGAAATGTGACTCTGAGGATGTCGGAAACTACAGACCTATCTGCCTCCTATCAGTAGTTTATAAAATCTTC
Source organism: Macrothele yani (assembly GCA_039090855.1). NCBI lineage: Eukaryota > Metazoa > Arthropoda > Arachnida > Araneae > Macrothelidae > Macrothele > Macrothele yani. Next base: position 87,006,617 of record CM077033.1, on the reverse strand, counting down.
ACTAAAGTTCTTTCACACCGCTTGAAAGTAACACTGGACATGGCTCAACCGAGAGAACAAGCTGGATTCAGGAGTGGCTACAGCACAATAGATCATATCCACGTACTGAGAGAACTAATTGAAAGAGCGAGGGAAAATGAACTTCCATTGTGCATGGCTTTTATCGATTATGAAAAAGCCTTTGATTTGGTGAAACCATCAGCAGTTACAATGGCTCTGAAAACCTGCAGTATTGAAGATGCATACATTAATATTATTAATAACATCTATGAAAATGCAAGTGCAAAGATTCGGCTGTTTGAAAATACAACACACGTAAAAATTGGAAAGGGAGTGAGACAAGGTGACACCATATCTCCGAAGCTCTTTAATGCCACATTGGAGGGTGTTTTTCAGTCGCTGAGCTGGGAAAACAAGGGGATAAAGACTAATGGAGATTATCTAACCCACCTTCGTTTTGCTGATGACGTAGTCATTTTTGCAACTACCCCATTAGAGCTGCAGAGTATGATACAGGAACTTGCTGACAAGAGTAAAGAAGTGGGATTAAAAATGAACTTTCAGAAGACAAAAGTGATGTTCAATGCTTTTACAAGAAATGAAGATTTATCGATTGATGGAGAAAAGCTGGAGATAACAGACACGTACGTTTATCTTGGACAGCAGATATCAAGTGAGGGTCACATTGATGAAGAAATTAATCGGCGTACAAAACTTGCCTGGAGAGCTTTTGGAAGAAACAGCATAATTTTCAAGAGCAATATGCCATTATGCCTTAAAAGAAAAGTGTTTGATCAATGCATCCTTCCAGTGCTTACGTATGGTGCAGAGACGTGGACCTTAACTAAAAGAGACATACAAAGGCTGCAGACAACTCAAAGTAGCATGGAGAGGTGCATACTTGGTGTAACCAGGAGAGATAAGAAGAGGAACTCGTGGATCTGAAAAATGACAAGAGTGGAAGACATCATGATCAGAGTTAAATCCCTGAAATGACAATGGGCTGGACATACTGCCAGAAGGACAGATCATCGATGGACAGCCGAAATTTTAGATTGGATTCCAAGGGACAGGAAAAGACCCAGAAGAAGACCACATGGGAGATGGATGGATGAAATTCGAAAGTATGCAGGGGTGACATGGAGGAGACTGGCACAAGACAGACCGTTGTGGAGGAAACTTGGGGAGACCTTCGTCCAGCAGTGGATTGATAATGGTTGACAATGATGATGATGATGATCAAGCTGAAAGCTCTGTAAATGCCTACATGTGTTTACACTAAGACTAGAAATTACCATTGCTTATAAACAGGAAAGATAAATGTAGATACATTTTGTAATTGTGATTTTCAACACTACATCTGTTAATCCTACTGTATCATATGAGTGCTAGCATTTTCCTTACATTACTAGTAGTTAGAAAAAAAAAAAAAAAGATCAAAGCTTATTACTGCAGTTTTCATAGAATATTAATGAGATTTGACCATTAACATAAAGATGGATGATTTTAGAGGAGCATTCGTGCTCTTTTAAACCTTCAGTATTAACATTAACGTCTGTCATGATATTTGTTCTATAATTATTCTTATACCAAAATGCAAATACATATGTCAGATTTCAAATATTCAGCAAACTACATTTAATGATATGTGCCCCACTTTATTTCCGATTATGTACAGAAAAAAAAATGCTTCAATTTCATTTCTAAAACTGGACCAAATTTGAAAAATTGTTTCAACAATGTTTTTATCTTTTCTTCAAGTTGCAACACCCTAGGTGCTATTGCAGGCTGCTGCACCTTCTTTTTTGGAACTTTCGTTCTCCTCCGAGGGTTTATGTTTGCAAAGCACCCTGAAAAACAGAAAATGCAAAGAATTAGTATTAAACACATAGCATTAAATATTGTGCAAAGTAGGGTAATGATACGTATAACTGTTGTGTACATTTGGTTAAACATTAAAATCATTAATATTCTTGATGATTATGAAATTGCAATATCATATCTCAAAATATATGTATGCACCAAAGAAAACTTAGTAAGGCTCGTGATGATAACGGATAAACAAATTTAAATAAATAAATTACGCTGCCGCAATATCCCCAAAACAAAAATAGACTAATTTGTTTAAAAAAAAATGACCTGCCAATGGGATTGTATGAGATGTTACTAAACAAAACACAAAAATTGCACATATTATCCTAGAATCACTGAACACAAGAGCAAATGTGACTCAGAAATTGGATGAGAAAGCTGACCAGCTGTATTTATTTATTTGCAGCTGAGGCCTCTTGCCTGGCTGAAAAGAACTTTTTTTGTTTCACAGAATTTCTTTAACAGACGAATTTGAGCATTAATTTTAACACATCACACCCGAGAAGGCCAAAAGAGGTTTACACCCAAGTGAACTTTGAAGGGACTCATATTTCACAAGCTACACCATTGATTAGTTCCTTCACTTAATTTACATTCATTTTGGAAATATTTTTCACCGAAATAAATTATCACAAAAGCATGGGATAACTACTCTTTTCACAACTACCAAATTTACACCAATATACCAAAATTATATAGAATTGCCTTGTAATTATTCACTCATATTTATTAACAGGCTTTGAAGACAATCACATTTCTAACCCCCCACCTCCCCCAGCTTGAATATACCACTCCATCCACATGAATACATCACACATCTTTACACTTTGGCCAATAAGAAAAAAATAACAGATACAGAATTTTTGAAAGACAGTAATGCATTACATTACCTCTTCTTCTAGCTTTGCAAATTTCTAAATTTTCTAAACCAAATCCTCTTAACATAAGTACCTTCTCTTTTTCTATTTCAACATTTTGATTTAAAACTCCAATTTAAAAATTTAGCATACCCTTTCGGGGCATCTGATGGGTCAAACAGAAAAGAACATTCTTAGCAATTCCCTTTCATTCTTCCTTAACAAAGACATACAAAAAATAGGAAAAAAAAATGTATTCAACACTTGCTCAACATCAGAAACTCATTGACTTGAATTTTTTCTTCTATCAGGCAAAATGTATCATGTTTCTTATCTGAAACAATCATTTGATGTTTCTGAATATTTCTGTTTCACACGTTATGCTCTGTGAAGGTTCAACTGGCTGATACGTAGCGTCCGACAGTGAAAATTATTTGTGTCAATTGATCATTATAGTTAAAAAATACATATTAATGCTTACCACTTGAGAATTACCCCGCTTTCCTTCATTGTCAGCGAAGGAAAGCGGGGTAGTTTGCAAGTGGTAAGCATTAATACGCTTAATATGTATTTTTTAATTATAATGGTCAATTGACACACAAAAATTTCACAGTCGGACATTACGTATGAGCCAGTCAAACTTTCATAGGACATAACGCGTGCAACAGAAATATTCAGAAACATCAAATGATTGTTTCAGATACTATATATGTTCCACGTATTATGGAAACAGCAACAAAATTAGCTGGGTCTAAGAACAAATTGCATGTGAACAAATTATCAGGAAAAACCAAAATGTTGATGCAAAAAAGAAGAGTGATGAGGACAACTAAAGAAGATGTGACTTCCAAAGTGGAATATATAGAGCTATGCAAGACAGTACGAAAAAGTATCACTAAAGACGTAAGGAAATTCAACTGTGAACTAGTAAGGAAAGCAATTGAAAACAACCAAAGCCTAAAGATAGCAAAATGACATCTCAGTAAGGGGAAAAAACAGATTATGGCACTGAGGAAAGAAGATGGTTCTGTAACAAGAAATAGAGGCGAAATTTTGACAAGAGTGAAAGATTTCTACTCCAAATTATATGAAAGGGATGATACATGTACTCCAGACATCATGAAAGGTACCAGTACCAGAGTTCTTCCAGTCCTTCCAGCAGAAGTTGCACATGCAATCAAGAACATGAAGCGGGGAAAAGCTCCAGGAGAAGATGGAATTACTGTAGACATCATACAAGAAGCAAGTGGAGAAATCGAAACAGTACTCGCCCAAATTTTCACTCGATGCCTTAATGAAGGGAAAATTCCTGAGGATTGGAACAACGCTACAATGATCTTGCTACATAAAAAAGGTGACATTGAGGATCTCAGGAACTACAGACCTATCAGCCTCCTATCAGTGGTTTATAAAATCTTCACTAAAATTCTTTCACACCGCTTTAAGGTGACACTGGACATGGCTCAACCGAGAGAACAAGCTGGATTCAGGAGTGGCTACAGCACAATAGATCATATCCACGTACTGAGAGAACTAATTGAAAGAGCGAGGGAATATGAACTTCCATTGTGCATGGCTTTTATCATTTATGAAAAAGCCTTTGATTCGGTGAAACCATCAGCAGTTGCAATGGCTCTGAAATCCTGCGGTATTGAAGATGCATACATTAATATTATTAATAACATCTATGAAAATGCAAGTGCAAAGATTCGGCTGTTTGAAAATACAACACACATAAAAATTGGAAAAGGAGTGAGACAAGGTGACACCATATCTCCGAAGCTCTTTAATGCCACATTGGAAAATGTCTTTCAATCACTGAACTGGGAAAACAAAGGGATAAAGATTAATGGAGATTATCTAACCCACCTTCGTTTTGCTGATGACATAGTCATTTTTGCAACTACCCCATCAGTGCTACAGAGTATGATCCAGGAACTTGCTGACAAGAGTAAAGAAGTGGGATTAAAAATGAACTTTCAGAAGACAAAAGTGATGTTCAATGCTTTTACACGAAATGAAGATTTATCGATTGATGGAGAAAAGCTGGAGATAAGAGACACGTACGTTTATCTTGGACAGCAGATATCAAGTGAGGGTCACATTGGTGAAGAAATTAATCGGCGTACAAAACTTGCTTGGAGTGCTTTTGGAAGAAACAGCATAATTTTCAAGAGCAATATGCCATTATGTCTTAAAAGAAAAGTGTTTGATCAATGCATCCTTCCAGTGCTTACGTATGGTGCAGAGACGTGGACCTTAGCTAAAAGAGACATACAAAGGCTGCAAACAACTCAAAGCAGCATGGAGAGGTGCATGCTTGGTGTAACCAGGAGAGATAAGAAGAGGAACACGTGGATCCGAAAAATGACAAGAGTGGAAGACATCATGATCAGAGTTAAATCCCTGAAATGGCAATGGGCTGGACATACTGCCAGAAGAACAGACCGTCGATGGACAGCCGAAATTTTAGATTGGATTCCAAGGGACAGGAAAAGACCCAGAAGAAGACCACATGGAAGATGGGTGGATGAAATTCGAAAGTATGCGGGAGTGACATGGAGGAGACTGGCTAAAGACAGACCGTTGTGGAGGAAACTTGGGGAGACCTTCGTCCAGCAGTGGATTGATAATGGTTGACAATGATGATGATGATGATAATGGCATGATTTAGTTAATACCATAATGTGAAACTAGAAAGTATCATGTTTCATCAGAATTATAAAATAGCAATCAAACACTTTCTATTTGGAATTTCCGCTTCCTGCTCTTTTCTTTTTCTGCATATGGAGATGGGCCTTCATTGTTTATGAAGAATTTTGATGGCCAAAGGAAAAAAAGGAAATATTTAAGGTTTTACCTTTCTGGTACACTCAACTCATCGGTGAGGGTGGAGAAGTCATGTTGAAAACCGTCCAAGAAGACGTCAAGGAAAATGGGATGTCATTAGACCTCAGAACAATGATGCACAACCTATGTCTCAGGACGGGTGTCGCGTTGGCCCGCCATCACGACACTACCAAATCTAAATTTTTCGTAATCGTACGCCAAATTATTTTCTTCCATGCTGAACGCTGAAGTTCAAACCTGCACATGTGCGGCGTAATGGTTCGGAGAATGGCCAGTCAAGCGCTGATGCTCCTTTTGTTTACTTTGTTCCCATTGGCTGTTGATCTTCTAGCAGTGCTTGTTTGTTCTCGGTCGACACTAAAGTGGATGGCGTACAGGTATTGTGACCCAACATCATTCGTTCCACTGATTCCACATTAACTGGTACTCCGTGTTATGGTGACTTGCACTTTTGAGCGAGGCCTTTCCCTCTGCTTTTCCAGTTACTATGGATAAATGCTGATGGTTTTCTTTACTGGAATACCTTTTCTGATGATTGATTTCTTGCAAACAACCACCTTACCCCCCCCCACGCAGTCTATTTTGAATTTAAACCACTTTTTTAGCTTCCCACGTCACTCGAACGCATGTGGTTTCTACTTTATTTTGTGCGCCGTTTGGACTTTTTTTTTCTTTAGAGAAAAATGCATTCTTCTCTTATAATCTAATTTTATTTCTATCAGAACCAAATTTTGTCTCCTTGTTCTGGATTTTTCCAGAGGGGCGGAGCAAACTTCCTCCATTTCTTGCTGTTTCATGCATTTACAGCTTTTCGCTTACTATCTTTATTTTTAAGGCTATTTTGCTTTGGGTGTTGGAGGTTTTTATTTTTGTAGCCTTTTATATCTGAGAAAAGTCCCTCAATTCACTGTTTAATTTACTTCTGGAGCACATAGATTTTTATTTAGTGCATCTGCATAATTTTGCATAGAAATGCAGAATTTATCGAAAATAATTACTGAAATGAAAATCTTTTTGGTGCTTGTGTATGTTTAAAGACCAGGAATATGCTGTCTAATTTAATTAATTCTAAATAAATTAGTGCGCAATTCCTAGCAAAAATAGTTTTTTCAGCACGGGTTTGTACGAAAAATCCAGATTTTGCTCCGAGTTTTCCTAAGCTTTGAAAAGAGCTAAGAAAAGCACTTTTTATTGGGGAGTTTAAACTCCTCTAAAGGCAGAGAAGCCTACGTATTAAGGCAGCATACCTATTTTATAAATTTATCCTTCCGTAGTGCAATGGAGGAAAGACTTCTTGAGAACCTAGCACTTTTTATAGCAAAGCTTACCCACTGTACTTAGGCAACAGTTGACATTTTAACCCGTCTCTTCAATTAATATTCAAAGAGAACAATCTTTATTATTCTAAATGCAATGATAGAAAGGGCAGAGGACCCACTTTTTGCCGAAGCACGATGGGCGACCTTCCTTTTTAATCTAAAAGCCTGCTGAAATATTATAATTACTAAACATCCACGAAGATTCCAAGTTCTGATGTCTCCTGACTTCAAGTGCTTCGCGAGCGGCGAACTGAACGAATAGCAGTTCCGAATGATGTGATGCCATGCTGTCTGGACCGGAGGAAGTCGTATTTGATCGAGCCTTAATGTGCGGCACTGCTGTCGCGCGTGATATCATAGCAGGGTTCTTAACATTTCAAACAAAACAGTATTGCTCGTATGTGTGAACCTTGTTTTTGACGGAGTTTACACATTCATTCGTTTATCATCTAGGATTATTAAAAAGCAAGTTCACAAACAGTTTGTTATGTTGTTATCTTCATAGATTATTAATCAAAAGTTCATAAAAGGCAAGTTTTTTTGTTTCAATTCATAGGCTTCCAACATAATTCATGCATTCGTTTCTTAACAGGTTTATATATCAACTACATTTTAAACTAGGAGTTGTAAATAATAAGTTAGGTTTTTGCATCTAAACATAGTTATTCCATTTTTAATATCTACAGACCAAGCCACACAAGTCTGGGTGGGCTTTTATTAGAGCACCGAGAGATTTGTTACTCAGTGTTCATACAAGTTTGCTTTAATCCTTTTTGTTTCATTTGATACGTATTTAAGGTTAAGCAGCTATAACTTTTGGAAAAGTGTTTGATATGCCACACCTATCCCCCAACCGACAGACGAATTCATGTCATTGGGTTATTTGTATTTGGTAGTTTGTTTTTTGGGAAGTGTTTCACATGACTTTACTGTTTTTGTATCAGTTTATATTTCAGCGTTGGAGGGGTTTTTTTTGTGTCGTCTCCACGGTAAGCAGAGTGATCAGGAACAATGCTCGCTGAATGGATTATGACTTATGACGGCATTCCCTCTTGGCTTGCTGAATGGGCCGGAATTCAGGGAAACATTTACTATTAGGGAGGCAGTACTGAATTCATGGGGGAGAGGGTGGACCTCGAAGCAACTTTTTCTTGTGCTATTTTACTTAATTTCTTTTCCATTAATGCTTAAAAAAAATAAAAAAATTGACCTATGAATTTCCCCTTCCAACACATTTTTATTTGCACACCTGGCAGACAACTGGATTTCTTATTTGCAAGCCCAGACCAATAACTTTGATAACCATTTTATCTTGTCAACGACATTTTGCAAGTACTAATAATGATAAAATTAAAGTAACATTGAAATTTTATTTTTTAATGGAGTCTGTGGTACTGGAAAAGCTGTAAAAAAATTCAAGTGGGTTTATTTACCTTTATTAATGCAATGTAAAATAAATAACTGTTGTGGAGGGAAGTGGAAATTTTTAACTTCTACTTAATTTGCTTTTTGGTTAGGAATTCTTGCCCTGTGGCTACAAGAATACAAACAGGAGATTTTCCTTACAAGTGCTGCCATTTCTGAGGCACATTTATAGCTGAGAACACAAAGTGGAAATATGTTTTGCATGACTAACACTAAAAATTTTCAAAACCAATGTTTCCTCCACAACAATTTTAAAATTTATTTTTTATCGATTATTAGTGGAGGTACCCAGCATTGTCCAGGATAGACAAAGTTTGTTTTTGAGCACTTCAAAATTATTCACCATGCTGAATCACAAAGCAGTACTTTATTTGCACCTGCCGTTCAGACAACACCTGATCACAATTTATAATGGCCGTTCTGAGCCCTAAAAACTCAAAATAGCAAACATGTACAATACACTTCGTGCACATCGCTTTCAGCTTTCTAGTGTAGATAAGGCACTTTCTAGCAAATCGCTTAGAAAACCATCAAGAATGATGCATAACCATTTGGACTCTTTCCCGTATGCCTGTACCACGGACACTTGCGAGCAGTGAGGCGTCACCTGATGACTGTTGCTCTGACATGGAGCAATACTTCAGCAGCCGACTTTCACCCAGTCTATAGAGGGCCTCATAAAAACACATTTGACCCCCTTAGGGATGGAATTTCTAAAAATCGTCCCACCTGTTTTTTAATGATGAAGAGTTTGTATGCTAATTTTGGTGTAAATCCATCAAACCGCTTATGAACATATGCAGAACAAACATATTGTTTATCTACATTTTATTGTTGATGTCTTTCGGAAGCAAGTAGCCCAATGCCCCAGTGGCGGACTTAAAACTTTGGAAAAAGAAGAACTATTGCATGCATGAACAAACTCACCTTGAATAATGGTTTCATTAGATGAACAAAACTATTATTTAATAAAATAACGTAATAGGAGCACTATACACATAACATATTGAGGGTTCATTTCTTTTTAAAGCTTGCATTATTGCAACTGCTGATGAACAACTTACGTTCGGTTGCCACTTAGCGTATAGATATATTTTTTTTTTTGATTTGAGGTTTAACGACCACCGCGAGCAACTCAATGGGCTATAAGCAGTCGCCCGTCCCTAATTTAGGATAACTGGTTACAGGGAAGGGAGAGAGCCAGTGCCGTAAGACAAACACAACATCCATGCCTCACCGGGATTCGAACCCGGACCCCTTTCAGACGAATGATCAGAGGCCATCACCTTAGACCACTGCGCCACCGGGGCGGCTGTATAGAGTTCATATGATGAACCACGCACTCGACGCAAAGAGAATTTCAAAACAATTCTTTCTCTTCCTCTCATGTGTGGACTTTTTTTAACTTTTCGACTACTGCGAAGTGCGCAGTATCTTTCCTTGTGTTTCCAACAAAACATACTTTAACTTTTATATATATATTGGTCACGGCAACAGAAACCAGCGTGGAAATACTCTCGTTGAGTTTGCAGAGGCAGAAGGGTTTTTCATCTTGAACTCCTTCTTCAAGAAAAAGCCACACAGGAAATGGACATGGAGACATCCAAATGGGACGACAAATGAAATTGATTTTATTATGTGTAACAAAAAATTCGTCATAGAAGACTGCAGTGTGCTAAACAAGTTCAACACAGGTAGTGACCATAGATTGGTGAGATGTAAGATGCACCTCAACGCTAAACTTGAACGTGGCAAGCTCATAAGACAAACAAAATCTATTGACATAACCAACCTCAAAAAACACCATAATACCTTCAAGTTAGAACTGAAGAACAGGTTCTCTGCTTTAGAAGGCCTAACATCGAAAGAAGTGGATATTTCTGAAGTTAACAGAAAAGTAACCAAAGCTCTTATGGAAACAGCAACAAAATTAGCTGGGTCTAAGAACAAGTTGCATGTGAACAAATTATCAGGAAAAACCAAAATGTTGATGCAAAAAAGAAGAGAGATGAGGACAACTAAAGAAGATGTGACTTCCAAAGTGGAATATATAGAGCTATGCAAGACAGTAAGAAAAAGTATCACTGAAGACGTAAGGAAATTCAACTGTGAACTAGTGAGGAAAGCAATTGAAAACAACCAAAGCCTAAAGATAGCAAAGGGACATCTCAGTAAGGGAAGAAAACAGATTATGGCACTGAGAAAAGAAGATGGTTCTGTAACAAGAAATAGAGGCGAAATTTTGACAAGAGTGAAAGATTTCTACTCCAAATTATATGAAAGGGATTATATATGCACTCCAGACATCATGAAAGATACCAGTACCAGAGTTCCTCCAGTCCTTCCAGCAGAAGTTGCACATGCAATCAAGAACATGAAGCGAGGAAAAGCTCCAGGAGAAGATGGAATTACTGTAGACATCATACAAGAAGCAAGTGGAGAAATCGAAACAGTACTCGCCCAAATTTTCACTCGATGCCTTAATGAAGGAAAGATTCCTGAGGATTGGAACACCGCTACAATGATCCTGCTATATAAGAAAGGTGACATTGAGGATCTCGGAAACTACAGACCTATCAGCCTCCTATCAGTAGTTTATAAAATCTTCACTAAAGTTCTTTCACACCGCTTGAAGGTAACACTGGACATGACTCAACCGAGAGAACAAGCTGGATTCAGGAGTGGCTACAGCACAATAGATCATATCCACGTGCTGAGAGAACTAATTGAAAGAGCGAGGGAATATGAACTTCCATTGTGCATGGCTTTTATCGATTATAAAAAAAGCCTTTGATTCGGTGAAACCATCAGCAGTTACAATGGCTCTGAAAACCTGCGGTATTGAAGATGCATACATTAATATTATTAATAACATCTATGAAAATGCAAGTGCAAAGATTAGGCTGTTTGAAAATACAACACACGTAAAAATTGGAAAGGGAGTGAGACAAGGTGACACCATATCTCCGAAGCTCTTTAATGCCACATTGGAGGGTGTTTTTCAGTCGCTGAGCTGGGAAAACAAGGGGATAAAGATTAATGGAGATTATCTAACCCACCTTCGTTTTGCTGATGACGTAGTCATTTTTGCAACTACCCCATCAGAGCTGCAGAGTATGATCCAGGAACTTGCTGACAAGAGTAAAGAAGTGGGATTAAAAATGAACTTTCAGAAGACAAAAGTGATGTTCAATGCTTTTACAAGAAATGAAGATTTATCGATTGATGGAGAAAAGCTGGAGATAACAGACACGTACGTTTATCTTGGACAGCAGATATCAAGTGAGGGTCACATTGATGAAGAAATTAATCGGCGTACAAAACTTGCCTGGAGAGCTTTTGGAAGAAACAGCATAATTTTCAAGAGCAATATGCCATTATGTCTTAAAAGAAAAGTGTTTGATCAATGCATCCTTCCAGTGCTTACGTATGGTGCAGAGACGTGGACCTTAACTAAAAGAGACATACAAAGGCTGCAGACAACTCAAAGAAGCATGGAGAGGTGCATGCTTGGTGTAACCAGGAGAGATAAGAAGAGGAACTCGTGGATCCGAAAAATGACTAGAGTGGAAGACATCATGATCAGAGTTAAATCCCTGAAATGGCAATGGGCTGGACAAACTGCCAGAAGGACAGATCATCGATGGACAGCCGAAATTTTAGATTGGATTCCAAGGGACAGGAAAAGACCCAGAAGAAGACCACATGGGAGATGGGTGGATGAAATTCGAAAGTATGCAGGGGTGACATGGAGGAGACTGGCACAAGACAGACCGTTGTGGAGGAAACTTGGGGAGACCTTCGTCCAGCAGTGGATTGATAATGGTTGACAATGATGATGATGATGATGATATATAGAAATAAATAATTTCAGAGAATAACATGTGTTTTTGAATTAGTAGTAGCATCACTTTTGAGAATATTTTTGTGTTGTAAAATTTAGAAAATTATTAAGTGTTGTGCAGGGGAAATCATACTTTTAAACATGTCTTTCTTATACTTCATAACATTTTGCAGCATTTTTCAACTGAAAAATATATTCAATCTCATACAATAAAAAGTTAAGCAAGTAATTTTAAATTTAAATATTAATAAATATTGAACCTTTCACTGTATTACCTGTGCCCAGACCGACTCCATTTTCTAGTTTCTTCAGGTCATTAATAAGGGGATCAAATTAAATGTTTACCAAATTAAACTCTGAACCCCTAGCACTGTACTCCAAAAAATAAAAAAAAAATAATGAATATCAAAAGTACTTTTGAGATACTAAATGATGATAGATCAAAAAACTAAATTTGAGTCACTAAAATAATAATGGTATCTACTGTTTTAGTAATGCCTGTATTTTAAATACTATTGCTATACCGAATTTAGTAAATGTTTACCAAATGTGTAACACTAAATTTACACGACAATGCTGAAAAAAGAAAGTTTTTGTTGTTGCAATAAACACTGTCAAAATAAAAAAATAAAAAATATTACATCAAATTATTATTTAGCTAGCATACACTGAAGAGCAATTGAATTAGAGATACCTGTCAAGTAACGTGTAGTACCACCTTTCGACCTGATGACGGCGGCGATTCGTCTTGGCATATACTCGACAAGACACCTGAAGCTTTGGGAAGCCATACGGATCCACGACCAGTGAACAAGCTCCCACAGTTCACGAAGATTTCATGAGGGGGGTCACAGCCTTGAACATCTCTCTCGATGGTATCCCAGATGTGCTCGATGAGATTTATGTCAGGTGACCTAGCTGGCCAAGGAAGCGAGGTCACGTCGGTGGAGTGTTCATCCAACCATTCGGATACAATTTGGGACCGATAGCATGATGCATTGTCTTGTTGCAGGATGAGGTCCCCAGCGGGATCTTGAAGACTCACAAATGGGAGCAAATGGTCGTCCAGGATATCCCAGTAACGTTGATCTGTGAGGGACGATGTCGCACGTACCAGGGGTTCCATTTCAGTCCACGTAAACAGTGCCCAGACGAGAATGCCACCCCCATAGCTTGAAGAGTACCCTGCTGGCGAGAAGGATCCATCGCTTCATGTGATTTGCACCGTACTCGTATTCTGCCATCCGCATGTACTAACGTGATACTGCGTCGGACTCTTACTGATTTCCGTCGCATCACTCCTTATATTGTCGGATCGTTGTATAAGTCATGTCGTTTCCGTTTATAGGGCCACCCACAGCACCACATTTGCATAACGCCAGCTGTCTCTAATCAAAATCGCTTAGGTTCTATTATTGTTCCAAAAAATAAAGGAAATCAGTACGTCAACCCAGCTAAAATAGCAAATACGGCTCCTATTCTAAGCACGTAATGAAAATGATTGCTCTTCGGTGTAATTATAAGCCCCGCCCCCAAACGAATTTCAGGTGGTGACGCATTGGAATGTGAAACTTCGGGCAATCCCTGGGAAACGTTCGATGAGTACAAGGAACAACATTTTAGCGCAGTGGGAAGTAGAATTACCACAGGACAAGACTGATTTGCTGAATGGCACATGCAATAATTGCCCAAAGTATATCGGTGATTACGTTTGTAAACATTTAGTTTTGTTAGCAATTCGCTTGAAATATGTTGAACAACCTGCTGAAACAAAGAATGTACCAATCAGGGAAAAACGTAAAAGAGGACTGACAGTAAAATAAAAAAAAACCTTACTAATTCAATAATTTCTTATTTCACGTTTATTATGTGATTTTATTTTTAATAATTAGTGAGACTGATTTCTATATCATGATTATTATAATAAAACTTTAGCACATTAAAAGTTTAGTTTTCATTGTATTAGCTTAACACCTATAACTACAAGTATTTACAGGTAACTACAGGCAGGCACATGGGTATTACTACTCAGGGTTAGAATAAGATCTACTGGCCCAGTGGACCAATATAATTGGCAAACCACTGGTCCACCAAAATGCCTACTGGTCTGTAAAAAAATAATGAAATTTTTTTTACGACATTTACAATATATGTAGAAAATAATGTATCATTTCAATGGAATTATATCCAATATTTGTTTTTAAACCTGTCATTAGTTTGCAGCCTAAAAAAACCATACAGCAAGGTAAAAACAACAACAGAAATTCATTTTTTAACTTGTGACAGATTTGAAAAAAAAAAACCTTCCTGGCCATCTGGGCCAGTAAAATCAATAGTTCAATGGTCTGATGGAAGTTTTACTGGCCAATGACGACCACTGGGTTATTCGAACGCTGCTACTGTTATTTTTTGGTCAGAAAAATAACTTTAGATTTAGTCATGAATTATTAATTTTAATTTCAGTTCCAATATCATAAGAACAACATAATTATGATTATATTTTTCCCGTTTTAAAAGTATGTAGTCTTACGTTTGGTAAATATTATTTTGCTTACAAATGATAAAAGAGACTAACAAGTCAATATCAGGTTATTGATCTTAAATTAGATATCATCTAAAATTTGGTGAACATTTAGTAATTTTGGGAGACACAGTTTTTTACTGTCCAATAATTAAGAAAATGATGAGAAGTTAATATCTGGTTATCACTTTATCATTATTACGTGGTCTAAAATTTGGTGAACATTTACTATTTTTGGGAAACAAAAGTTTCTTTAGTGCTGAATAATATACAGTAACAAGTAAATATCTAGTAAACACTTTAAAGATTAAAAATGGTCTAAAATTTGATGAACATTTATACTATTTTGGGGAAACGAAAGTATTTTTTTGTTGCATATGTGGCATGAATATTGCTTCATGCCCATAAAAATCAAAATCCACCTGTCTGCATAACAGAACTAATTGCATTCGTTCCATTTCTGATCTGAACCAAGGATACATAAATTTCATGTGTAATACACTCCCATAATTTTATGGGGTTTTTTTCCAAACCCAAGGGGGTTTGCTGTTTCAAAACTGTTCTGATACAGCAGAATTTTCAAATTTTCTGATTCATGAAAAAACCTAGCACCTTTGAAAATGGCCCCATCTGTGAAGTTTGATAAAACTCCTTCAGAACACAGAAGTGGAGATTTGATTTGCTTTTCTACAGAAGCATTTTATATTAAAACTGCCAGACTTTTTAAGATTGGCACGTAGTAGAAAGTAATGTTTTATTATCACCATTTCTGCCTAAATCCATGGCAAACTGAAATTTTGCTCAAAATATTTTTTCGTCAAATAGTCACAAGCAAACCTCTATTTGAGCATGCTTGATTCAGAAAATCGTGCTTTTGTTCTTTTTGGAGAACTTCAGTAATCTGAAATTCATTAACTTGATTACTTTTTTGCAACAGACTGCTTATGAACTGCATAATATTCTCCTGATTTATTTCATGAATATTCAGCATTTCAGTAATGATCACATCGACAACAAAAGAAGGTAAATAAAATTTGGCCAGTAGCCTTAAACAAAACAAAGCAACTGATGTGTTCATGTCTAAGGCTGAAATTTTACTGTTTGTACTGCTACTCAGTTCATTTACATTCTCCTTATTTAGGTTACTCTCACTGTTAACATCTTCACAAGGTTGTAACGGTTCGTTGTTCTTGAATTTATCGGCTGTCAGAAACCTTGTTGTATGCTTTCGAGACAAGTGCAATTAAAATGTCGACTTGTTATTAAATTTACCAATGTGGTAAATGTGTAATTTAACGTCCTAAATTATTTAGTCGGGAAAAGTTTACTGTGTGGGGAGAGTGCGACATAAAATTTTTTAAGCATGCGAAATAATGGGGCAAGCTGCAAAAATACAGTAATTTAAAAGAATGTGAAAGAATTTCACCGAAGTATTTACCTGGAGTACGATGGTGTGTAGCAGTTGGTGAGGGAGGAGGCTTAAGCGATGTTAACGGCGACGATTTGAAGCTTCCGTGTTTTGATAGGGAGCAGAAGTTCGTAGTGAATGCCCAGAAGAATACAATAAAAGTAGAGTGTATTCTTCGGAAGAGTGTGATGCGTGCTGTAATCCGGCGCAAGTTGAAATAGTTCAAAAACTGTTTTTTTTTTTATTTTTGAGAAAGAAATGTGCGGAATGTCATTATTAGTTTCACAATGTATCCGAATGGAAACAAATGAAGGAATGTAAATGTTTTCATGTACGACAGAAGTGTTGAGTAAGAACTTTTGGTTCCGGTTGAATTTCAAGTTTTAGTTATGGTTTCAAAGATGTACAGGGGTAGTTGATTTCTTCAAGTACTTCATTTGTAGTTGTGCTCTTATTCCGTATAGTGTAGCTAATATTTTTGCGCCCTGAAACAGATATTTTTGAAAAAAAGGAGTTTCTTCAATTTAGATATCATAGTATAGCAGGGAGGTCAAGAGTTTATTGTATTTTGCTGGATAATGAAATTTTAAGCCCTGACGAAATCTGAAATGAAGTATGGAGACTTTGGAAAGAGCCACTCACACCGTTGAAAAAGCTACCAATACCACAGTTTACAATGATGTGTAAAATCGACCTGTTTCCTTCAGCGTATTCCTACAAGATGCTTCTATGACTGCGTACTGCGGAACCACTTTCTTCTGTAATCTTCCGCACATTACTTGCCCTTCTAAACGAAGCTTCTATTCACCGGACTCCACTTTCACCCCATCGTCCTGAGCCTACTGCACGTACTCTTCCAAACCATCGTAGTCCCACGTAAATTTCTTTCCTTTTATCTAATACTATATTTTTGCACCTTTCCTCATTATTTTGCATGCATTAAAAATTGTACAAGGTTGTAACAGTTCGTTGTTCCTGAATTTATTGGCAGTCACAAAATTTGTTGTATGTTTTTGAGACAAGTACGATGAAAATGTCGACCTGTTACTAAATTTACCAATGTTTTACTACACTGCTCATAAGGACGTGGAACTTAATCTTGTCTTTTTATGTGTAGTTGAATATGTGAAATTAAGGAAGCTCAGTCTGCATTCTGTTACTGACATGTTTGAATGGGGCAGGCTATTTTTAATAGTCTGAGTAGTACACAATGGTGTAAGTTTCAGATGGTCATGTGAAGTATGTGTCTTCAAAGATGAAAATTTAGCAAATGTTCTAGAGCATGTTATGAAACCACAAGGAAACTGCACCCTAGTAATGTTTTTGTGTATTTTTATATGAGTTGCATAGGACTTAAGTCTTGAAAAAAAGGATTTGCACATTTTACACTGGGAATTTGAAGATCCATTTGAATTCATAATATGATACTTCCAGTGAAATAATGTCAGTTCTGCCAAAAAAAAAAAAAAAAAAAAAAAAAAAGTGGGAGTTTTAGCATTTTTTATACATATGTAGAGAAACAAAAAATACAAATTTTAGTTTCATGGCATTCTAGACCGGTCTGTGCCTTTAATTCATTTTTTAGCGATTCTTTTTAACTCTGACTGGTCATACTCCGAGTTATGTATCTCTTTGTCTAATGGGTGCAGTGCCATACTCCGAGTTACGCATCTCTTCGTTTTATTGACCCGCAGTGCCATCGAATTGGTTTCTGATTTGGAAAGTTCGTGATAGCGATACTTAAGACTTGGCCTATAAATCAATAGATAAGTTGTTTCACGTTAAATATCGAACCTAAATTAGATTTTTAATATAGCTGATGCAGAACTTCGAGGGAAATCATTGTTTTGGAAAATATCGCTTACGGTCCGATAAGTTAGAATATCGGTAAAAAAAATTTTGTCAGATATTTCACAAATGTGCTGGATTTGTTTCACATTACAAATGCTTTCATGTGAAATGTCCTGAAAACAAATCTTCAAATTCTCGGTCTTCGTCATTCCAGTCTCTTCAATCCTAATAGGAACACAACGAATTTTGCAGGGATTTAGATTTTCAGTAAAAATTAAACAAGGGGTTCCTACCACTGCATCACCATAACTGCAAATCGATACAAAAAAAAAAAAAAAAAAAAAAATAGCTAGAACATATAGGCTAAATTTTTTACAAAAAGAAAGTTAAATTGGATGGGGGGGGGGGGGCGGGGGGACCAAAACAGTATGCCTTATGAGCCTTTGGAAACTTGTATCTGCTGGATGGTTAAATTTTCAGGGTTGTGTAACTAAAAAATTTCTGACAATTTGCCGATTCTAATTACTTCTCACCACGTTTCTGATTGGTAATTCTTTACATTACCAATGCGATAAAAAAAAATGCGAAGGATTGCGATATTTCGCTATATGTATCTGTACTACACAAAACCTTAGGGCCAGAGGGTTTCTGATTCGAAAATTTGGTATTGGGAGTTGCCTGTTGGCGTTTCAATTAGGCGGATCGGTTTGGTCAGGCAACGTTCCCTATTGAAATTTCGTCTTGTTCATGAAATTTTAAGTTATTTTTCTAATGTAACTTACAATTTGGAAGGTTTACCAAAATACCTTATATATGTGAATTAAAATATCATAACAAAACAGTTTGGTAAACAGCCCCGTACTGTGTAAATGATGGATTTTGAAGATGTTAGTATAACACACACAATTTCAAATATACTACAGAGCACATATCTGAAATCAATTAACTGAAGTTGATTTAAATCATAATGAAACAGAAAAATGTACTTACCAGAAAAGTTTTGTGCTACACGTGGGGTTTGCATTCACGTTGATCGTTGTTTTCGTAGTGGAGTCGAACTGCGCATACGCGTTACGCTATAAACCATTGCCAGATCTTTCTGACTAAGTTTTTCTGTGAATTTACAAACATTTTAACACAATGTTCGAAAGTTTTACTGAAATTCCAGGAAAAAAACAGATCAGCTGAAAAAACAGATTTTTTATGTAAAATCACAGAAAAAAAAGTAATGTGAATATCAGGTTTTTTTTACAGTGTAGCTACTCTGATAACCGAGTTCCAGTAGCCGCTTAGTTTGCATACCACTAGGTGTTCCTTTCCAAACTGCAAAATCTCTAACTTTTTAAGGACCAATGTTTGTGCAATAACCTGAATGTTTGCAGTAAATTATTTTGATAAATAATTATAATAAAACTACGATATAATTACTTTGCTTGTGCTTCTGTAACAAATTAAATGATCTTTGAAAGTGTGAAAAACACCGCCAACTGGTGAAACTTAGAGCTCTCGATTCCATAAATTTAATACGAAATTGTTACTGCGAGTTGAAGAAGAATTCGAAAAGTACATTGTACCTTTTTCTTGACTATCGACATCTTTAGGGGAAAATTTTCAACTTAAAAACATACAACTAAAAATTTACTGTTACTAAAATCTGAAAAGTTTTGAATGAATCCTTCGAACGGTGGCGCAGTGGTCTAAGCGATGGCCTCTGATCATTCGTCCGAACGGGATCCGGGTTCGAATCCCGGTGAGGCATGGATGTTGTGTTTGTCTTACGGCACTGGCTCTCTCCCTTCCCTGGAACCAGTGACCCTAAATTAGGGACGGGCGACTGCTTATAGCCCATTGAGTTGCTCACGGTGGTCGTTAAACCTCCAATCAAAAAAAAAAAAAAAAAAAAATCCTTCGAAATCGATTTCGTACAATGGAGTAAATAATTGGATGGCATCCGTATTCCTTTGACTTCAGTTTCCTACTGTCACTATGTCAGAACTCCAACTGTATCCTATAAAATGAATTTGTATGGCAATAGAAATAAAATTTCTTTTTCATATCTCCCAGTTGGAAAAAAGGTCTGCCACTGCAGCTCGTTAGCTTCGCAGGAATAATGTTTATATGACTCTCATATGTTTAGGAATTTTTTTCTTTTGGAATTATTTATTTTGTGTATCATTTTTTTCTCCATACGCACGCAAAGACACTTCAGCTAAATAAGAATACAGAGCTAAAGAATGTTATATTTCCTTCTTTGTATCATATTTATACGTCTATCGCGAAGTCTCTCAGTTCGACTTGATTTGTACTACTGAACCTATCCCATTCAACTTAATGACTAATTTCATTTAAATAAATTTGATTTGGAATTTCGCTTAAAATGTACAAGAGTGATCTCCATTTTGCTTAAAATTTACATGATTTTAATAGTGCTATTTTTTTGTTAAAAGCTATAATATCATACCTAACCAATAACACGTTGTCCGATTATATATATATCTATTAAGAAAAATGAAATATTATAATTGTGTTAATGAGAAATAAAAGTTTTAAAGTGATGCGGTGATTTTTATTAAAGTTTGAAAGTCAAAAATATTTCCTTTCATTGTTTGGGAAATTAGAACCTGTTTGAAACAGAAAATGTTCCTTTTCCTGAAAAAGAAGAAACATTTTGCTGATGATAATATAAATATTTTCATAAAAATATGCAGGAGCACTGAAATGTATAACTCATGTCCACCAAAGTGAAGATTACGTTAACTGCTGAGTCAGTGTCAAAACGTCATTCGAGATTCGTTTTTTCTGTTGAAAATTTGATACTCCGTCAAAGGAAATCCATTTTTTTTTCAAAACTAATATTTGTGCATATCTGGCAGTAATTTGATGAATTTCACCGAGAAATGATTGAGTTGTTGCTCTCAGACAAATTGACACACATAAACTCAGTTAATTCCCTGAGTAAATAATGTTGCTCGTATATTTTCAAGGGCAATACTTGAAGATTTTAGACATGGAGAGGGATAAATTATTAATATTCTTATGGCTTCAGTTCAAATCTGTTCTGAGCACTTTATTTGGTTCAAAATCCCTGTTACACCACGCATGCATACGATTCGGGTAATATGAAGTCGTTATTTTCTTACTTCGGTAGGGTAACTGTCCATTTTGGATTGGAAGATCTTCTGCACCCCATAAATGCGTTATTTTAGAGTTTTAAAAAGTTTGGTGTGAAGAATTTTGTTATGCATTTTTACAGGGATTTTCCAAAACAATAGAACCACCTCGCTGAAAACTGAGATTTTGGTATGTGCTCTTTTTTGAGTAAAACGAAATTCCAGCTACAATTTTTTTTTTGTAAAAAAGGGTTTCTTATAGTCTCAAGGGTCTGTGGGATTCGGATTGTAAATCGGTCTCTGCATAATTTCGTTTCAGGTGAAGGCTCACTGAGTGACCTGTGGGAGTTCTAAAGAGGGTAGATATAGGAGCCCGCCTAGTTGGTACGTCGGTAACCACAGTTGCACAGGTATTCAGGCTATCGAGAGGTACCGTGTCAAAGGTAATGACAGCATTAAATGTTCACTGCTCAACATCATCAGCGAGATACAACTATGGAAGAAAAACCAAACTCACTGCAAGAGACAGGAAGACATTAAAGAGGATTGTGAACACAAGGTGGAAGACCACGGAGACGAAAGTGACTGCTTAGCTTAATGCACATCTCCAAAACCCGGTGTTGACCCAAACCATTCAAAGAGAATTGCATAAGTACAATATTTACGGCAGAGCTGCGATTGCGGAGCCACTGGTGCACAGGTGAATATGAAACGGAGACTACACTGGGGCCAGGAACATAAAACGTGGACGGCGGATCAACGGAGATATGTATTATTTATCAATGAATCACCTTTCTCACTATTCCCCACCACAGTACGTGTTTACGCGTGGAGAAAACCCGCAGAAGCCTACAACCCAGACTGTCTCCTTGCTACAGTAAAGCATGGGGTCGGTTCCGTAATGGTTTGGGCCATGATATCGTGGTTTGCAGCAGGTCCCATTATTACCTTACACGGACGAATCGCCAGCGGTGAGTATGCCACCCCTTTGACTGACCATGTGC
This sequence comes from Macrothele yani, assembly GCA_039090855.1. Classification (NCBI taxonomy): domain Eukaryota; kingdom Metazoa; phylum Arthropoda; class Arachnida; order Araneae; family Macrothelidae; genus Macrothele; species Macrothele yani. The sequence goes on along the minus strand of CM077033.1, from coordinate 86,984,616 downwards.
ATTCATTGATGCACGCATTGTTTCCGTCAGGGCATTGCACCTTCCATAATGATAATGCCCTGATTCACAGAAGTAGAACTGCTCAATCATGGTTTGAGAAACATAAGGATGAATTTGCACACCTTCCCTGGCCTGCACAATCACCGGACTTAAACATCATTCATTCCCTGTGGTCTGTGTCGGAAAACAGAGTGCAATACCGTTATCCTCCTCCGGCGTCCCTCAAGGAATTGGAGCAGTTGTCCAAACACTGTGTATCATATTGGATTCCACCTTATCCATACCCAAGGCTGTTACAGATAATATATCACTAGCATTCTCTTACTCCTTCCGGAGTCTCTGTAGTTTTAACGATTGGAAGCCTTACACTTTAACAGTCTAAAATTACATTACAAGTGGAACAAGTCTGACATAGCAGGACTTCAGAATGTCTCAGGAAAACCTTCTTACGGATTGTTTTCCCTGGAAATTTCCCATTAAGACATTTTTTCTCAAAATGTGAAACAAATCGAGCAATTTTGTCGTTAAATGTGAGGAAATAAAGTTTTTTCTTTTCGGTATTTCAAAGTACAGGAACGGAAACAATGCTTTTCCTAAGCAATTATTTTCCTGAAATACAGCATTGACTACATAAAAAATGTAATTTATAGCCGATATTGAATAAATAAACGGCTAACCTATTTTTCGAAACTCAAACCAGAAATATGACAATCACAATTTTTGCAAATCATGTGGCGAAACCACACGATAAACATAGAGAAAAAACATTGAAAGTGTGGCAATCAGATAAAAAATGTATCAGATATAACGAAATCGAAGCGAAATTGCTATAGGAGACATTACCCAAACAGTGTATGTGATCGAACCGACAAGCCTAAATGGAACGGCAAATCAGCTATCTCGCAAATCCAAACTTTCCGAATCAGAAACTTTCCTCCTGGTCTAAGGTTATTGTTCTGTTTTTGTGTGGCTTGGCCACACAATAAATGAAGATACTCAATTACCAATAACGGAATTATACTCGAAAAACTTTGGGTTTCCCTTTTTGGAATTAAACTAAGTTTCACAGCAGTACACCATGGTAGCTACTGAATTCAATCAAGACAACTTTCACAATTTGAGTACGATATAGGCTATTAAATAAATTCTGCACTTTATTTTGCGTTGATACAGTTGCTTAACTGAAATGATTAACTTCATGAGAATAGATTAAAACAGACTTGATTTACCTCGCTATGATGCACGTTTAAACAGGATGGCACATGATAAACTAATTACGATCAGCCAAAAAAGAAAAAAACACTAACTGGGGTCGGCGTCTGGATCCTTTAGCAACGAAAAGTGGCAATCTTCTTTTACGCAATCCCCGTCAAGATCTTTGAAGTGACAGAGCCTTGAGCAGTAGCATCAATAGTTGATAATTCCAGTTAGCCGTGTCTATGATATCAACTGAGGTTCGAAGTCTCAAACCCCTGTTTCATCAAAAGCGACAATTCGCAACGGGAAGGTATCGCCTTCAGCAACAAATCTGTGTTTCAGCTATGCTGCGTTGTGCACACAAGTCTGTTTACGTGCAGCAGTCAAGTCATGAGGGACCCACTTCTCCGAAAAGTTTCTTTTCTGTAAATCTTTCGTCAAAATACGGAATACGTATGTTGCCGAAATTTCTGTAGCTTGTACGTTTCTCTTGCATGTTGCTCAAAGTTCTTGTTCGATAGAATCCGCGACAAGTATACACTGCGCTGATCAGTTGCTGTTTTCTGCCACACATATTTCGGCTCGTTGTTTATTCTTAACGCCCTTCACGACAGCGAGTAACCCAGCGGGAAACTGCACTTCGGTACGCTGTTTCACAACAAACCTCACGCAATGCACTAAATATCTTTTGGATTTTTGCCAAGTCCCAATCGTAAAGCACAACGTTGATCTGCCCCCGTCACAGTACCATAGGCGATTTCTGAAATTTCTAGGCCTCCTCAATTGACAGCACCATGCACTGCGGGAATATTGAGGCCACGTGCCCTTTACTCAAGTCCCACTCTACAAATGACGCAAATATTGTTGGAATTACATCATCAACTCCGTGGCTTTTCCACATTTCGCCTGCTGCACTTAAAATTTCGTATAGGACTTCAAATGCATGAGAAGAGGAGAAAGCATATCTTTCTCCTAAATCCTCAAAAAGTAATTTTAGAAATGCAAAAGTATATTTAATTTTTTACTGAATGAAATTTAATTTCATACATTTTAAAACTGCGAAATTTAATTGTTAGGTTAAAATACAAGCTACATTTAGTAAGCATAATCTGCATGAATTCAAGCATCTTGTACAAAATGATATATGTCAATTTATGATATTAACATACAGATACATTATAAAGTTTTCATACAAATAACAGAATAAGGAAACCTTTCTCATATTTTCCATTTTGGAATTCGTTCAAAGAAAACTTGGGGTTGATATTTATCGTTTAAGATGCGACTTTTGTGTCCTTACTTTCACACAAAGCTTCTACTGAATTTTCTATGTTATCGTACATAATTATTCGAATAATTGAACAGAAGTAGATTTTTGCCTAAAAAGACAGCTGAACACATCAACATATTCATATTCGTTTCAGAGAAAACTTGTCGTTTGTTATGCAAAATAACTGTGGGAAACTCTGTGCTAGGGTGATTGGAACTTTTACTGTGTGGACGTAATATTCACTGTGTGGACAGTGAATATTACGTTGAATATTTCATTTTTGTCAGTCCTCAAATCCTCTTTGTCAAGGCACCTATACTACTTTAAATTTCGCTTCAAGGAAGCTCCAAAAATTTCAAAATTGCACTGATGGGAGACTTCTGCATTATTGTGATTCGTGGATTATTCGTTAATTCGCTGAAACAAGTGGCAGATTTGCAATACGGTTCTCCGTAGCATGCACACGAAGCAGAGCAGTGGTGACTGCACCATATCAGTATTTCGCAAGTCGCTTTTTCGGCCCAGTGTTCCCACGAATCCTGTCATAAGCAGTTTATATACTTCTCTTCTATTGTTGGGAAACCCATAAAATAGTTTGTGATATATTTAGTTCTTTTTAGCTCTCAGATGCCATGTGGAAAAATTTAGATCTGCATTGATGCCAGGTAATGTGCTTTTCACTGACTTTTTAATGTGTTTCTGATCATACACCTCGGTCTGTCTTTACGTTCATCAATTACAATACGCGTAATAGGTATGCTACGCCCTATATCTATTATCTCATACTCTCTCCTCCATTTTCTTCTACATAAAGAGCTTGTTTGTATGAGCTTATTCCAGTAAAATTACGTCGGTCTCCAGAACATGCCATGAACAGAAATATTTTCACATATACATGGACATGATTAAAATATCAGGACGTGCGTTTGTGAGGAACACGCTGAGCAATAATTGCTGCTCTCTTAAATAATGAATCAAATAATTAGTCCAAATGCGGAGTTTACCGCGCTGTATAAAATGTATGATGAATTGGCACGGTATACATAAACAACGTAGAGGGTGAACTAAATTAATTGAACTGGAAATTACTGCATATATTAAAGTAGATCTGTATAAGATGATATACAATAACAGAATATGCTAATTAATGGCATGACATTTTAAGGAGCATACGCGAAATAAACCGAAAATACATGAGTATAGGTATATAATATGCATATGTAATAGTATTTCAAATACGTTATCGCATAATTTATAAAAACATTCTAATATCACATTCCTTTTTCTACGCTAATAAAAACAACTTATTTACAATTCTTTAGTTAAAAACATTGGTACAAAAACAAATTTGGTCTTGGTTCTGAACCTTCAAATTTATGTCAATCGTTTAATGATCATGGAAAATATACCGTTTTCAGCGTACCAAGAGTTTCAAGTTTCCTATTATCTAAAATTATTCATTTACAGAGATTGACCACTACAAGTTATCTTTATTGTTGCCAGTATGTCATAAATTGCACTTGACACAACTACGTTGTGGTATTCGAAGCCACGTACTACGATGTCCTAGCAGTAAGTGGAAAATATGTTTTATGTGCAGCAGCTTCTGAAACAATTTAAATTTCTCATTATCATAATAATACACTGTTTATTATTTCAAGGAATAACATTACAATATTGTATATATTCCTTGTGTTTTAATTAACATGGTCATCAATAAAAACTAACTTTCAAAATAATGCTGTTACAAAAAGGAAAGAGGGCTCTTTTACGGGCCAAATCTTTTCTTTTTATTATTATTATTGTTACATTTTCGTTAATTTATTTCGTTCATTTACTAATTACCCTCTAGAACGAAAGAGTATGTCTAACTGCTCTTTTATTTCTAAACCAGTGAAATTCAGGTGTTTTTGCTAAATAAAATTTTAAGTTCCTGGTTACGATATAATATTTTTTCAGCAGTGAAATAAAAAGATCATTATCAAGACAATTTAATCCTTTTTGTACATGAAAGTTTCATAGAAAGAGAAATATTACTTGTTTTTTTTTTACTAGGGGCCGCGCCTCTAGGCTCGCTACGCTCGTTTCCAGAGTAGTGCTCGGTGCCTGCAACCCAATCTCCAAGTATGTCATATAAAATAGAAACTAGGAAATTCATATAAATTTAAATTTTTATTGCATGTCTAAGCAAATAGGGCTTGTTATTCCGAAGTTTCAGAGTTTTTTAGTGCCGTTTATTTTTGGAAGGTCGTACTTTTGTACTTTGAACTTAATGCAATTACTAAATTCACCACTAAGGAAAACAAAAGCGGTCCAGAAAGTATTTTCGTAAACCGTAAGCCGCTATACTAAACCGTTGAGGTGGACGTCAAGTAATTTTGCTTACTATACTTCCAATGCGAAACCTTTTGCACACATTTCCTTCACAATCAGTGTGTTCCCAATATGAAAATGTGAACCTCGATAAAAAATAACTTTATATTATAACTTAAAATACTTCATATTTTCTAAAACATAACGTTAATTATATTAAAAAACAATAACTTTCCCTTTGGCGGTGTTGGAACCACAAAAAAGAAGGCGCGACCTGTACTTTGATGACGTCAGTAGACAAAGAAATGTTGAATTGCTTAATTATGGTTATGTTTTAGAAAATATTAAATATTCCAAGTTATAAAATGAAGCTATTTTAATCGATGTTCAAATTTTCATCCTTGGGAACGCATTAGTTGTCAGGAAAAAAGATGGCGCGACCTGTACTTTGATTACGTCAGTAGACATACAAATTTTGGATTCCATAATTATGGTTATGTTTTAGAAAATATTAAGTATTCCAAGTCATAAATGAAGCTATTTTATTCGATATTCAAATGCTCCCCTTGGGAATGCAGTAATCGTGAAGAAAATGTGTACATATTTTCTATTGGAAGTATAAGAAGCAAAATTTCTTGACGTCCACCTTAAATAACTGAGATTGCTATACCAAAAAACATACTGTATGCATAACAAATTACCTGCGTCACAATGACAGCAGGTCAAGGGACCAGAGATTTCCTCTGTGGTTAACGTGAAAACAGACAGGCCGTTCATTTCTTTCTTTTGCCTTTTTAAAAAATGCTTAAAAATCAAAAATTGACTTTTCTTTAATTCAATTTTTTGGAAAAAGGGACGATAGTTTTAAGTTTATAGTGTAAAAATTGCAATGCGTTATGATTTAAAATTTTCCATATACCCGTTTTTTTATATATATCCCACCGCGAAATAGATAATTTTGTGAAATTTAGAAATTTAATTTCTCGTAAAATAAATCGAAATTCAAAAAAAGGGCAACGAGGTGTAAAAATTCGGTCATGACACTACATGCCGACAAAGTTTCGTGGTTCTGTTGCTGTTAGTGTGTCCGGAATGCGACCTGATTTCACTTTTTTGTTTACCTTAACTTTGAAATACAATAGCTCTTGAAATGTCGCCAGAATCAAAACACGATTTATTTCAGAGTGTTATCCAAACAATTCTCTATAAACGATTTAAATTTTATATTTTCGTGTTCAATACGTTTTGCGCTGCGAACTGGGAAAGCAAGAGTGTCGCAAAAGTTCTAAAACGGCGGCAACAGCAGCAGCGGCGGCAGTTACTTTTGCTTAGAGTAGAGAGATTCCACAGTTGTGGGATGGGCACGAACACTGGTTGGAACTTCAAAAATTTTGAAAAATAAAATGGAAAAAGGGCCCATTTTAGACATAATTTTTTCGGACTAAAATTCCTTACTTAAAACAAGGAAATTAATCATGCAGTTTTCATTGTTAAATCTACTCAACAGCATGGTTGAATTAACAAATACTGTAATGTTATTGTTTAGTGTAATATTAGCTTTGGTTTTGCAATCAATCTATTCCCAGGCTAAACTTTATTTTAGGTTTAATGTTATGATTTCAATGTTTGGTGTGAGCATAAGAGTACGATGAGTCCAATATAATGATAATATTAATTACAAATGAAATACGTTTAAATAACGCCTGTTAATGCTTTAGCTGATCTTCCTGTAATGGTATTGTTTACTGTATTGTTATCATAGTTATTCAATGAATGTATTCCCAGGTTAAACCTTATCTAAAGTTTAGTGTAATAATGTTAATGTTTAGTGTGAGCATATCAATCTATTTCAAATATTTGGTAATTAAGAAAAAGTCTCAAAAAATATATATAACTGAAGTATTTATAATATTTTGGTATGGCATTAAAATTTTTGGTATTTTATTTCAAATCCGATGTATGAGATATAATTTTTTCTAGCACTGTCTTGTCTTTTTTTTAGAATACTATTGCTGCTTCTAAGTAAATTTTATAAAATGTCTTAAATTAAATTTATTTAAAATTTCATGTCAAATTTTATTACGTTGGCTATAATAGGATTTGTTTTTTAAAGTTAATGCTCTTGAAAAGACAGGTTTAATGACATGTTTGGTAAGATTAAGAAGCTTAGAATGTTAATCATGCTAATTGTATAATTACACATATAAGAAAGATGTGATTCCGTTTATTGGTGTAAATATGAAATGGATATTAAGTCAGATGTTATTCGAAAACTGGAAAATTTTGACGTGCTGGAGTGGGAATCGAAACCGCGTCTTCCGGATAGCTCCCGAGTATGCTAATCACTAAACCACCCGGAACAACCAAGTCTCAAGTTTCCGACTAATTTGGATATAACCATCACAGGATTTGCTAGTCGAAGCAACCGGCATTGATATATAGCGTAACTAGAAGTTTTAATTCATTCCCGTGTTTGCCCGGAGGCGTAAAAATATTAATAAACGGAATACGGGTTTACGACATTGCACAATACAAATTTGTAGGATGTGAATCCGTTTATTAGTGGAAATATGACACGTATGTTCGTTCAGATAATATCGAAAACTTTGGACTTGGTCGTTCCGGGTGTTGTAGTGGTTAGCATACTCAAGCGCTATCCGGAAAACGCAGGTTCGATAAGCGCTCCAGGACAAAGAAATTTTCAAGTTTTTGGATAATATCGGACTTAACATCAATGTGATATTTACACCAACAAACGAATTCACATCTCCCAAATTTGAATTGAACAATTATGTATTTCCGTATTTCATTTATTGATACACATATAAGTCTAGAAAATGTTAGTGCGCAGTTGCACGGAGCCGCGCGTGGGCGTTTTTCCCTTGTGTTAATGAAGAGGAATTTTACACTTTCTGCCTGCAAGGTTTTCTAAACAACTTCAGAGTTTCGTGTTTTTGCAGGAGTCAAGACAAGCGATGCTTGCCTGCTTTTGAAACCGTGACGAAATACGAGTGGGTGTTTCAGTTCTGTTTTTTTTGTATGCTTGTGCGTGAATGAGAGAGTGGTTGTTTGTGCATCTTCCACAGTTACACCTCAAAGCTGTTCCAATTGTTAAATGGCTGAGAGGGCTTTACCGTTTTATGTGTGTATTATTATCCGTCTCATCCCTCGATACCGGGAGAAAGGGATACGTGAACTTCATAGATCACCTCTGGGGTATATCTCTACAGTATCAGAAGGTGGCGCGCTTTGATCTTCAAAGAAATAGTCGACTTCAATTCGAATGTAACATTCACTTTTCAAGAGATGCTTGAATTTGTTCATCTATGCTTCAATTCAGCATTCAAATTGCAACAGATGCTTCAATGTTATGCACTGTATATTACACGGAGTGAACCTTTCCATAGAATTTTTTCAACAGAGCCACTGTCTATTTTTAATAATTCTGCCGTGGTTCCTTAACGTACACTATAAACAAAATGTCACATAAATTTATGCGAACTGAAAATAAGAAAGATATACCGAAGTTGCAGTTATTTTGAGTACGTCTTTTAAAAATTTTAATACAGGAAAAAAATACCCCAAAACGGATTTTGATGAAATGAAACATTAAAAAAAAAAAATTCTGGGAACACAAAATGAACATTTCGCATAATTTAAAATACAATGTACGTGATGTTAATTCATAAGGATTGAAAACTTACAAAAATAAAAGACATTAGCGTATTTCTAGAATCGATAGAACTTGCGCAAACAAAAATATCTGCTTACTCCCTTTTGTAGCTAAAAACGTGTTACTAAAATTTAGAAGCTATGCATAAAACTTTTCTTGTACTACAAGGCCGAAGATGCAAGGCTGTTTTCAGATTGGTCAATTAAAAGAGGTATACATTATAACGTGATAAAACATATGTTCTTTTGTGGAGAAATTGTGCTTTACTTAAAGGAGAAAACAGGGAGTGCCAAATAATCCTCTAAGTGAAGAATATCCTACGTGAGAGAAACATGAAAATCTTTTTCCTAAGAAATTTTTAGAATTGAATTATCTTTTGAATAAAATTGTTCACTGACTTTCTCCGGCGGCAGAATTTGGAATAATGGAAAAGTAGAAAATATACGAGAAAATTATTGATTGTAACGAAAGATATGCTAAGAAAAAGAATGTTTCGAATACATTTTCACGGAGGTGAGTTAGAGAGAACATATTTGCCATTTGGGTTCTTAGCGCATAAACTTTGCATGATTTAAAGAGGATAATGACTCAAAACTTTCCTGCAGAAAATGGCTTATATGAAAGAAAAAGGTTCTTGAATATGATTCATTTTAGTAGGGGTTTTAACGACCAAAATGAAAAACTCAACGGAGTGTAAGCAGTGGCCCTTCCCCAATAGCGGGAACCTTGTTCCAGGGAAGTGACACATCCATGGCCATCAGACAAACATATCGTCCAGGCCTCCTCCTATTCGAACTTGCCCCTCTTCAATGCATGGTCAGAAACCTGCGCTTTGACCACTGTTCCACTAGGACGGCTAGGATTTTCAGAAAATAACATTCTGTGATAAAATTTGTAATGTGGAATTTAAATTTTCTTTTTTTCCATCAGGGTCTTCTTATGAATTTAATGCTGTCTCGATTTAAACAGTAAAATTTATTTTTGGACCACTTGCTAATGCAAAACCATTATTTTGTGGAAGTTACAGAGTTCTAGTTCTAAAGAGATGTTTACTTCCCTTCATTTTCCCAAAATAAACAGATTAATTAACAGACCAAGATTATGCTTAAATTACCTAATTATCAAAGCTGGATGTATGTATTGGATTTCATAACATGTGAAGTAACCAGATAAAATTTAAGGATTCATTTTTCAAGCTTAGTGTTCACGAAGTCATTAGAAGCACAAAATAAAATGTTTTTGAAACGTGGTAAATAGCTTTTCTGTCAGAACAGATTTATCGTAAGCGAATATTTTGCCGGGTAAAATACTAAATGTTGCAAAAGCATCCGTTCTCTTCAGTAATTGTTATGCTTCGAAGAAATATCCTTAACTAACTAACCAACTGCTAAGTCTGACTGACAAAGTGATTGTTAATTCGAAAAATGATTAAAATTTATAGATACATATCTCAGGTAATAATGCCAACACTATCAAGAAGAAAACTTACTTAATTACACCAATTAGCGAAAGCATTATGACCACCTGACTAATAGGAAGTAGGTCCTCCCTGTGCAGATAAAACAGCTCTGAACCGGCGAAGTTTATATGCAAGTTTCCGAATGGGGTCTTAATCTCGCGAGTTGAACCTCGCGTCCGTTGACAGGCCAAGTCAGATGAAAAACAGTTTTCTCTGATTAAAGTAGTATCGGAACATATTTTTTATAAATATTAAATCGCAAACGATTTTGAAACATGAACACAATAACTTTAAAAATGATTTCTGCTATTGTAGTACGGTAAGGCTTAGCAACGCCACGATTACTTAAAAACTGAAACTGCAGCAAGTGTCTACGAAAATTCACATTATTAACATTGCTTTAAGAGAACACGTTATTTTTTTTAAAACTGATTTCTACTGATGTAATAGAGTAAGGCTTGGCAACTGCACGGATTCAATTCTTTATCATGTTCTTCTTGAAAATTACGCTAGCCCTTTTATTTTTGTCTAAAAGAATATAGACGTGTTTATCTTTTTGTGAAAAATGGCAACAATCCACTAGTGCAGCTTTGTGAGCTTTACAAGAGAAATGCTGGGATAATTTTCCTAATTTATATTTACCCACACTCTTCATTTTGTGTTATTGCCTTACATCTGTTTCATTCCAAGTGCAATATAATATCTCCCTGTCTGGACCGTCAGGGAAAAGAAAACAAACTCAAAGCAATAAACAGTATCTTTAACAATGATTTACTCTATCTGCTGCCTCCGGAAACCTGTCGGGCTGAGGGGGATACCAAAATTGTAAAATATAAAGAATTTTTTTCGTCCGATCGGGAGATTTTTGGTATTTACAAGCTACAACTAGACACATTATCTGAGGGTATGTGCCTATTCAGCAAACCTGTCGGGGTGGGGGATGGGGGATTAATACCAAAAGTGTAAAATATGAATTATTCTTCGTCTGATTCGGAGATCGGGCGAAACTTTTTTCATATTTTACACTTTTTTTATAACGCCCCCCCCCATGTTTCTAGAGTTGGCACATCAGATAATGTGTAGAGTTGTAGCTTGTAAATGCTGAACATCTCCCGATTGGGCGAAAAAATTTTCATATTTTTACTTTCGGTATTATCCCCCACCCCCCACCCCATGTTTCCAGAGTAGGCACATGCGCTCAGATGATGTGTCGAGTTGTAGCTTGTAAATGCTGAAAATCTCCCTATCGGATGAGAATTTTTTTATATTTTACACTTTTGGGATTAACCCCCTCCCTCTCCCCCGTCTCCCGACAGTGTTGCTGAGTAGGCACATGCGCTCAGATAATTTTCAGACTTGAAGTTTGGAAACCCTGAAATCTTTTGTTGAGTTTCAGATGAAACATTTGTTATAAAGAATAACATTAATTATAGCAATTAAGAAAAGACGAAATTACGGAAACTTTATATGACTTAGATTACCAAACTCTGTGGGATCGTGGGCACGAAGCGGTCAAAATCGTAATTTTTATACGGCCCCTTAAAATGTTTGTGGCCAGTTCTCCTACACCCAACTTGAGTTGATACGGAATTGTTATGAATGTGATATCGATAGAAAAATAGCTGTTAAAAAGGTTTAAGCCTCGGGCCTGTGAAATAACATTTAGTTCCAAAGTAAAAGCGCACTGCTACTAACTTTATTTGAATCATAAACGTTGCGAATATGACATTGGTTCAGTAAAAACTATTTAAAAGGCGGTAATGAATGAATATTTCGTGCCTCAGTAAAAGCGGAATATTATTAACTTCACTTGATAAGTAATAGTTGTGAATATGACGTTAGTTGAATAAAAACTAATAAAACGGCCACGGTCTAGGCCCCGTGAGAAAATATTTAGTGAAAAATTAAAGGCGGGATATTATTGAGTTGATACGTAATTTTTATGAATTTGACATCGATAGAACAAAACCTGTTAAAAAGGCCTAGGCCCTGTGAAACCATGTTTAGTGCTTAAGTAAAAGCGCAGTTGATACGTAAACTTTATGAATATGACATCGGCAGAAAAAAGACTGTCAAAAGGTTCTACCAATGAGGCATAGTAATTTAGTGCCTAATTTAGTAAGAGAGAAATATTAATAACTTGAAAAGTTATGTAAATATTTCGTACCTAAGTAAAAGTGAAGCGTTACAAAAAAATCCCTCCTTGTCGTCCTTTTCCGAACATAGTATGAGTTCTGGTGTAATTGCTTTGTTTCGTTGAAACCTAAGAAATGTGTTATGTAATCATGAATATGATGTAATCCATATTCATGATTATGTGCTATGCAATCCCGATCCAGGATAACGAAATTTTCAAGTTTTCGGATATCATCCTTGTCAGATTTACACCAAAAGACGGATTTTCATCTTCAAAATTTGTGCTTTGTAATTTTTTTTTAAATTCAATTGTAACTGTCATCTGTCTTACTGGGAACGTTTTCTCCATTCACTTCCCCTCACAGCGCCAAGTAACGGCAAATTTTGTATGGCCCCTAAAGTTTTGTGCCCAAATGACCTAAACTTGTTTTAAAGTTTGCACGTAATTCTGCGCTAATTCTGATATTTTGCTGTAGTTTTTACGGCTTTATCAGTTGAATTATGCGTAATTCTTTTATACGTTTTTTGCAGTTAGTTAAATTTTGAATTCAGATTATAAAAAATACACTGTTCTTTTATACCTAACATGGTATGCTACAACTTTGAAAGAAACGAGTCAACATTTTTTTCAGCCTTGAAATGGATCAAGCTACTAAAGGTTTACTAAGTAACGTTCACAACTCTCAATTTTTTCCGAATTCAAAAAATTGAACCTCACTCACTGCGAGAACGATGAGCTCACAAACAACGCTGTGAAAAAATCACGAATAGCAGGCAGCTGCCAAATCGCAACAGCAGATAACGAGTAACAGCTACAGGAGCAGAATTTACTCGGAAACAGTTAAGACGGAGCTGTGAAAAATCACGAAGAGCATGATGGGTAGCAATGACAGAGTGAGAAACGTTTATTGGACGATCATTGTTACTCACGGGATTCAGTAGCAGGCCCCACCTGTGACTTTTCGGTAACCGTGATCAAATCACAGGTAGTGAAATAACGCTCATCTCTAATGGATTATGACAGATTATCTGCTGTGGTAGGGAGGTTAGGCCCCCAGATACAAATAGGAATCTCAAAAAAATCCCCAGAAATTTCGGAGCTCTTTCATTGAATAAATGTGTAAATGGATACCAGTAATAATTTGATTTCAAGATAATAAACTTAAGAATATGATACGGTAAAATGCGGTTATTATCTAAACAAGTGGATTTTTCCTGTTGAAATACGTAAATACGTGGCCGATTGGTCAGAGCTCTGGTTTTTAAGTTCAAATGAAATGTGGTGTATGTAATTCATGAGCTAGTCAAATAGTCCTGGCTCTGCTCCTTCCCTAGAATGCATGACCCAACGTCACAGACACATATGAGTTCCTTGCCGGTGATCATCAAACAACGAAACGACCAGAAATGCTCGTGGAATAAATATCGGTATTACGAAGAAAACGTTAGTAACATTTATTGATTGAACCACGCATTGCAATCGTTAGAATGTAAGAGAGATGCACTTATGTAAAACAAAATTTCTTTGATTCGTCTTAGAAATTTTAACTCCCCCAAATAAATATTACTGTAACCGATTCGTCGTCCTCTTCATGTTTCAGAGAAGAATGGTTTAAAAAATCGCAAAACTCACCTGCCTCAGTAAATCTCATGGTGCGTAGTCGGAATGGTGACGTCCAGAGTTCTGTTTTGCAGCTCATTTTACTTGATTTCACTTAACTAAAATTTGCCAATGGTATCCACAAGCGACTTCATTCTTTGTCGTCTTTTCAAATGCCATAACGTATCAACTAAAAAATAGAGCGGTTCTTAATGTTTTCCCATAGGAATTCTGAATGCATGCGTTTTTCATGAATTTACCGAGTTACAAAGTTTTAAAAATGTTTACATGGAATTCTGGAAAAAACCTGAAATTTACCTCCTTTTCAAATCTGTGGGCATTACAACTTCAAGACAGTACGCGGTAGTTGTCATATATTAACGAACTGAAGGACATATATGCTTTTATGTGATGTAATAGGGTTTAGACTTTCGACCATATATACCAATGGACTGCGCACTGGCAATAGCTGATCAGAGCTTCAGCGGTCCCAACATGAGAGGGCACCAGATCACGTGACATGAGTCAGAAATAGTCGCATGCCTTTTAATTCCAATGTTTTCCTATGAGCTGATAAGACACTTTAAAGGATTAGGAATTAATAAATTGTGTACATTTGAACTGTGGGTTTTAGGAATATTGCATATAAGGATATATTCGTTGAAAAAACCACCTCAATCACAATTTTTTTGCAATCGTTTAGAAATAATTAGATCAAAAAGTGGTCGTAAGTTTGGTATGTGTTCTAACGCGAATTACTTTGTTTGCACTCGAAATTCCGTGTACAAATGGTGTTATGGTTATTAATTTACGCTGCAGAACTTCAGTAATTTCGGTGCATTATGTAAAAATTCCTCATATATAGTGAAAACTCTTCAGGTAAGTTTACCTATGAGATATATATGCACAGATATGGGTGTTTACATTATAATGTGTTTACAATGGGTGTTCACATTATAATGTTTACTTATAATGTGATGCACTAAGTAATTGAACCTTATTGACTATTTCTGCCTCACCGTAATAATTATTGGAAATATGGAAAACAGGCCCCAAAAGCGGAATGTTTGCGCTTGCTACTCTAATGAAAACTTACTCAAACTTTGAATCGCTATATACCAAACCGACAAATTTTCTGATGAACTAAAAACATTATACTTACTGAAACCGTGTTGTGCCAAATACTATACTTGTTAAGTAAACACCATTCCATAATTTTCATATTTCGGAATCAAATGCACATGATGCCTAGCAGAAAAGTAAAGTTCCGCAAGGCAACAGGAGCTTGGACTAGCATGTCATGTCATAAGTACAATCATGTTTTTATGGACAACCTTCCTGTTTAGATATTTAGCCTTTGTCCGAGATGGGTCAAGGTTCGAATCCCTCCGTGAGGCATGGATATTGTGTTTGTCTTACAGCTCTGGCTGTCACCCTTCCTATCACCAGTGGCTCTTAATTAGGGACAGACGACTGCTGAGTTGCTCCTAGAGGTCGTTAAACCTCCAATGAAAAAGAAAAAGAATATTTAGCAGAAATTTAAAATTTCCACAATTTTCTTCGTGCTTCGTCTTTCGGAAAACTGTTAAAGCAGTAATCATAAAGTAAAACACAAAACTTATTCTATTAATACATCACAAACTAAAACTATCCGGTGTCTCACACGTTGGTCACCTTAAAAAAAGGCGGTTTTCTTTAAATTTTAAGAAAATGACACCGAAGTGCTGTAGTGAAATTATTAGAAAGCATCCAAAGAATCTATTTAGTTATTTAATTCGTTTCTTACCTATGAAAAGTTGTAGAACTTCCTTTACTGAATCGCTCAGAGCAACCATAAGCACAGCATGTGTGACCCATCTTCTTGACACATGTCACGTGCTTTTGTGGCTTTGGATGTTGGAGTCAGAGATTTTGATGCCAGCCATGCGCAGTCTAGAAGTGTTTATGGTTGAAGGGTTAGACTATTTTCAACATTTTTATGTTAAATTTAAGACGTGTCTTTATCGCATTTTAAAGCAGTGATAATGTCAGCATTGCTTGGTGGATGTGTGTCCAAACAAAAAGATATACAGTGATATACATTTTTTTAATATCAAAATATCAGTCATGGAATACCTTACTTTCCTGGTGCAAATACATTGACTAGGTGAAAACCCATCAATATTGCCAGGAGAAAATATGATATGTCGAATAATTTTCTAACAAGCACCTATTATCTTTGTTTGTGATGTCCAAACGTGAAACTATGTTTTATGAACATTACAAAAGTAATCAAGAAATATGTATTGGTTAAAGCAAGGATTCGACAATTAAACCTGGCAAGCACTTGTCCTACTGGAAACAAAGTGGGACAAACGTTTAGACGAAGGAAAATATATCGTTTGTCAGGATCAATTTTTATATGAATCCTATGTTTAATAATTTATATATATAGTTCATTTTTGAACTCTGAGTATATTTACTTATATATATTTTTTTCAGAAATTATTACGACAGAAAGACCTTCCTGCGGTTGTACCACATCAATATGTTTTGTTCATTTGTGGAATTCACAGTTGTGTTTGCTTAAAGGTTTTTGAACGTTTAAGTTATATTGTTTCCACCGGTAATTAAATTATATTCTTAGAAATATAAATCAAAGTTAAATATTAGCCGTGTTAAAATATTTATATAAATAAAAATTATTTTTATACAGCCAGTTGCATCTTTTTCTATGCAGTTGTGCCTTTCGCAAAAGATAAGTTAATAGTCATGCAAATTCTAGAAGACAGGCCTTAAAGAATAGAAACCCCTTAATCATAATTATTGCAGTGCACAATAAACCTAGTAAAAGGCTGATCATTTAAAGAATTTTTTATACATTTGCATATGCAAAGAAATGTTGGAATTCAGATAGGTAATGAATTTCTATAAGCTTGTCACGGAATTTTTAGATAATTTCGAGGTTCTCTCCTGTTTCCTGCACAAGATTAACTTGTAATACTAAATACGGGAGTTTTTGGTGTTGTTGATAATTACTTTTCTGATTCTGTGAATACAATTTTCCCGGAGGGGATTGCGTCTGTCCTCCCCCACTATGGTGGTACAAGAACATATTTTGGATAATGTAAACGTACAACTCAGAAAAATTTAAAGTTCAACTTTATTTGCTATTAACACATCACATTTGACACTGATTTTGATTAAGACACTGGTTTACTGTTAAACATTTTTTTCCTAACAAATGCCGAAAACCATCAACGCAATTCATCCGCACATATTGTTCATCATTTTCCAATTCTTTTGCATTCGTCACGAATAATAGTAAATCACGATCAGTAACGATTGTTCGGTAGTTCCTTCTAACAAACCAAGACAACTTTTAATTGAATGAAGCGTCGGGATTTGATGTCTTGAAACACGAAATCCTGAAAGCTTGATTTGATTTGAACGTAAAAAAACACCCCCTCCCAAATCGATTTATTATTTACTTCTGGAATATCTGTGATACTTATATAACATTCAAACAGATGCAGAATACAAGTAAGAAATGTCTCAGATACTGATCTGAAATCTGACATAATACCGAGTTTAAACAGACTCTTAGGGTCAGTACTGAGATGTTCTTAACTGGAATTAAACAGATAAACCTTGGTACTCAGCATAGGAACTCTGATAAAGCCGAAAAAACATGGTATTCCAGACATTACTGGAATTAAGCGACATTACGGTGTGCGTGTTTCTGCAATGTCGATTTCGTTATTTTTCAAGAGGGAAATTTTGTCATCCAAATATATTATGTGAATGATAACTAAATTTAATGAAAACTGTACTTGATAGATTTAAACGAAAGTAATCTAATTATGAGAAATTAAAAGCGCAGTGTGTATAAATCCTGCTACAAATTGCGCTTATTTCCCACTTATGGGTGACATTGTTTTCAAAGGATATTATCCGACCGCTCGAGCAGTAGTCTAAGCGATGGCTTCTGATAATTTAATGAAAATGATCAGGGTTCGAATCCCAGTGAGGCATGGATGTGTGTTTGTCTTACGGTACTGGCTCTCTCCCTTCCCTGGAGCTAGTGACAATAAATTAGGGACGGGCGACTGCTTATAGCCCATTGAGTTGCGCACTGTAGTCGTAAAATGTCCAATAAAAAAAAAAGGGGGAGACTGCTTATAGAACATTGAGTCGCATACTATGGTCGTTAAACCTCCGTCCTTCGACTCCGAAATTTAAACAGATTCAAGTCCTGAATTTCAACGATAAGTTCCTTTTTTTTTCAATTCTATAGTTAGATAAGTCATAATAAAAATGACATATTTTCATTATGTAAATGAACAAACAGTTCATACACGAAAAAAAGGCGTCGGAAAACAATTTATTCAAAGGATTAGAAAATGCCTGTTTATGCATACGTATCACTAAACTGTTCTCTAAGATTCAGAGTCTAGTGAAAATGTGTTTTGCAACGTAGTGCAAGATGTTGCAAAACTATATTTTCTAGAAAAGCAGTTTACATTGCAAATGTTAGACGTGTAAATGTTAAAACTTTGCAATAACAGGTTTTAAGGTTCTTCGCGTTAGTATGAGAGAAAACTTACAACTGAGCAATCTTTGAACAACAAAAACATATTAACAATGAGAACTTTTATTATTGTTCGTAAAAATAGAAAAATAAATTGGCATTGCAAAGACGAATTAAAGCCCGCAATGGTTTACCAAATCATCAAACAAATTCTTGTTTGCTAAGAAACAGCTTTGTGTTTCCATTATTTCAGCATATTCGAGGGTTAATAAACGGTTAAGCACAATATTTCTGCCAATATCAGACGTCTTAAGAAATAAAGTGTAAAAAAAGAAAATATAGAACCAAAATTTTTCAACTTTAAGCGAAATGCATTCTATAAACTTCGTTTAAGGTTGAAATATTTTGCTTCTGTGTTTCCATGTCCTGAGGTGATCCGTCTCAAAAAAATTAATAATTGTTTCTCATCCATAGGCACTGGCTTGATCGAATCTTAAACAAACAACATAACATTATAACTCATTATTCATTTTTTTTTTACGTATTGTTTGAACAAGAAATTGTCAGGAAATCGAGTGCAATATATTTTTGCATGTGATATTGTTATACTTCATTTCAAATTCACGGAGGTAAAATAGCAGTTTTATTCCACAAAAAAATATTTATAAAAAATTGTATTTCTCAGAAATGAAACTACTAAGAAAAAAATGCATTTTCGCAAGTATCAATGTTGAAAGCATACTTTTCCAACCCATCATACATACTTGGGTAGGAAACACACACATATACTAGTTAACGATTACCGAGATTGCACTGTGTAAAATATTTAACGCTACAAAAATAACTAAACATACCGTTGCAAGTAAAACCTTTCTGCCATGTAGCAAAATATACTTTGCCATACTTCGCCTACATTCCCATGTCTCCGGTGTGTCTAGATAAAATATTGTGCACATGACAACATATTAAAGAAGTAGAAAAGTTAATGTGTAAAATCATGATCATGAAGTGCAAACGCAAGAGCCATCTATATTCTTCTGGCTGATCGCCTTTGTCAAACACATACGAGAATGCTACGCTAATGGTTATTGGTTAAACGTTCCAAAATACCGACACCCGCATCTCGATGATATTTACACGAGAGTCCCGCGGAATTGACAAAACTCTGGATATTCAAAGCCACAGATACAGAGGCTAATTCCCGTTTCATTAACAGCGCCTCAGTGGAAGGACATGAAACTACTAAGCGGTTATACAGGGTGATTCAGAACTCATAGAGCAAACTTTAAGGGGCGGTAGAGCTCACTGCATCAAACATTTTTTTTTGTTTAAAAATGTATGGGCGCAAGTGACGGGTTGAGGCACAAATACAAGAAATAAACATGAAAGGAAGCATAAATTGTGTACTTACAGCATCGTTGACAAGTGCTTCTTTACAACAATGTTTACAATAATTGCTCAAAATTGCGTCTACCAACAGTAATTCATGTGTGGCAGCGTCGACGGAGTGATTGGCTTACAATTTCAAAGATGCCAGGCATTTCTCGCACACGTGCAGCCGCAACGGATATTCGAGCGACGTGGTCCTCAACAGAGTCAACTGGAGTCTCGTAAACCAGGGCTTTCAGATGTTCCCATAGGAAGTAATTGAGGCCAGATAAATCGGGCGATTGGGGTGGCCAACGGACTGGTCCACCAGGGCCAATCCATCGCACCCCAAAAGTGGCATCCAGGTAATTGCACACATTGATGCCAAAATGGGTTGGTGACACAGTCCTTGTCGGACGGCCAGTGGTACACCTTGAAGTAATTCTGGTAAAATCTCTTCCAGAAAAATACGATAACATCTGCCATCGAGACGCGTTGGTAGTAGATATGGGCCAATCAGATGCATAATGTGCAAGGCGCCTATTGCCCTCTTCCGGCAACAGTACAAGCCAATCTCTCCGTCGACGCTGCCACGCATGTATTAATGTTGGTGGACGCAATTTTGAGGAATAATTGTAAACATTGCTGTTAAGAAGCACTTGTCAACGATGCTGTAAGAACACAATTTATGTTTCCTTTCATGTCAATTTTTTGTGTTTGTGCCTCAACGCGTCACTTGCGCCCATACATTCCTAAACAAAAAAGTTTATTGCAGTGTGATCTACCACCCCTGAAAGTTTGTCCCGTGAGTTCTGAATCACAGTGTATAAGTAGCGCCGAAGAAAGATTTGTATACTTTTGAAAAATAAGATGTCTTTAACGGTTACGGTTTCTAGGCTTTAGTTCCATGTCCATCCACTGGCGCGCTGTTCTATTGAGATCTTCGGTGCCAACGTAGGTCAAATTGTTAACATGTGCCTCTATGGAAGATTTACTTTAGTGTCTCCTGCTCTGTGTTCAGAGCAAAGATATGATCACTTAGTATTTGAGTCATTTTTTCTAAATTATTCGAGTACACCTTTGGAAATAGATTTAAAAGGTATTTAATGTGGTCGAAATATAGAAAGAAAATATGTTTATCTTTAATAATTTATATCGTTTCCGCACGTAATGTTGTATAGCAGTCAAATATGGCATTAACATGACACAATGTGGTCGAATCATACGACTTTTCCTAGTATCTGTTCTCCAGGGTGCACAAGAGATACCGCGAAAAAAATGAAGTATTAGCTTCATTGCTGACCGTTGTTGAACACTCATGAGGGATGTTCCAGATTCTAACAACGGAAGAAAGTAATCAAATTTCACTTTTTAAGTAATATGAATAATGTCATGACTGCTCATATATTCGCAGTTTTTTCAGATTTAACCAGTCTGTCACGAAAATCTCAGTGTGAAAAAGAAAAGATTAGGAACATATTTTAACTCAGCATGTAAGATTTTTAGGAATTAGATGTTTTTTCTTGCGTGACAAAAATTTGATTTAGTTTATAAACAAACGTAACAGAAAAAGGTTTCATACATTAATTCTTAAAATCTCTCAAGAGCAAAAGATATTTTGTATGCGAAATAAAACGGAACTTTCAGTTTAACAAATGTGAAATGGATATTATTAAATTACCATGTGTCATTAAAAACTATTTGGAAAAGACCTGTCCCTTGACAAAGTAATTTTAATAGTTTTTAGTACTTTATAGAAAATAAATTTTATAATAAAAGCCTCTAAATAATTTAGTTTTGGAATCTTTCTTATTTAGATCATGTTGACGAACTTAAAAGTTCCTAATTGCTGCACTAGATAATTACCAGGGTTAACATAAAGCAAGTGGAATGGTGACCCACCAGTCCGAAATGTAATTTGCTCAAGACTCATATTTACAAAGCATCTCCACATTCCATTTGGAAAAAGTTCTGTATGATAAGTACAACTGAAACATCTGTGGTAATTTAAAAGTCATTGCTGCGCTATTCTTTAGTATGGTTAGCGGCATATGGTAACGGCATAGAAGGAAAAAAATTCACTGTTTAAAGAACACCTTTTGCACAAATGAAATTAATTTATTAAAATTAAAGGGAAGAGGAAATTCAATGTACCCTAAAACTGGCGTAGTGCTTCTTCATAGTGCTTTCATATAATTCAAAATTAACATTGAAACACCAAACAGAAATAATCGCTCTTTCCACGTTAATAAGTGAGTTCCAGAAAAATTATCATCGGCCGCCACCGGGAATCGAACCCAGTGTCTTCCTGTTACTCGCCGGGCATGCTGCTACTGCCCCACAGCGGCCACGAAGTCTCCAGACTCACATGTGATTAACTGCCCAACTACATAGCAGTTTGCTACATGGAATCCCGCACATTGCTGGGGAATCACCAAATATGAAAAGCAGCAACTGAAGAAATAACTAGGAGACGAAAGGATAATTAATTCAAACACTCGACGTTTATCTGGAACACCAAACAGAAATCATCGTTCTTTCCACGTCAATAAGTGAGTCTCAGAAAAATTATCATCAGCCTCCACAGAAAATCGAACCTAGGGTCTTCCAGTTACGAGCCGGACATGCTACCACTGCACCACAGCGGCCTCGAGTACTCTAGAATCACATACGACTAACTGCCAAACCACTTGACAGGTTGCTGTGGTGCAGTGGTAGCATGTCCGGCGCATAACTGGAAGACCCTGAGTTCCATTCCCGGTAGCGGCTGATGAGAATTTTTCCGAGACTCACTCATTAACGTGGAAAGAGCGATGATTTCTGTTTGGTGTTCTTGATCCCCATCGAGTGATTGAAATAATTACTGATCTCGAAAATTGAAATGGGCAGGAAATACAAGCGAAACCAAATTTCGGAAATGATGCAGTTTAGGGCCCTGTATTACTTGGTAGAAACGTTTGAAAAAAAGTGATATACATATCTTAAAGTTTGTAATTTGATAAAAATTGGTGACAAAATTCATCTTTATGACGCACTTTAAATATTTTCCCCGAGACATTTACCTAACAGTACGGGGATCTAAACACAACCTGTGGCGATCTCACCATCTATTACGGCCCCAACGTTCTTTGGGGCTTATGCAAAGCGATGAACTTCGAGTGGTGCTGCGGCAGCCGTTTTGTGGATCTGCCGAAAGGAAGACATAACGATCGCTTTTTTACAAAATTGAGTCGCTTTTTCTACAGACAATAATGATAAATTTAGACCTCTTTTCCAGATCAGAACATAATTTTGTAAGACGCAAAGACTTATTCTTCTCGTTGTTTTCTGCGCATAAAATGGTAGCCTCAGCAGCAGCGCAAGATTGTTTCGACGATGGGCCGGTGCTGGATGTAGGTTCGCCGCAGCATATGTTTACACTCTCGTACTTACAAGCAAATTTTATTACAAAAATATTTAAAATTCGTTGTAAAGCTGAAATATTTTCTACTTTTCGCATCAAATTATATAATTTAAAACATGTATATAATTTTTTTTTTATTTTTGAGATTTTGAGCTAGAATATTTATGACGCTAAACAAAACTTTTACACAGATTTCAATTTGACTCACCCGTTAAGATAAATTCAAAAAAAGCATGCCTTTTTTGTATATCAACTGGATTTTACCATGAAAGAGAGTGATATGAAAAGCGGAACTCGAGGCTTTCTGAAGAAGCCATTATTTCATGGTAAACGAGTATCTACTGAATTTATCGATTTACATCTTTAAAATCGATGGAAGTCAGTCGCTTCCGATGAATATGTCAGGCACTTGTGTTTTTGAAAATCAGGGATTTTTCCAGAATAGCATTCCTACGTTTTTCATACTTAATATTTTGGGCTACGGCTAGCATATTTTTGTTTTAATATTGCCAAATAACAAACTAAAGGGAACTGTAAATTAGGTACAAGTAATAAAACTTTTGTTTTAGATAATTGGCCGTTAAGGCCTTACTTGAAATAACCACAAAAACATATATTTGGCCAAATAAACTTATTTTACTTTTTATAAATACCTTATTGTTCTAATTATAGAGTGAAAGTAAAGTTAGACCTGAGTTCAGGATGTTATAATTGATATCCAATGTTTCTGTGTCGATTCCATTTTTTTAATTTCACTCAAAACTATTCCTTTGCATTGGCGACAATCATTTTTAGAAATAAACACAGGTGGTATAGATTTTTCTCATCAACAATTAAACACAGGTGTAATATTAATTTTCTCAACAAAAGGATTTAAATGTTTCACCAAATAAACACAAATCCTTTCCACAAATTTCTTACAGCATACTGTCGAGATGCCGTCCTGCCCTGGCAGTCAAGTTTTTTAATGATTTAATAACTTTTCTAATTTCATAAATGCTAAATGACGCTGCAAGGTCTTCTGCTTTTTTTCAAAGAGTGGAATATCTCTTACTTTAGAACTCAATACTTCTAAAGAGTTAGATCTCTCTGGAGATCTAGCTTAAATCCTAAGAAATTTGGAGAATAGTCACCACCCGTTTTAATCTGTGGAAAATCTCCAAATAGCGTTGGGAATTGTACAAACTTTTCTTTAACTTGCAACACTTTCACTTGACTTTGATAAAAGTAACCGATTTCTCTTGATCACCCTAAATACATACAACACTTGCAGAATGTGTTTCTTCCTCGGGAAGAGTTTAACATTATTTTTAGAATTATTATCTCTTTCTTCTCTACCCATTTCCCTTTCGTTCTCTGTGATACTCTAAACAGTTTTTTGCTTCATGAGATTTTACAGCCACAGCGCAAATTTTTTTT
Organism: Macrothele yani; assembly: GCA_039090855.1. NCBI lineage: Eukaryota > Metazoa > Arthropoda > Arachnida > Araneae > Macrothelidae > Macrothele > Macrothele yani. The sequence continues at coordinate 86,960,268 of CM077033.1, read as the reverse complement.
CGTGATTTTCGCCCCTTCAAGTCTCACGTGATATACAGGTTTAATAAATAAATAATCTCTCGATCTAAAATTACTACACCATCTAAAATTACTACACCATCTTCGTTGAGAAAAACACATTCCACGGGTGTTTACTAGGCCTGCGTATGTGCGCATTGCGTTTTCCCCTTTAATGAAAAGAACATTTTGAACTGCTTTCTTTACGTTCATTAGGACAACCCTAGCACCGGAGAAATTATTTAGAATAAAATCGTGGCGATCATTAGGGCAAACTTTCCCTCGGTGAATGTTAAAGGCACTTGCATATCTTCTGTGATCCTTCGCCACACCCTCATCAGAAAACGCATCTGGAAGGAGTTGAACTACGAAAAAAAAAAGATTCTGTAACATTCTAAAGTTGGATGATAAATTTTATTTGTATAGCACAGAGGAAAACGGACCACTACTTCGTGTTCAGAGTTTCATATTCGACCAGTTCCGAATAATGCTCCCTGTAATACCATAAATCGAGCCCTTGAACCAATGTGATGTAAGTTGTGACCATTCTTTCGAGATGGTTTGGGTTCAAATCTCGGCGAGTCATGGATGTTGCATTTGCCATGCGGCACTGATTCTCCCTTTCCCTGAAACCAGTGCCCATTAAGAAGTGGCAGGTGACAGTTTGAAATCCTCTCAGTTGTTCAGGGTGGTCATCATACACCAAAACAAAAGGAACAACATAGAATAAGTGTTCTTGTACACTAGTACTTCAGCAAAATAAAACTCTTATGACTGTGATTATATTTTAGTACTTCAGCGTCATATCTTAATACTGTTAGTAACAGACTTTTATTTGTGTATACCTACTTGACATTTATTTGTGCATTCTCTGGGCATCGCAACTAGCAACGCTAGCCTCGAATATACGCCACTGACTTCCCGTACTGTTCGTAAAATCTTCGTATTTTTGGTCATGTATTTCTCACGGAGGAAACTTCTGTTTATGCATGAAAACCCTCATTTGTGAAAGCAAGGTACTATTTGTCTAATGAGTAGAAATCAGTAAATCAAGAAGTTGTGATGATGAAAATCATCTCACAAACGAATCAGGGAAGCAAACACAAGATAATAACTTACCGATGAGTTACAAAGCAACAAACAATATGATAGAAAAATCCAATTAAAAAAATCCACAGTATGGATGTCAAGAGCATATCGACTCAGGAAAAGTGCAATTTCTCTGTCGACAATGCAGGTCTTTTAAGTCAGGGAGAATAAAGAAAACTTTTTTTAATTGTTTATTGAAAACGTGCAAAAAAATCACAGTCATAAAAGAGGGACATAGTTTTAAGTAATGTTTCTGACAGTTTTTCGGTATACGTTATTGAACTCTTTGTTCTTTGAAATGACAGGAACCCCCAAAATGAAGACCAGAAAATAAATTTTAGGAATGGTGCATTTGAAGTACATAAGTATTCTTTCAAAAATATGATCTGTTAAAATATGCGGCCTTCCAACAGTCATACATTCGAATTTACCTGCTGTATAAATGATCAAGGACTATGTCTTTTTCATATTAGCAAAGATGGTCGTTGCATGTACTATTAGATTGGACTCAGCCAGTGTATTTGTTCAACCGCAATGTTTTTAAAGCTCCTATCTCTACGTTAACCCACAATTTGGGACAGAAGATTCTGCATTACACTATGGGCTCACAGAAATTTTAAATGCACTAAATATGAAATCTCCATGTGAAATATTGGAAGTTGAAGTTATCGAGATCTAATGTCTCTTTGAAAATACAGCTCTTACTGCAGGCAGACTCTCTACATTTTCGCAGGCCAATACGATTTACAAAGACATAGACGAAAAGACTACTTTCGAAGCATACAGCTATTTTAAACTATAATGAATCATCACTTCCGTTTCTCTGTGAGTCTAAAGTACATGTGATTCTTATATTTTTTTCTATTGCGAGATGCATCGAAATATTAAGATAAATTCAAACTTGAAAAAGTTCCTTACGGTGTGCAGAGGACTTAATTTCTTGTCAAAGATATAATACATTTATATTTCATTGTATGTGTTATAATATTAAATACTCGTACGTTCTCCTGGTGTAGACTAAGCGTTGGTGCGAAATCCTTTATTAAACTTGTATTAGTGAAGTGATAATTACGTGGGATAATTTATCATATATATGGTTTATTTTTCAGAAAGTCTCTCTCTCTACCTCTCTGTATTCCATTTCTTTTCTCTCTCTTCTCTCTTCTGATTCCTTTTTCTATTCTCACTCTTGTCTTTGCCCTCATTTATCTCTTTCTGCAACTCTCATCTGTTTGCCTTCTCTCTTCCGGAACTCTTTCTTTTCTCGTGCATATCTCTTTATCTCTTTCTTCTTCTTTCTTTCTCTTTGTCTCTTCTCTCTTCTATTTTTACTCTGTCTTTCTTTCTTCTTTCTCTCCTTTTCTCTTTTCTCCCTCTCTCTCCCTGTTCTCCCTGTCTGTCTCTTTATCCCACCTCTTTTCTCCCTGTCTCTCTCCCTCTTCTCTTTTTTCTCACCCTTGCTCGTGATTCTCTGTATATTTTCCCTCTTGCTCTCAAATTTAACTTTCTTCTATTTTCTTAATCTCTCCCTTCCCCCTCTATTTAACACTCCTTTCTTCCCTTTATGTTTTCTATTCTATCTCGTTTCTGTGTTCTCTTCGCTTTACCTTTCTCTCTTCTGTATCTTTCTCTTCTCCTTCTGTCTATCGCTTATTTCTTATCTTTCTGTTTTCTCCTCTCCGGCGTTTCTCTGTCTCTCCCTTCTGCCTCTCTCTACTCGCACTTTTATCTCTGTTCTCTTCACTCTTTCCCCCTTCTCTCTTTCTGTCTCTCTCTCCTCTTTTTTGCCTCTCTGTTCTCTCTTTCTGTCTCTCAATCTTCCTTCCTTCTGTTCTGTCTCTCAATCTTCTTTCCTTCTGTTCTGTCTCTCAATCTTCTTTCCTGCTGTTCTGTCTCTCAATCTTCTTTCTTTCTGTTCTGTCCCTCTCCCTTATTAATTTCTGTCTATTCCTTTACAGCAAAGAAGATATTACATCCTCTATGTTTCCAAATTTGAGTGTTGGCAGAGTACATCCAATCTGAAAGCCACATTGTGTTTGGCATGTGGAATTCACAGGAAAATGTATTATTTTATTATTTATTTTAGTAATTTTCCTTCTCTCTTTTTAAGGCGCACCCTCACATAACTTAAATAAAAATTTCGTTGTCCTGATATCAGTAGATATAATCTCTCTCCATTTTTATTCAGCCCGTAACAGCAACCATAACCAGTTGTGACGTATATTTTAGATTAACTTTCCTTTAAATTTTGAGTGTATTCTCAGTATTCTTCACGCTTAACGAAATATCTTTTCCTTCAAACGAATACGTTTGGCAACACAATTGAGGTTGAATACACGTGACGTATGCATGTCATAAGATAAGAACAAGAGATAAAAAGCGTCGACTGATCTGTTGTGAGGGAGGTGTTGATATTATTGAGAGCGATTATTGAGGTGTGTTGATAAGAGCGATTATTAAGAGCTATTATTGTGAGCGATTATGATGAGCGTTGTTAAGAAAGTGCTGTACGAGAGAATTGAATAGTGTTGAGATAAATGTGTGCAGAGTGTTGTGACTCCATTCCGAATAAAGGACTGTTTCCCGTAAGTTGGCTTCTGGTTATATGTTTTCTTCTGGTTATATGTTGGCGGTCCCCGTACCGTAGCCTCGGACCACGGGGTTCCGTTCATTTTTTTTTTTTTTTTTGAGGTTTAACGACCACCGTGAGCACCTCAATGGGCTATAAGAAGTCGCCCGTCCCTAATTTAGGGTCACTGGTTCCAGGGAAGGGAGAGAGCCAGTGCCGTAAGACAAACACAACATCCATGCCTGACCGGGATTCGAACCCGGACCCCTTACGGACGAATGATCAGAGACCAATGCCTTATACCACTGCGGCACCGGGGCCGCACCGTTCATTTCGGAGTTATTTGAGCGAATGTGTGCGAGGCTTCAAATCAAACATAAATTCATAAGTCCATATCACCCTCAAGCCAATCCGGCTGAGCGTGTGAATAGAACATTGCTAAAGATGATCTCAACCTTCATTGGTAACAGTCATGAGCGTTGGGACGAGCATGTTGAAATGTTTTGTTTTGCCCTTCGCTTATCATTTCATGAATCAATGCTTCTTACGGCCGCTGAACTTTTCTAGGGCGCAAAATCCGCACCCCTGTTGAGAATTTAACTGGCATGAGCGATGAGATCAACCAAAGACCAACACCTGATTCTGTAAAACTACTTGCGCAAAAGGGACGGACTGCTATCAGTCGAGCTCAATTAAGCCAAGCTAGGCACTATAATGCGAAACGGAGGGAACCAGATCTCGCAGTTGGAGACCTGGTCTTATTGGAAACTCATTTCTAATCTTCCGTTGCACACACATTTGTTAAAATATTTGCACCTTTATATGAAGGCCCATTTGAATTGGTGGAAGTGTACAATAATAATGTCATATTAAAGAAGCCAGATGGCTCCTTACATTCTGCCCATGTACAGAGATGTAGAAAATGGGTTATTAGAAGCACTGATGCAATTATTAACCCTAAATCTAGAAGGAATCCTCAGGTAGAGGGTGGGACTTCAAAAGTATGTATAAATGATGATAAAATTATTGACCCCACCCCTCTCCTGTCCGATTCTCTACCTTCGTCTGATCGAGTCTTTGCTTCTACTCTTAACGATTCACATTCTGACATTATTCCATTTACTCGGGCTTCTGTCATTATTTCAACTCCTCCGTCTCCTGCCTTTTCAAAAGAGGAGAGTTCTAGTGCTTCCAGTTCCTCTGGATATTCTTGTCGTGTGCAACGAGGCTGTTTTTCATCTGCTTCTCATACTCCAATCGCTCCATTTACTTCTTCACGTATAGTGCCTCCCTTTGGTTTTCAATCAAAAAACTTAAAACGTACAAGAACTGACATTTCTTTTTCAGATAGTTCCATCTCTCCTGTGCCTAAAATAGTCGTACCTCTTGCTGCATCTGAATCATCAGACAATATTGTTGAGGTTTTTCAGTCTCCAAGAACTAAAAATATTTCCTTCTGTTTCTGCTGAGCAGCTTCCTACTTCAGGAACATTTGATCCATCTGCCGTAGGGCAAAAACGTCCTCTTTCGCCATCTGTGCCATTTCAACCTACAAAGTGTCGGCCGCCTGAATTTTCCCCTCCTGTTCCACACTCTCCTAGTGCAACTTCTCGTATTGGGCTACAATCCAGATATAGAGTCCAGCATTTGCATCCTCCAGGTTTTCGTCCTTGGAATCTTCGCTCGGGACGGACGGAGCCTATACCTTCCTCCACCGTTCCTCGTCCTTCACGGAAGCGCCCTTCTAGTTACACACCGCTTCTTCGACCACCAAGGAAACGACCGGATCTTCATCATTATCAGATTCCGGGTTCATCTCCAAGCCAGTCTGTGACCTCCTTGATCCAGCCTGAGACCTCCTTGATCCGGCCTGAGACCTCCTTGATTCGGCCTGAGACCTCCTTGATCGAGCCTGAGACCTCCTTGATCCGGCCTGAGACCTCTTCGTTCCGGCCTGAGACCTCTTCGTTCCGGTCTGAGACCTCTTCGCTCCAGCCTGAGACCTCTTCGCTCCAGCCTGGGACCATTTCGCTCCAGCCTGAGAGATCTTCGCTCCAGCCTGAGACCTCTTCGCTCCAGCCTGAGACCTCTTCGTTTCAGCCTGAGACTTCCTTGCGACAGCCGTATGACCCTGCCTCTTCTGGTCAGCTTGCCTTGTCCGCGGGAATTCCTGACACATCCCGGCGATCCAGTGACTTGCAACCTCAGCCTGCGAAGCGTGAAGCCTCGAGAGTGCCGTTTTCGCCCCGGCAACAACATAACCGTGTCCGTAAACGGGTATTCTTTGCGAGCAACAGGTACTGTTAAGTTTTTTTTTTCAACTGACTTTCAAGCTCAAAATAACTTATTACAATATAGAGCTTTGCTCTGTGAAGATAATTTGAACTTTCTTGTATCACAGAACTTTGATACCTATAGAGACTATTTATTTTAACTTTTTTGTCCTCAAGAAAACCAAGATCACTGAACTTTTATCACAAAATGTGACGACAAATAAATATCACAGAACTTTTTTTGGCAAACTTTGAAGACAATATATCGCATGCATTATCTTGTCAGTATGTAATGTTTTTTTTTTTTTTTTTTTTTTTTTTTTGGTGTGGCGCCACATTATTTTTTTTTAAATACAAAATGCTTGTCATTTCATTCTGTGCATGTTGTCTTTGCGGCATAACACGAAAATCAGCATTGCTTTTGTTGATAATTTATAAAGGTTTCACTCCCAGGATAGTTTTCCAGGGTTTCCCTATCCCATCTGACAATTCGATGTGCGAATGCATGGGAGTAGTTCGAAGTCGGCCCTGGCCGCCAAGCAATCAGGTTTTTGGTGTTGTTGTTCCATGTCTAACCTTTTTTGTGCTTGACACTTGTTGAGCTGGTGTTGATTTTTTTTCTGCAAGTGAAGTTTTTTTTTCAACTAACAACATTTACGCTGTATTACAATGTTCACTTAACTTAGTGTGAATTTTTGTCGTCCCTGAGAAGTTTTCAGGAGTGGACGAATGTGTTATTCATCACGTTAAAAATGTTGTAGTTTTTTTTCCTGCCATACGCAGTTTTTTGACTTTTATGCTACTTATATGTATATTGATGAGTGTTCACCACACGTAGTATTGACAAAAGTCTTTATCACGAAGTATAAAATGAAGATTTGAAATCGTACAGAAAGTTTTCTATGAATGTTTATTGAACTATTGATGTCTACAGACTATATGTGCTGAGAAGTCAGTCACAGCAACAGATCAACCAATCTCTTCATCAATTTTTGTAAGTTCTTATCTGAAAGGTTGAATGAATGATCAGATTGTTTGAAAGGATACCTCTACAAAATTGATAGGTTTTCGGAAAAAAAATTTCGAGGGAGATGATGTGACGTATATTGTAGATTTACTTTCCTTTTTTAGTTTCTTTCCCTTTGTAAATCTTGAGTTTATTCTCAGTATTCTTCACGCTTAACGAAATATCTTTTCCTTCAAACGAATACGTTTGGCAACACAATTGAGGTTGTGTGCACGTGACGTATGCATGTAATAAGATAAGAACAAGAGATAAAAAGCGACGACTGATCTGTTGTGAGGGCGGTGTTGATATTATTGAGAGCGATTATTGAGGTGTGTTGATAAGAGCGATTATTAAGAGCTATTATTGTGAGCGATTATTAAGAGCTATTATTGTGAGCGATTATTAAGAGCTATTATTGTGAGCGATTATTAAGAGCTATTATTGTGAGCGATTATGATGAGCGTTGTTAAGAAAGTCCTGTACGAGAGAACTGGAATAGTGTTGAGATAAATGCGTGGAGAGTGTTGTGATTCCATTCCGAATAAAGGACTGTTTCCGTAAGTTGACTTCTGGTTATATGTTTTGTCTGGCCGTTAAGGTTTGTTTCATTCAGGAACAATTTATTAGTATGTTGATATTTTAAGTTAGCATAAAGGTCAAGACTTCCTTTAAGCCACGCAGTTCATATGTTAATTAGCAGTCGCTCTGACTGATGTCAGGGCCCTGGTTTATGCGAAGAGACAGAGGTAGCACCATCAGACACTGCTCTCATACCTCATCCAAAATTCGGACCCTTGTCCACTTAGGCCAAATAGGCGGGAATTGACTGTTTTGAACAAAACTAGCTGTTTGAAAACCGGTTGTTTAACTGACTGGTTGAAAAGCTGAACGGAAAGTAATTTTAATCATGGATTCATCAAAGAAACACACAACACCTTTGAGAAGTAACATAAATGTTTCTGTATTATTTTTATAACCCGTTTAACTTTCGTACAAGTTTCGAACTTGTGTGAGAAATGACGTTTTCGGTGATACTACGATGACTAAACCTCCTTGTTAATCTCAGGAAAAAGAAAATGGTTACATATCAGACTGAATAATTTAAGAAATCAAACATTTCAGAATGTTTTTTTGCCAAACACGTAGGCTATTTGTTTGATATTTTTTTCGACAGATGCTAGATATCGGTTTCAGCAAGGTACGAATATCAAATAGCTTACAAATAATATTCATCAATAAGCTGGAAATAATTAGCACTATCTATGAAACGCTGTAACTGTGTATTAAATAGCAGGATTACAATCGTGGCCAAATGTTCCGCACCAGTAGACCGAAAGTTAATTTTTGATGTTTGAAGTCGACTTATACAACGTAATGGTAAAGTAAGGAATATGTATTATACATGTATATCATTTTAAAAGAAATTTAATGCTGAATTGAAATATTTTTTCAGAATGTTATTACCAGTAATACAGTGAAGTTACTAGCAAAAATGTGCAAGTGAGAAAACGCAAATCCAGTTCCCAAAAAATTGTTCCCGCCCTTCTAATTCACTATAGCTTTCTCGGACGTCCCTTGCTAATGAGATAAAAGGGATTTAGAATCGTTTGCTGACTAAGAACGCAGCTGCTTGTAGCGAGTTGAAGGAAGTTTATGCGGAATTCCTGGTGACATTTAAATTACGTAATGCCCTTTCAAACCAGGGCAAATATTATTACTTTGCATCACCTTGGATTCAGTAGTCGTAAAATTGTTGATAAATGTGGCTGTGATCATGTCACTGTCTTGCGCACCATTAAAAGTGTTGCAGAAACTGGATGTGTGGGAGACAGAAAAAGAACAGGTGGAACAAGAGTGTGTACTGAATGTAATAATCGCATGTTGATTCGTCGTTTCTTAAAATCACGATTTAAAAAAGGCCACTGATTTAAAAAATGAGTGTCAAAATGAAGTAGGCATTATTCAATCTGCACGTACAGTTCGTCGTCGGCCACAAGAAAATGGACTGACTGAAAGAAAACCTGCACCAAACCCTTTCCTTACAGAACAACAACGGCTCAAAGGAATTCTTTGGACCAATGCACACAAGAATTGGACTGTTGATGAAAGGACACATTTTTTTCAGTGATGAAACAACTGTTACCATTTCCGCTAATAATGGAAATAAATATGTACGTCATCGGGCTGGTGAAAGATGTAAGGCATGCTGCACCCAGCCAAAAATCTAGCACCCACATTCGGTGATGTTATAATCCAGTGTTTCAGTCAGTGGTGTTGGCCGTCTGCACATTGTTCATGCACATTGAATAGACCGAAATATGTGGATATTTTGGAGTACAAAATTCTACCATCTCACAAGACAGGGTTTGCGAAATTTTATCTTTAAGGACGATAACGCGCCATGTCATCGGTCAAAGTTGGTTGACGTGTATTTTAATCGAAAAGTTATAAGAAAACTTCCGGGCCGGCGCATTCACCGGATCCTAATCCTATAGAGAGCTAGTAGTTGAGATAAGAGCAAAAGATCCGTCAAGGACCCACATCTAAAACTGCATTTATTGAGTCTGTAAGGGCCGTGTGGCACCGTGTTATCACCAATGGACAACTAGAGACGCTCTTTAGTTCTATGCCAAGAAGGTGCATTTTGTTACTAAGAAACCGAGGTTATCCAATTAAATATTAAAGCGTCTGTTAAGTTATTTCAAGTGTCCTGCAAATTTCAATAATGCAAGGTACATTAATGTTACATTAAATGCATTGTACCCTAGTTTCACAAATTTTGCTATTTTTTGCTCTTATTGATTGGACGCTTTACCTTTCCTTGTAACTACACTTCTATTACTGGTAATAACATTCTGCAAAAATATTTAAATTCAAAATAAAATTTCCTTTAAATTGTTGAACAACATGTATTCCGGACTTCACCATTACGCCGTATAAGTTGACTTCAAAGATTAGATATTGACTTTCGGTTTACTGGTGCAGGACTTTTGGCCGCGAATGTATATTAGCGTTTATCTATGGATTTATTCATATTATCCCATTTAAAAATACTGACATACTCCTGTAAATATTATTATCACTGATCAAGGAAATTTTGTTATTTGTTAAAAACCGCTACCAAATTTACATAAAATTCATACATTTTTTACAATAGCCTTTTCATGACAAAATACCTTTTAGTAGCATGCACGGACATGAACAGCCATGTAAATACATTATATCCGTGTGTACTATCTTGTTTTTTGCTACTATCATGTTTTCTGAAACAAACGTATCGATAATAGAAATGATTTCCCTAGAGAAATGAGGCGACACAGGCTTTACGTCTTCCGCATCTAGGTCCTGAGTAAGTTCAAGACCTATACCACAGACCACCTTGCCAATGGAACGCCGTATTGGAATTGATCTGTTGCTCAGATTCACGCCGAAAATTTCCTCTAAAAATGTTCGGGTAGGAAAAAAAAACAGAGAAAAAAAAGAAAGAAATCCCTGAGTTAAAATTATTCTTGCCTTTGCACTTCCCGTAACCAAATCTGCAAAACGCGAGAGTGGGCAAGTCAGGGAAAAATCCATGCCGATTATGAAATATTTTTTTTTTCCTTGTCTCTTCAAAATCTTTTTTCCCATTGGCCACCGAAAATGCAACACCAAGAAGGACACGAGATAGCAAAGCCAAAATTACTGGACACATAACAACAGATAAAAAGATGAAAGGATTGAGCTTACAGGCCCGTGCAACTTGCGGAACACGCAGACATCAATTGTTCGTGTAGCCCCAATGGCTGGCAATAACGGCCGCTACACGCCGCGGCATCGAATGAAAGAGGCTTTGGATGTGGGCTCGGGGTATGCCGGTCCAGGCTGCTTCCACACGTTGCCTCAGTTCATCAGGCGTACCCGCCTGTGGTGCTTGCCGGGCCACTCGGTTGCCGATCAGCGACCAGACGTTTTCGATGGGCGACATAACGGGAGAACAGGCGGTCCACGGCAGCAGTGACACCTGGTGGGCCGTTAAGAAATGTTGCACGATGCGTGCCACGTGCGGGCGCGCACTGTCCTGTTGAAACATGGTCGCTAGCAGGTTCTGCAGGTAAGGGAAGACTACAGGCTACAAAACGTCGTAGATGTAGCGGTGGCTGTTGGGTGTACCAGCGATGCGTATCAGAATGGTGCGGGTGTCATAATCAATCGCGCCCCAAACCATAATGCCAGGCGACGGGCCGGTAAGGCGATGCATAATGCAGGCGTCATGCAGTCCCTCGTCGCGGTGCCGACGCACGCGGATGCGAACATCGTGGTGTTGCAGGCAGAAGCGGGATTCGTCGGAGAAGAAAATGTCGTGCTATTCTGTAGTCCAGGTGTGGCGTTAAACGGCCCAATGCCTCTGCACTCGCCGGTGGTGTAACGTCAATGGTAATCGGAGCAATGGGCGCCGTACGACAAGTCGCCGCTCCTGCACACGACGTCGAACGGTACGCGCTGACACCGGTTGTTGCGCAACACACCCTAGTTCCTGCGCTAACGTTCGTGGTGTGGCGGTGCGAGCCGTCAATGCCCACCGCACAACACGCTGGTCCTCTCGTTCGGTGGTGTGCCGCGGCCGCGGCAATCGCTGACGTCGGTCCCCCTGCACAAAAAGAATCCATACTCACCTAACTGTGCCTGGATGACCTCCCACACTGGCGCCGATGTCTCGGTAGGATGAACCGCTGTCGCGATAAGCCACCATTCGTCCTCTGTCGAACTCCGAAACGTGCTGGAATGACTGTCGTATTTTTCGACGAGGCATCAGGAAGCTTTCCACGCACAAGTCCGGTAGCACAACACACTTTCACTACTTACATCCCGCCTTCTGTGCACCCTTCTTATAGTGCTTCTTGGTGGCGTGCTCGGCTCACATGATTTGCATATGCCCTGCAATGCTTATCGTTTGCATGTCCTCTCGCGGGCGACGCATGCTGCAAATTTCAGATCAATCGGATGCTTCCTTCTTGGTGTTGCATTTTGGGTGGCCAGCAGTGTATATATAGAAATTTTCCTTCTCCCTCGGTGTGTGCAGTTTCCAAAAGGAAATGCATTTGGTCCTCAGAAGAAGACAATGGACCAACATAAGTTAATGCAATTATTGGAACAATGAAGGGGTGTGGGTTTCTTTTCCTCCTGGGATAGTTTATTGGAATGCTTAGAATCTGAGTAATATAAACTAATTTGGAATTGTAGTTGAAAGTAAACTGAACATCATGTAACAAGCATGACTAGTAAATTGTTTTGTTTTGATTTGGGTAATGCCAGCGTCGGCAGTTATCAAGTATCATAATTATGAAGAAAATCTCATTTCTTCCTTCCGGGGTGTACGCTAGTTTTTATTTCGGCATTTTGTTTATCTTTTTATTTAAATATTTACCTGGTGTTTGTTCATTAAGTGTGGTAGTAATTGAATTGTGTAATTATGCTTCTCTGTGAATGCTATGTGTATACTAGAAGGCGTAAATTCCCCCTTTTCCTTTCCCCTTCTCGCTGGCTCCGGCTGCAGAAAGATATTATTTGCGCACTTTTTTTTCTCCCTGTTTCCCAGGTGAAGTGCAGCTGGTAAGAAATGGCATGTGATCTTATCGGCATATTCGGTGTTTCAGCCCTGAAATCTGACTCCGTCCAACGGTCAGCGGATGTTCAAAACAGTGCGTGCCTCTAGAAGGAAGGCGGGGTAGCTGAAAGATTTAGTCTCAAGTCCAGCCACAACAAATATGCTCTTCCGCCCCACAAAAATTATCCTACAAAAATTATTACCCACAAAAATTATTACCCCACAAAAATTATCTTCTTCCAATTCCGAAATCGCCACAGGAAGAGACGTTCCCCTCAGCCACCTCTCTGCACAGAATTTATAAGTATTTGGGTTTCGCCGACGGACAGCCCCAAAAAAGGACACCTTGGTTTGTCATTTCTCCCCGTGAGAGGGAAAGTTGGTGATATGTACCCACGATATGTACGCGTCTTTTTTCCTCTTGACAACTAAGCGCTGAGAAGGCTCTGACCAATCAGAGCGACTCTCCGTTCCTGGACCCCTGCCATTGGCTGAGATGTTTCACATCGTGGCGGATCCCAGCTAGCTTTAGTTTTTGCTTTTGAAATAGAGAGAAGGGGGTTTCGAATTGGGTTTTTTGGGCTGTTTTCGCTGAGAGATTTCGCCCTTTTCCCTTGCGATGATGTGGCAGAAGGAGAAAAACTTTCCTTTGGTGCATACCCTCTACCACGCAATTTGCTGACCGTTAAAAGTTTTTGCTCAGGGAGGACATGGGTTCGTTTGCCGCTCCAAAAGGAGACACCAGTGTGGTACCAGCACTAATGGAATTGAGGCCATACTTCTGTACCTGAAAAGCGAACAGGAAAGAGGAAAAATTTACCAGCGCTTATTGAGCCCAAATCGCCTCCATTTCCCATGGGCAACTAGACGCAGAAATCGCTCGACCCAACAACGTAGCGAGCGAGGTCTACCTGATATGACGAACGCCCACCTGTGTGCGTTATCTGCTGAAGACCAGCGTTTCCCAGTCATAAAAGAATCGTTCGGGAGTGCTCTTAATATCCTTGGAACGAGGAAGGTCAACAACAAGGTAATGAAGTTATTTAGTTTACACCAGGAATAGGAATAGTTTACCGTGGACTGTTCATGAACCAGCTTTGCAGCAGAAAGGGAGAGAATGATAGTGAAATGACTTTTGTGTTCTACACTGCCGGACAATTGCTAAGGACGGAGGCCAATAGCAACGATAGCAACCATAAAATGGAAGGCAGGAAAATGTAAAAATTAGCATAAGTGCGGGATACAGTAAGACGTGTTGTGCGTATGCAAATTTTGGATTGCCGCCCCGGTGGCGCAGTGGTCTAAGGCGTTGGCCTCTGATCATTCCTCCGTAAGGGGTACGGGTTCGAATCCCGGTCAGGCATGGATGTTGTGTTTGTCTTACGGCACTGGCTCTTTCGCTTCCTGGAACCAGTGACCTTAAATTAGGGACAGGCGACTGCTTATAGCCCATTGAGTTGCTCACGGTGGTCGTTAAACCTCCAATCAAAAAAAAAAAAAAAAAAATTTTGGATTGCCGAAATTGTTCTTGACGTCATAGCGCTGATAAGAGATATAAAGGATTTGACGCGTATTGACCGTTGTTGATCAAACGCGAAGTTGAAAGGAAAGAATCAATTGACGAACTTGCAATTTTCAGTATGTCTTCCCGACATCACCTAGATGATTTTACGCGTGGCCGAATTATTGGCAAGATTGAAGAAGGGCGAAAAATAACAGATGTTGCCAGGGAGTTCGACGTCAGCCACAGCGTTGTTTCAAGGCTTTGGAAATCATTTCAAACAAATGGAGAGTGTAGTAAACATCACGGGGGAGGTCGTGTTCGCAGTACGAAACCTGCAGAAGATCGGGTACATAGTGCTATCAACAAAAAGACACCGGCGCAGCACAGCTAGTGATGTAGCAAATCAGTTTATGGCTGCTACTGGCAAGCGGATCTTCCGAAAAACTGTCGCCGGACGTTTGCATGAAGGAGGACTATACGCCCGCCGTCCTATTGTGTGCATCCCATTGTCCAGACGTCACCCTACCGCCCGTTTGCAATGGTGCCATCAACATCGCAATTTGACAGATAACGACTGGTCTGCTGTCCTATTCTCAGATGAGAGTAGATAGAGTCTATCGTCTGATTGTCGACGACAACTGATCTGGCGTGATAGTGGTACTGCATATTGTCCAGCAAAGGTACAGGAAAAAAGAAACCGATATCCGACATGTGGTGTCATGGTATGGGCTGGCATCATGATAAATGGTCGTACGTCCCTCAATGTGCTTCCAACTGGGACTATGACTGGCCAACGATACATTAATGATGTTCTGCTACCTCATGTTCGCATGTTCCGTGGTGCTGTCGGTGATAGATTCGTTTTCATGGACAGCAACGCAACATGTCATCGAACAGTCGCTGTCCAGGAGTGTCTTGAGAGCGAGGATATTCAACGCCTCGTATGGCAAGCACGTTCTTCAGATCAGAATCCCATTGAAAATGTGCGGGATGCTTTGGGGAGGAGTCTTGCTGGTTGCCAATGCCCTCCAATGAGCAAGGACACCCTCATGCGTGCACTGACAAAGAAATGGGATAAATTGCCCCAACAGCTGCTTGATAATGTTGTGCAAAGCATGACACGACGTGTGGAATCTTGCATCGCCCTCCATGGTGGCCATATCCCGTATTGACATCTTACTCCGGAACGTTTGCGGACGGTAATTGCATTTTTATTCACGTTTACGTATTGCATCGCATATATATCATCATCATCATTGTCAACCATTATCAATCCACTGCTGGACGAAGGTCTCCCCAAGTTTCCTCCACAACGGTCTGTCTTGTGCCAGTCTCCTCCATGTCACCCCTGCATACTTTCGAATTTCATCCACCCATCTCCCATGTGGTCTTCTTCTGGGTCTTTTCCTGTCCCTTGGAATCCAATCTAAAATTTCGGCTGTCCATCGATGATCTGTCCTTCTGGCAGTATGTCCAGCCCATTGCCATTTCAGGGATTTAACTCTGATCATGATGTCTTCCACTCTTGTCATTTTTCGGATCCACGAGTTCCTCTTCTTATCTCTCCTGGTTACACCAAGTATGCACCTCTCCATGCTTCTTTGAGTTGTCTGCAGCCTTTGTATGTCTCTTTTAGTTAAGGTCCACGTCTCTGCGCCATACGTAAGCACTGGAAGGATGCATTGATCAAACATTTTTCTTTTAAGACATAATGGCATATTGCTCTTGAAAATTATGCTGTTTCTTCCAAAAGCTCTCCAGGCAAGTTTTGTAAGCCGATTAATTTCTTCATCAATGTGACCCTCACTTGATATCTGCTGTCCAAGATAAACGTACGTGTCTGTTATCTCCAGCTTTTCTCCATCAATCGATAAATCTTCATTTCTTGTAAAAGCATTGAACATCACTTTTGTCTTCTGAAAGTTCATTTTTAATCCCACTTCTTTACTCTTGTCAGCAAGTTCCTGGATCATACTCTGCAGCTCTGATGGGGTAGTTGCAAAAATGACTACGTCATCAGCAAAACGAAGGTGGGTTAGATAATCTCCATTAATCTTTATCCCCTTGTTTTCCCAGCTCAGCGACTGAAAAACACCCTCCAATGTGGCATTAAAGAGCTTCGGAGATATGGTGTCACCTTGTCTCACTCCCTTTCCAATTTTTACGTGTGTTGTATTTTCAAACAGCCTAATCTTTGCACTTGCATTTTCATAGATGTTATTAATAATATTAATGTATGCATCTTCAATACCGCAGGTTTTCAGAGCCATTGTAACTGCTGATGGTTTCACCGAATCAAAGGCTTTTTCATAATCGATAAAAGCCATGCACAATGGAAGTTCATATTCCCTCGCTCTTTCAATTAGTTCTCTCAGCACATGGATATGATCTATTGTGCTGTAGCCACTCCTGAATCCAGCTTGTTCTCTCGGTTGAGCCATGTCCAGTGTTACCTTCAAGCGGTGTGAAAGAACTTTAGTGAAGATTTTATAAACTACTGATAGGAGGCTGATAGGTCTGTAGTTTCCGAGATCCTCAATGTCACCTTTCTTATGTAGCAGGATCATTGTAGCGGTGTTCCAATCCTCAGGAATCTTTCCTTCATTAAGGCATCGAGTGAAAATTTGGGCGAGTACTGTTTCGATTTCTCCACTTGCTTTTTGTATGATGTCTACAGTAATTCCATCTTCTCCTGGAGCTTTTCCCCGCTTCATGTTCTTGATTGCATGTGCAACTTCTGCTGGAAGGACTGGAGGAACTCTGGTACTGGTATCTTTCATGATGTCTGGAGTGCATGTATCATCCCTTTCATATAATTTGGAGTAGAAATCTTTCACTCTTGTCAAAATTTCGCCTCTATTTCTTGTTACAGAACCATCATCTTTTCTCAGTGCCATAATCTGTTTTCTTCCTTACTGAGATGTCCCTTTGCTATCTTTAGGCTTTGGTTGTTTTCAATTGCTTTCCTCACTAGTTCACAGTTGAATTTTCTTACGTCTTCAGTGATACTTTTTCGTACTGTCTTGCATAGCTCTATATATTCCACTTTGGAAGTCACATCTTCTTTAGTTGTCCTCATCTCTCTTCTTTTTTGCATCAACATTTTCGTTTTTCCTGATAATTTATTTACATGCAACTTGTTCTTAGACCCAGCTAATTTTGTTGCTGTTTCCATAAGAGCTTTGGTTACTTTTCTGTTAACTTCAGAGATGTCCACTTCTTCTGATGTTAGGCCTTCTAAAGCAGAGAACCTGTTCTTCAGTTCCAACTTGAAGATATTATGGTGTTTTTTAAGGTTGGTTATGTCAATAGATTTTGTTTGTCTTATGAGCTTGCCACGTTCAAGTTTAGTGTTGAGGTGCATCTTACATCTCACCAATCTATGGTCACTACCTGTGTTGAACTTGTTTAGCACACTGCAGTCTTCTATGACGAATTTTTTGTTACACATAATAAAATCAATTTCACTTGTCGTCCCATTTGGATGTCTCCATGTCCATTTCCTGTGTGGCTTTTTCTTGAAGAAGGAGTTCAAGATGAAAAACCCTTCTGCCTCTGCAAACTCAACGAGAGTATTTCCACGCTGGTTTCTGTTGCCGTGACCGAATTTACCTACTGAAGTTTCATTCTGTTGCCGTTGCCCTATTTTTGCATTGAAATCTCCCATAATTATTTTCAAGTGCTGCTTATCTTTATTATTTAGATGACAAATTTCCTCATAAAATTCTTCAATTTCTTCTTCAGGATGACTTGTGGTGGGTGCATAAGTTTGAATAATCTGAGCCTGGTATCTTTTCGAGAGTTGGATAACAAGTCGTGCAGCTCTGTCAGAGGAACTTTCAACTTCTACAACTTTATCCTTCAGTTTCTTGTTTATTATAAATCCAACACCACTAGTTCTGCCAGTATCTGTCCCACGATAGTAGAAGAGATGTCCACTTTTCAGTTCGATGAGATCTTCTCCTTTTCTCCTTACCTCACTTAGCCCCACGATGTCCCACTTGATCCTTTGTAGTTCCTCTTCCAATTCAAGAAGCCTTGAATCAGAAGATAGGGAGCGTCCATTGTAAGTAGCCAAGGTCAGCATCAGATGGCAGCCTAGTCCGGTCCTCCGGGATTCTTAGCACCCTCTGCCTTCATGTCGCACTGGCCGCTGCCTTGGCCAGGTACATTCCAGCTGCCGGAGACTGAGGGCCAAGATTTAAGTTGTGGAATCATTTTGGAGGGGTTTGGCCATAAATCACCACGCTGGACAAGCGGGTTGGTGAGTGTGGGATAGAATTTCCTCTAATCCCGATGGTATAGTTATACCGCTATTGGCGGTCGTCAGAGCCCCTTTAGTGGGAACAGGATGCACCACGAGAAGGCGGGGTTGACATTTGTCAAGGAGAGGCTGTGATGTTACGCATCACCTGACCTTACATCCCTTACAGGTATATATATAGGTATATATATATACCTATATATATAGGTATATATATATACCTATATATATAGGACATCTCTGAAGTTAACAGAAAAGTAAGCAAAGCTCTTATGGAAACAGCAACAAAATTAGCTGGGTCTAAGAACAAGTTGCATGTGAACAAATTATCAGGAAAAACCAAAATGTTGATGCAAAGAAGAAGAGAGATGAGGACAACTAAAGAAGATGTGACTTCCAAAGTGGAATATATAGAGCTATGCAAGACAGTAAGAAAAAGTATCACTGAAGACATAAGAAAATTCAACTGTGAACTAGTGAGGAAAGCAATTGAAAACAACCAAAGCCTAAAGATAGCAAAGGGACATCTCAGTAAGGGAAGAAAACAGATTATGGCACTGAGAAAAGAAGATGGTTCTGTAACAAGAAATAGAGGTGAAATTTTGACAAGAGTGAAAGATTTCTACTCCAAATTATATGAAAGGGATGATATATGCACTCCAGACATCATGAAAGATACCAGTACCAGAGTTCCTCCAGTCCTTCCAGCAGAAGTTGCACATGCAATCAAGAACATGAAGCGAGGAAAAGCTCCAGGAGAAGATGGAATTACTGTAGACATCATACAAGAAGCAAGTGGAGAAATCGAAACAGTACTCGCCCAAATTTTCACTCGATGCCTTAATGAAGGAAAGATTCCTGAGGATTGGAACACCGCTACAATGATCCTGCTACATAAGAAAGGTGACATTGAGGATCTCGGAAACTACAGACCTATCAGCCTCCTATCAGTAGTTTATAAAATCTTCACTAAAGTTCTTTCACACCGCTTGAAGGTAACACTGGACATGGCTCAACCGAGAGAACAAGCTGGATTCAGGAGTGGCTACAGCACAATAGATCATACCCACGTGCTGAGAGAACTAATTGAAAGAGCGAGGGAATATGAACTTCCATTGTGCATGGCTTTTATCGATTATGAAAAGCCTTTGATTCGGTGAAACCATCAGAGGTTACAATGGCTCTGAAAACCTGCGGTATTGAAGATGCATACATTAATATTATTAATAACATCTATGAAAATGCAAGTGCAAAGATTAGGCTGTTTGAAAATACAACACACGTAAAAATTGGAAAGGGAGTGAGACAAGGTGACACCATATCTCCGAAGCTCTATAATGCCACATTGGAGGGTGTTTTTCAGTTGCTGAGCTGGGAAAACAAGGGGATAAAGATTAATGGAGATTATCTAACCCACCTTCGTTTTGCTGATGACGTAGTCATTTTTGCAACTAGCCCATCAGAGCTGCAGAGTATGATCCAGGAACTTGCTGACAAGAGTAAAGAAGTGGGATTAAAAATGAACTTTCAGAAGACAAAAGTGATGTTCAATGCTTTTACAAGAAATGAAGATTTATCGATTGATGGAGAAAAGCTGGAGATAACAGACACGTACGTTTATCTTGGACAGCAGATATCAAGTGAGGGTCACATTGATGAAGAAATTAATCGGCGTACAAAACTTGCCTGGAGAGCTTTTGGAAGAAACAGCATAATTTTCAAGAGCAATATGCCATTATGTCTTAAAAGAAAAGTGTTTGATCAATGCATCCTTCCAGTGCTTACGTATGGTGCAGAGACGTGGACCTTAACTAAAAGAGACATACAAAGGCTGCAGACAACTCAAAGAAGCATGGAGAGGTGCATACTTGGTGTAACCAGGAGAGATAAGAAGAGGAACTCGTGGATCCGAAAAATGACAAGAGTGGAAGACATCATGATCAGAGTTAAATCCCTGAAATGGCAATGGGCTGGATATACTGCCAGAAGGACAGATCATCGATGGACAGCCGAAATTTTAGATTGGATTCCAAGGGACAGGAAAAGACCCAGAAGAAGACCACATGGGAGATGGGTGGATGAAATTCGAAAGTATGCAGGGGTGACATGGAGGAGACTGGCACAAGACAGACCGTTGTGGAGGAAAGTTGGGGAGACCTTCGTCCAGCAGTGGATTGATAATGGTTGACAATGATGATGATGATGATGATATATAGGTGTGAGAAATTAGGCAGTAATAGGGTAAATCTTGTTTATTGTGAAGAGGAGTGTCAAATTGTCTTTCCACCGTGGTGGTAACACAAGTTCAGCTTTGATACTTTTTTTAGGTACATACCTCAGGAGGTCCATTTTGATATTGTAAGTTTAGTGAAGTGTTATTGCGGTATTTTTTTTTTTTTTTTTGATTGGAGGTTTAACGACCACCGTGAGCAACTCAATGGGCTATAAGCAGTCGCCCGTCCCTAATTTACGGTCACTGGTTCCAGGAAAGGGAGAGAGCCAGTACCGTAAGACAAATAAAACATCCATGTCTGACCGGGATTCGAACCCGGACCGCTTACGGACGAAAGATCAGAGGCCAACGCCTTAGACCACTGCGCCACCGGGGCGGCATTAGTGCGGAATTAGTATTTGTAAAGTATCAGTGCAGTGTTAGTGTACCAGTCCGTAAGGTAAGGATTGGATAAGATTTCATATTAGTATTCTGGGGAGTGTGGGAACCCTCTAATTAGGGGAAATGAATGAGGCAGGGGTAAATACCATGTGGAAGGAACATGAGTTACAGGGACACTCGAGTGTGCCTGCCCTAATAGTGTTAGTAAAAGACTTTTCAGGGGACCCAAGTGGCACTTCTGTTAAAGATTTCTTTGGGTCACTGGAGAATGCAGCCACAACAGGAGGGTGAAGTGAAGAAACCAAGAGTGTGTTAGTGAGTCTTAGGTGTAATGGGGAAGCGACACAGTTGTTTGAGGACTTGTCGGCTCATGGCAGGACTTTGAGCTATAAAGGGTATAGGAAGGCAATTTGTGACTGGTTCTCATCTCCAGAGCCTCTAGTGACTTACCAGCAAAAGCAGGGAGAGACAGTAAAGCAATTTGCTTCTCGTCTAGAACGTGCAGCTTATAACTATTTTAACAATGGCCTTGAAGGCATCACTGAATTTAAGGATATGAATTTGCTATCCTGGTTCTTGGCAGGAGTTGCCTTAAGATTCGTCGCTTGGTTTTATCCCATAATACCCAAAGCCATGACAAAGCGAAACAGAAAGCGCTGTTAGAGGAGCAAAATGAGCTGAGTATGACTAATTACTCCAGGAGTGTGTCGTTCGTCGAGGTGGAAGATGAGGTGGAAGGAAACTCCAGTTCTAGACGTAGGGATGACTTAGCACAGCAGGGAGCCTTTAAGGCTTAAGTCGACCAGATAAATGAGCTGAATCAGCAAGTGGCGACTTTGAAGCTGGCGAACTCAAGGAGTAGGGAAAATTCACCTGCTAGGGGGTCTCAAGCTCAGAGTCCATCCAGGGGAAGGGGCACGAGACATTCTTCTGTCAGAGACGGACATGCCTCACCCTCAAGAGATAGAAGGGACAGCAGGCACAGCGACAGAAGGAAAGAAGGTCATTACGATAGGTATAGGTCTCCCAGCTTTCCTCGGCAAGAAGACTTTCGGAAGAGTAACATGCTCACTGTGACCTATTACTGGTGCAAGCGTTTGGGGCATTACGCCAATGAATGCCATCAGGCTGATAGGCCGGCATATCCTAATAGGATTCAGGGCACTGGAGGTAGAGGCTACCACAATTCACAGTACAGAGGTGGCCAAAATCGAGGAAATGAAGGGAATTCAAAAGAGGTACACCACCGGGAAGAAATGGTAACAGGTAGGGCGGCCAGCATATTCGATCCGGTCCTTTAAACTGTTAGTGGGGGAGAAGAAGTAGGGAGCAATTTTCTAATCAACCCCCCCCCCCCCCCGTTGTAATGGCTCTAATTGGTTCCTGCTTCACTAACGGTCATTCGTTTGGCTACTGATCGACACTGGAGCATCAGTTAGCCTAATCACCGAGGGATGTCTCAATACCTTACCAGGATACGAGAAATTTGTTGAGCATCCTAATATGGTAGTAAAGGTGCTTTTCAGGAAAGCAACTTGATATCAAGTCGTGTTTGGAGTTTAAGGTTTGTCTGTCTGAAGTGAATTTTAAATATAAGGTGTTTGTCACTCAGACTAGGTTATCATCAGCCTATGATATTATTGTTGGTTTTGATCTTTTAAAGGCACAAAAAATTGTTTTTAATGCTGCAGAAAGCACTTTACCTAAAGTAGGATCAGGCATGCCAAATGTTTATCCCAAGGAGAGGGAACAAGTAATTGCCTCGGTAAAGCAGATTTTTCGGGTACCCAAAGTCTGTAGGAGGAGAGTTAGAAGGTGGAGGAAGAAAAAGGGCGTGCAGCAAAGAGTTTGGTACCCCAGGTTAGAGCAAAGGTATCGAGGCATTCTGGTATTGACCATAGTGGTGATGCCGCTGGCAATGGAGACCCCTATTAAGAGGATACTCCCATTTCCAGGGGTAAGCAATCCAAATCACCAGAACAGTTAAAAAAAGGCAAGCAAATTCTCACTCCACTAAACTCTCTGATGCCCTTTCGGACAACTCAGGCTCGCAGGCAACCAAGCATAAATTTGGAAAGTTGGTCATGAAGGAGAAGATTCCTCCAAAATCAGAAAATATAATTTTGGTAGTTATTCCGAACTGTGCAGAGTTGGGAGATGTCATGCTTTTACAGCCAGTGGATACTTTTAAAAGTGATTCTTTGTGGATTGGTCGATCAGTAAACTCTACCACGAAAGAAGTAGCCTTCATCAAGGTCATAAATATGTCCGAATCTGTGGTGCACCCAATAAGCAGTCTAAGTTAGTCACCGCAGAGCCTGTTCAAGTGACTTCTGCTTCCACTGTGCAAAGTCAGGCGGATTATTGTTCCACGTGGGCTAACGAGTTTGACTTATCACATTTACCTCCTTATCAGAAGTCCAAGTTGTCATCCTTTTTGCAAGCCCATAGTACTAACTTTGCCAAAACTGTAGCCGAGTTGGGTGAATGTGATACCCTGCTACATCAGGTACATTTAACGGATGACATTCATGTGAGACAGAGGGCCTATCGAGTTCCTTATGCTCTTCGAGAAGAACTTAATAGCGAGATCAATGAACTTTTGGAGGCGGGTATTTTCCAACCCAGTGATAGTCCTTATTCGGTACACGTCCTCCTGGTCAAAAAGACGGATAACAGTTATAGTCTCTGTACTGATTTTTGGAGGCTAAATGCCAAAACAGTACCGGATTCATTCCTGATCCCAAATTTGGTGGAGATGGTCGATTCTTTAGCAGGACGCACTTACTTCAGTTCTCTGTATTTAACCTCAGGGTTTTACCAGATGAAAGTAAACCCTGCGGATGTTTACAAAACAGCTCTTGTCACCGATCAGGGTTTGTACGAATGGCTGAGAGTACCATTTGGGATGCGGAACAGCCCAAACAGCTTCCAGAGGCCGAATGAAATAGTTCTGTCAGGACTCAAGCTTCTTCAAGTTGGCATATATATTGACGACATTGTCATTGCCAGCCAGACTTTCGAGGAACAACTTGATAATTTGGATGTAGTCTTCCAAAGGTTGAGACAACACATCTTAAAGCTTAAGCCAGATAAGTACCACTTTGTGAAATCTTCAATTAGGTACCTGTGATTTGTTGTCTGTCAGAATGGCGTAACGCCTGATCCCAAAAATTTGGAAGCTATAACACTTGCTTTCCTGACAATTTCTTCTAATACTTTCCAAACTGAGTGAATAGCGAACTAAAATGTGTTATTGTTTGTTTTATATTCGATAAAGCCAGTTCCTGGGGATGAGAAACAATTATTAATGTTCTTAGACAGATTATCTCAGAGAGCCAAAATATTTCAACTTTAAACGAAGTGTGAAATATGATTTCCATTTAAAGTTGAAATATTTTGGCTCTGTGTTAATTTTTTACACCTTGTATATTAGGACGTCTGGTTATGGCAGAAGTATTCACAATCCTTAATTATCTATTAACTCTCGAACATACTGTAATAGGAGAAAAAAAAAGAGTTTCTTTGCAAACAACTGATTCGGCAAGCCTTCGGCAAGTCTTGTTGATTCGGCAAACCTTCGCGGGCTATAATTCGTATAATTTGCTTTTTGCATTGCCAAAATAATTTTTTTAATTCTACTTGCAAAAATAAAAGTTCTTGTTTCTAAAATGTTTTTGTTGTTTAAAAAGTTATCTACTATAATTTTTATCTGGTACTAGATCGAGCAACCTTAGCACTTAAACGCTTGACATTTGCAATGAAGACTCACTCTTTTACAAAACATAGTATTCTGACATCTTGCACTGCGTTGCAAAAACATGTTTTGACTAAAGTCTCTGAAACTCTGAGAACTGTTTAGTGATATGTATGTATGTATTTATGTATGTATGTATGTATGGATCAATACGCGTTTTTTTAATCCTCAAAATAAATTCTTTTCTGATGCCTAAATTTTATAAATGAACTTTACGTTCATTTACGAAATGATAGCATGTAATTTGGATTATCACTTATCCCAGTACAAAATTGAAAACAAAACAACTTATGGTTGAAATACACGATTTGTATCAGTTTAAATTTCGGACTCAAATGGATATATACCATGCTATGGAAACAATGTCACCCATAAGTGGAAAATAAACCAACTATATAGCAGGATTCATACACCTTTAATTTCTCATAGTAGATTAACTTCGTTTCGAGCTATCGCGTACACTTTTCACGAAAATTAGTTATCATTCATATAATATATTTGGATGGCAAAATTACTCCCGTGAAAAAACAAGAACGCAATCGACATTGTAGGAATACGCATACCGTAATATCGCTTAGTTCGAGTAGGATCTCGAGTACCATGGTTTGTCCGCTTTATCCGAGTTCCTATCCCGAATATCATGGTTTTACCGTTCAACTGGAGTTCAGAACTTCCGCGTAATGACCTTAAGATTATATTTTAACTCGGTAGTATATCAGATTTCAGATCATCATCTGGGATATTTCCTAGTTGTGTTCTGCATGTGTTTAAATTTTAGAGAATTGTCACAAATATCCCAGGTATAAACAACAAACTGAGGTCCTGTCATAGTTTCAAAAACATAAAAAACTGAACGCTTCACTTGATTTGAATGTTAAAAACAAATCACACATCCCAATGATACATCCGTATAACTTTACTAGGTAAAACACCAAGTTTGACGCGAAAGTTTTACTTCCACAAACATTTCTACGGCTTGAACATTATATTAGTTAAAAAATATCTAATTTTTATGATAAAATACTAAGACATCATGGTATTTCTTAAACAATTTAAACGAGTTTTTAAATCTTATGGCAACGCCATATTTGACTAGTGTACAGCTCTACGTACGGGATATAAATAAATTGTTCGCATAAAATGACTGATATGAATCTTTTGTCGCTTATATTTACGGGCACTATATTTTTATTTTATTTTTCTCAAAATGTATGCATAGTATTAATGAAATGCCCATTTTAATTAAAATTTATTTTATTCGCTGCACACTTGTTCGGATAGAAATGGGTCTCCGATTTCGTTTAGTGGGGAATGAATTCTTGTTGTCTCTTAAATGAAAGCAAAGTAACTAAAATAATATGTGATATTATTAAGTAACCCAACAAAAATTCCATTCCTTGCCGGATATTTCTGGGAAAGAAAACCATTTGATGAAAATATCCTACACAAAATAATGAAACATTTTCCAGCTAGGAGGTACCTATGCAAATGTATATTCTAATATCATCAACAGTTCTGATTCTTATTTTCACGTTGTTAATTATATGGATCCATGACATGGCGCAAAAAGAGGAACAAGATTGAAAAAAATATTTGGTTAATATATGTACCTCTCCTAACAATTGGTGATTTCCTTGTTAGAAGAAGAAACATTTTATGTTTCTGAGTATCCCTAAGTTTCAGATTGAAAATTTCCTTTTAATTAAGATACAAGTCACTGGCGAAATTAGTTTTCACATATTTTTGAACTTTTCATAAGGAACTGTTTTCGCGTTATGTGGTTGGAGTGCGCATTATAGTGTGGAATTTTATCTACGATTGCAACATTCTAATACAAATGATACATTTGCTATTGCATTCATTCGCAATGATAAAAGTGCAGACCTATCTGTTTTATATGAAACATTATCAAAGGATCTAATAATTGATAAACCTTTCAAAACAGGACATTACATTATTACATATACGACCTATGCTTTATGTCACACATTTTTGAGAAGATGAAGAAATAGAACAACTGCTATTTTTTTATTTCGATGAAGCGTGACTTATGTTTTGGAAATAGAATCTCCATTCATTTTCACATTCACTGAAAGGAAAAAAACTTTACAATTATTCTTTGATCTGTGTTGATGAAAACATAATATCTAAGTCCCCACGGGTTAATGACTGTTCCCAAAATACATTGTCTAGTTAGTAAATGCAAATTGATCACTAGAAACAGTATACCAATTATGTAGGAATTAGTAATACTATACTAGTTATTCGATTAATTGGTGTACGAAGCATACACATAAGCGTTTCCAAGCTTCCGCACATCAGTCAAATGGCTTTTTCAAGAAAGTTAGACAGAAGCTGCAAACTGAATAATAGAACTATTTAACAATTCGAACGCGGGAACTTGCCTGACAATAAATAGATACGACGTTACATTCATGTAAAGATACTAGGCATCACGTTGGCTGTGCACGCCATATCCTTGTAGGGAGAAGGCGGTACTTGAAGAACTGGTTCCAAATTCGTGACAACTCGATTGAGACTCTAGCTTTGCAAGTATCAGTGTTGATAATGATCTCAAATGTTTTCCGAGTGAGTGTACATTTAGATGTAGAGTAGGTAGCTAATTACTAAATATCATCTCACACAGGAGTAGCGGCCTTGAGAAGTCAAATTCAAGTCTGTTACTCCTGTGTGGAATCATATAAAAAATTAGTTAGCTACTCTACCTCTAAATGTACAGTCATTTGGGAAACCTAGGAGATCATTACCACTAGTGATACTTGCATAGTTAGCATCTCACTCGAGTTTCCACGAATTTGAACCAGTTCTTCAAACGCCTTCTCCCTAAAAGGATATCGCGTGCACAGCCAACGTGATGCCTAGTATCTTTAAAGGAACATAACGTCACATCTATTTATTGCCAAGCCCAGTTCCCGCGTTCGAATTGTCAAAGAGTTCTGCTATTCAGTTAGCAGCTTCTGTCTTATTTCTTTGAAAAAGCCATGTGGCTGATGTGCGAAAGCTTGGAAACGCTTATGTGAATATTTCCTACGCAAATAAATCGGATGACTAGTATAGTGTTACTATTTCCTAGTAAATGCAGTTTTCTGTTGTTTTGCCGTAGTTTTGGGAAATTAGTTTTGGTTTAGTGTTTGATTATCAGAACATATTTTTTTAGCTAACGGAGCACGAGACGCTCTGAAACTATGTACAGAAATTTCGACGGAAATATCTTTTGCACGTAAAATACATTTTTTGCCGTGGGTAATGGTCAACATCGTACAGATTTCATTGATGAATTTGTTTCTCCGTTAGGGGACACTTCACCTTTAAATTCATTAAAAGTTTCGAGATCCAAGAAACCCAAAATAAAAATAAATATTTGTCGATAACAAATATTTATTTCACCAAAACCGCATAACAACGGCTATAACAGAAGAACAAAATTTGTTTTTCACTTTTTTATAAAATAGTTTTGTGAAGATCCTATTGTCGCCTATGTCAAAAGATATAGCAGGATTTAATCTCCAAAAAACCTTTAAGTAAACACGCAGGATGTTCACACATTTTTTTAAAAAAAGTTTGAGCAATGTATAATTCATGTTTAAAATTACGTTATTTCTTTCTTAAATGTGCGGTCTGATATCTTGGAAATCTACGTGTAGGTTCATAGGATTATGAACCTACATATAGATTTCCAAGATAACAAAGTATCTCGTAAAATTGGTAGTCCTATTTTATTCCGCTCCTCTTCCACTACTTTCCACCGCCCAATCATTTATTTAAGTCTATCTTTTGGAAGCGCTCTTTTTAGCAGTCCGAAGGTTCAATACACCATTGGTGACATATTAGGGGACTTTGAAGGAATATGAGCAAAATGTATTGACTCGATTCCCGTATCATTTTCGTATTTTCAAGAAACAGAGTGGCAGATTTGGATGCATGACTGACAGCCTTACCCTGATTGAGTTCTGTTCTGTGCAAAAAGGAATGGTATTTAGTTTTAAATACAAGAATTAACTCATTATTACGGTAATATGAGCAATTGAGTTTTACGTTCTTCTTAACATTTCTTAAATTTAATTTCCCATTGTACGAGAAACAAGCAATAATCACGGATCAGTTACTGAAACGTCCTTTGGATTCTCGGAACCACGTTTGTAAGTAATTTCCTGACCTTTGCGATTATAAATCTATTTTTGTTGCAGTTGCTTAGGTAGATCCATGCTTCAGCATGAGTCATCATAAATTCCCATCTGTTTCCGGCTAAGTGATTTTCATGAAGAAGTCTACACCGTGTTCTGCGCTCAGCCACGTGTCTAGGCAAAAGGCGGTGAACATTATATTTTTGTTTTGTTTTTTCGGATTCAAATCTTTGTTTATAACCTTGATTGTAGTTGAAAGTCAGGATTTTAATGAATCAGTAATTGCGCTGAGGAGCGGTGGATTTTCTTTTAAGACCAGAAGCCTTACTACTGAAATAGTCGTAAAAGTACGTACGTTCTTTGTATATTAGTTTTGTGTTCTTTTTCCTGTAAAAGGCAATGCTAGACGATTTCCCTCTCTATACTTAATAATATTGCTTATTTCTTCATTTAGAAATGCTAATTAATCCCATGATTTTTACAGAGTTTTTAATTACGGAATATGAATGATTCTCTTCGTAAAGAGCAAAAACATAACCTCCTATCCAATTCTTGTTTACTGACGTCATTTCTAACAATAAAGAAGTTTACCTGCAGCAAATGTTTCTTTTGTGTTCATCTAACACGCTGTAGGCAGTTTCAATTCTTTACACTCCTTTTACTATCCGTAATTTCTTATCAAACAACGTTCTAAAAATTTGTGAACATTCTCTGTAAAATGAATAATTCGAGAAAAACAAAACCAATATATTTTGACTGACCTGGAAACACCTTACGTAGAATGAGAAGGTTTCTTATAAAATATTACTCTTCCTCTATTTACAATTATATCCCCCAATTTTGCTCTGTAATTTTCTTTGCTCATCAAAATTACCAAACTTCTCAAGAACTAGAATTGTTTCAAAGCACAGGAACTTTGTTATGATATTTAATAACTATATTAGGAATTTGATCTATATCGCTATTTCTGGATAATTTTTGATCTGCAGTGTATGAAAATTGGCGCACATATTCGGGACACAATCACGATAAAACTTTAAATCATCATTTTTAGTCTTTATTGCGACGCAGCATGTTTTTTCAGCAGATTCGGGATAATATGGTAACAACGGGTCTAGAACATTTTGGTGCAATTCAGCGGTTGCTCATATTATGCGCAGTTTTTTCTCAATGAGATTATTTGTGATGTCCTTCAATAATTTAACTAACAAAACTGCTGCCTCGCTTAACCGAGAGCCGAATTAACCGGTCTCAAATGTCTTTGTATTTCCGAGTCGTTTTAATAGCTCTTTTCTATGAGTGCTCGTGATTTCCGAGGTAATTCGGGAATCGTGCGTGAGGATATAAAAATTGGGTACAAATATATGTAGGTTATGCACAACAAGGTAATTAAAATAAATTTCAAGGTATTGCGGCATCCTATTCAGAGAAATAATTTTGTTTCATACGGTCAACTTTTATCCGCATTCACAAAAGTGCTAGCTATGGTTTACCTTATCAGATACAGATATATCAATTTTACAATTTGCATTTTCGAGGCATAATTGAAATTAATAAAAGAGATCGTGGTGTGCCCAAGATTTTTGCAGCTTTTAGTCTTGGGAATTTCACATTTATTAACTTTCTTATCACACGGTTATTGTAATATTCATGTTATATGTATGTCTGTTTCTCATTACTGAAATATATTGATGCTGTAATCGCATTCAAAGAAAATCTAGAAAAACTATCCGATATCAGAAGCAAAAATTCACAATTCTGGTAATATAATTCATTTCTCAAATACTTTACTGTATGTATTAAAGTAATGCTGCCAGATTTAATGTGTTGTAATTATTAAGACCGGACTATGCTCTTTTTCAAGAAGAAAATAATTTTCATATAACAGCAGAGAATTCATTACTAAATAATTACAAAGTTATTTGGTCTGTGACATTTTAAATCGTGCGCTGCTGATTTTTTTGAATAACCTGTAAACTGGGCCTTATGCTGTAAACTGAGCTTTTTCTCTCTCTCCTATTTCATCCGATCTGCTGCGACCTCCATTTACCATAAACATAGGTAGAATGTGATGCACTTGATTTTAGGATGAGAAGACATTGCTTCTTGCATTCGCTGCTAGTTTGGAAATAATTAAATATTCTTCATACAAGCTATGTTACTCAAACATATCGCTGAAACGAAGTAAATGTTTAATTTTCCCACATCTTTCGGCATAATACTACCGGAAATCATGTTTTCTGAAAAAGTAAGGGCTGGCTCATCGAGCGTCCGAACGTGGCCTCCTCTGACGTGGGAGTGTGACGTCACCGCGAGGACACTGCGTAAAGCAACAACAGCTCAACAATTGAGGAGGCATAGAAGCGCGTGCATATTTGCATTTGGAAGTACGTTTATATATAGTTTATCAGTTTAAGTCCCGTTATTATGTCTGTTTAAAAGTTCAATTATAATAAATGAATGCTCAATCTAATATAAAAAGTAATGCAGTTGGTTTATGAAGTGCTTCCGCAAAATGTTCAAGAAATGAGGCGAGTCTGTAAAAAACCAAATCTTTGAGACGCTATTTAAAGAATGCGTGAAAAACAACTTTTTGCCGAAATTAACAATTCCTTCCATAACGTCATGCAACCTCATAAATATGAAATCACTGCTTTAGTTGTTATGCCAGGTTTTTTTTTGTAGAGTTGTAGTGATCTCAGAGAGAAGCTTTTTAGTCATTACTCGTTGAAAATCAAAACAAATAGGTTGCTTCCGTGGGGACAAAATTCCACTGACTAGGACAATTAAGACTTTAAAATATGGACCCAGAATCTTATCCATTCCTGTGTCACAGCATATTTTCCTATCAATGTGTATTTCATCAAAGCTAAGAACGCAAAGCTTCTCATTTTCTGATAAGTTTTAATTACGTTTCTTCATAAGAAGCAGAACGTTGTGGAGAATTACAGGACGACAAATAAACTTGGCACACCATCGTTTCAATGTGCTTACACTTGATAAAGGGATCCAAATTTTTTCCTTCCAAATTTCATAAGCTTTCCTAGAAAAAGCACTACCCGCTATGCCGCGAGAAATGTTAATATCTTCTTTTGTCCACTTGTTTCTTTTCTTTTACTTCGCGATTCATTCTAGCTCTGAACGCGTAAACGTTTTCCGAAGGTTTACGTAATTCTATGTGTTGCAGTTTTTTGATTTTTTGCGTTCTTGTAATAGTCTTTCTTCATAAGCAGAATATCTGAACGGTTGTTCTTTAAACGTTGCTTTTAAGCTCTTAAAAGAGTGCGGAAATATTTCTTCTTCTTCTTTAATTGGTTTTTCCACCATGATCACTCTTTTAGTGAGAATTTGGTTTTTAGTTTCCATTTCTGAGCAAGACACTGCATACTGTTGTAACTGCTATTTCTTTTTCTGAACGTTATTTTTCATTGAAAATAACGTCCTCATCAACACGCGTTTTTTTTACTAAGTCCTGTTATTCGATTCAGAGCTTTCGATGTGCATACCTTTTCATTTGCCTGAGTTCTTGTGCATTAACAAGTTCGCTGGTTGATCTTGTACAATCGAAATTAAAACTCGGCACAGCTGTAGGTTTCAGAAATTTACGTTCTGGAAGTCCAAGCAAACAATATTTTGTAAAATCTTGATAGTCTGATCTGCGGAAATAGTCATTACAAATTCTTGCTGTTTCATCTTTAAATTTTTTGAACCCTTTGCATTTAATGATCCATTCCTTTATTACGTTCTTGTTATTCACAGAGAAAACGTGATAAACCAAACCACGGCCCTTAATTTTCTTACGTGTATTTTTTACAACTAGCCACATCACAAGATGAAATAATTTTATGTATCAAGATAAATATAAAGTAGGCACGATTATTCACAAAGAAAAACGAGTAACAAAACCATCACTCCGTTCGTAGGTTTATTACTAACAGAACAGGGAGAGAGACGTGGGGAAAAGCACCTGTCCTCGGCATGATGTCACAGCGGCAATAAACTGCTCCCTCACCGGAGATTAAATTCTCGTCCTTAAACAAGGGAATGACATAGCCCATCACTTCTACGGCCCTAGTTAGCAATACCATCTCTATCAACACTTTCGTTGATTCATCCATACATTTATTTTTGTAAGCGTTTTTCATAAAATCTACTCCTTGTGTCTTACCCAAGCAATAGAAAAATGTTTTGAAGAACGCATTTTAGTTCTTAATTCTGAATCACACACCTGCATAGCGGTATGGTAAAAGTAGAGTACCTTAAACAACTACGCAATAACAAAACCAGAATCGTCTACCACGGCTAATAACAAACGAAGATACTTCCTTAATTCAGTTAGTCGTCAGCGTAGTTATTTTTCCACTTCGTACTGTTGTCAACTCGAAAAAGATACTCCCAGTTTTTATGGAACGACCATTCTAGCAACTCTTCTTAAATACTAATGCTTGTGGTTTCATTGCAAAAGACATTAGCTCTTTAAAGTTTGAAAACTTAACAAACGGTTTTAAGAACACCATGAGGTTTAGAGTACGAAGTATCTCTAAGGTTATTAAAAGAAAAACTATAGCACGAAGAAGGTAGGGAGGTAACGCAAAAGTGTTTCGAATTAGGTGACGAAATTTAGAAATTAAAATTAAAATTTTGAACATTTTTGCAAATCGTGTAACGTGTTGTTCTCTAAAGATGGACATATTTTGTAATAAATGTTATTCATGCTATTCCTAATAATACAAAATGACTCGTATTTAATTTTAGCATTTTGTGGGTGGAGAGTGTTAAGATTTCTGTTCTAATTCGCAGTATTTCATTCGATGGTTTTACGGGGATAGTCGAAAGTTTAATTGAAAATGTGATTTAAAATTTAATCATTGTTCCAATAATAATCTTTGTTTCTAATTTGAATCTCAGAGTAAGGGATGACAAATGTTATAATTTCCAAAGTATTTACAGTAATATTATTCTCGTCTTCAAAATGTTTTCGCTGCACAGAACTACTCCTGACCAAAATATATAACAAAAAATTCTCCTATAAGTAATATGACAAGCCCTCTTAGAGAATAATAATGTTGAAACAGGAAGAAAGTAAAACAATTTGTTTCACATGAAAAAAATATGAATGGATACATAGTCGAAAAATCTTCATATCTGGAAACCATCACATTGCAAGAAATTGGTCATGAAGGAGGAAAAAAGTCCTCCTATATGAATAGGAAACGCAATTATCATTGAAATAAATGTTGATACGTTAAGGACATAAATAAAATTCTTCGTTTCCTAAGAAAAAAGTGAGATCGATTTTAAACGAATAGGAAAACGGTATTAAGCAATATGTTACGTACGCTAATTCGTGAAGAAAAGCGAATCAAATATATGTTATGACGTGCAAAAAACCTTATTGGAATATTATCTTTTTTCATATGAAAAATATAAACCATGATAAACATGAAGGAAGAATTTTAATTTCTGGAAACCATCACATTGCACAAAATTGGTCATGAAGAAAAGTAATAAGTCTTCCTAATACGAAAATAAAAAAAAAACCTGCTGCTCTATTTAATGTTGGAACGCTATGAAAATAAATAAAATTATTCCTTTTAGAAGGAAAAAAAAAGCGAGAACGACCTTAACGAATCGAAAAATGATCTTAAGCAACATGTTACGTATGAAAATTCGTGGAGAAAAGCGAGCTAGAAAAGCAGAGGGGTATTTCCTTAATAGAATACGGTTGTTAGTGGAAATTAATAACTTCAGCTGGTGTTTTTGCTATAATATTTTGTGTAACAAACATTACAGAAAACAGTATGTACAAAAATTCCTATCAGTTGTGAGAAGAAAAAAGAATGAAAAAAAACATGGAAGAAATCCCACAGTGTCTATCGTGCAATAGATTTGCTGCGGGCTTTGAGAGATTGAAAATCGGAAGTTTTGATGTATCTCATTGTTTAATCGTGAAGAAATTTAGTTCATTCCACATGAAATAAAAATCCTGGCGGTCTTTGAGAGATTAGAAAAAATAAAATTTTGATGTATGTCACTGTTTACGAAGCTGTTAGTTATCTTTGACATCCATTAAGAACACAGCCACACCCGTTACAGTAGGCAATAGAAATCTACTACGCGTCTCTTGCTGATAAAAAGCATGACCAAACTTGTCTTCTTAAACATGCAACCTTCAACCTTGCTGTGTTTATAAAAAATCATGTGAATACATGTTTCAAGGACCCTGCGTTTCTAGTGACCAGCTTCAGACTACGCGATTAAAAACTGAAAAGGGCTTGTTGTAAGCGGTCTTAATTATATTGCCTTTAAATCCCAGTGGCAAACCAGTCTTAAGGTTGCTGGTCACGCAATGACGGTCGCGAGTTCAAGCCTACCCCCTGCTGAGCTTTTAAAATTGGTATTTTCATTATATTTTAACGCTCGAAAATAATTGCTCTTGAAACGTGTCATTAGAAAATGGCTGGCACTTTAAAATGTTGTACTGTGGGAAAATTAAAACACGTCGTACTCCATCCAAAAATAAATACGGCGGGAAAATTAATACACGTCGTACTCCATCCAAAAATAAATACGGAGGGAAAAAATTAAATGTTGTCTTTAAAAATTGTGTACTCCGCCCAAAATGAAAACGTCGTGAGGAAATATAGTAGAAAATTTATACGGCTAGAAAAACTAAAATACGTCGGGAGAGAAATCGATTACAGCGCCGAAAAAAATTGGCGGACACCGCCTTACACCAACTGCTCCGTCAGTGTGTTGCCATCGGAAAAAAAGGTTAGGGACAAAGTGGCCCACCTACTACTTATAAATTCCTCAATCTACCAGTGAATTGTT
Source organism: Macrothele yani (assembly GCA_039090855.1). NCBI lineage: Eukaryota > Metazoa > Arthropoda > Arachnida > Araneae > Macrothelidae > Macrothele > Macrothele yani. The sequence goes on along the minus strand of CM077033.1, from coordinate 86,924,626 downwards.
AGAACTTACTTTAGGCTGTTGAAAGATTCCATGGTGCCAAACCATCATTAAGGTCATGCAAAAAAGTGGGTTACTTAAATGCACGGCTACAGCATTAACACCCATTAAAATATAATTTAACATCTCTTCTTCTTTGTAAAAAAACGCATAAACAAATATTGAAAATTATTCAGAAAAGCAATGCCAATTTCTTATCTTAATGTTTTTTTTTATTTTTTTAATGTTATTTGGAAGTTTCTGTTAATACATACATGTGTCTTTAAATCAGTAAAATATTTTTTACATCAATAATGGTTTCACTAAATACTCCAAAAAAGGTTATTAAAGTTAAGAGATATTTTTCTTATGTTCTTTATTTCCACATCAAAACTTACAGGAAAGCGATTCAAGCTGCTTACAACCGATAACAAATAAGGCGTTGTGTGTTATGTTAATTAAAGAGCATTCAATTTATGCTACCTGCAACAGGATTTACATTAAATGCTGAAATTCAGATAACACTGCATACTCAGATGCATGCCAATGTGCACAAAGTTAGTACTTTGTGCCCTAACTTTCTAACAGTTTTGACTAAAAAGTAGCATTGCTCCTTAAAATCTGTTTCTACTCAGAAAAAAAAAAAGAATCAACAAATCAATGTGGTTCATTTCATTTCTCGATTAAGAATCGAACGAACACATTCAGCTAAGTGATCTAAGGTATATTGTTTTATGCTCATTTATGTAATTTGTTTTAATACCGTGCTATGATTCCATTACAAATCCCTTATATCTATATTCAGCTATATTCTTTATTGAGCACTTGCTTCCGTGCACATTTACAATTTTCACTTTACGGATGGCAGTTTGATTAGAATCATTTTATGTTTCTACGCGAAAACCTTACAAATATTGACTTACGAAGAATTATAGGATCTAACAAAAGGCCCGTTTTGCTGTCACTGAACACGAAATATAAGCTTTAGTTTTACATTTGTATTTCACACGATTCTTAGTTTGTAAGGAGTACCACATGCCTAGGCTGTTACATTATATATCCTGTCGGGAAATGGAAGCGAAGAGAGCAACGGCTTAGAATGTCCCCCACGCAGATCAGAATGGAAACAAGAAAATATCTGTAATCGGAAATATTTCAACCTCGGTCAATCCTTACTGGTTACTACCATCGCTCCCGCTTACGTGGGTTTGGTAGAAAGTTTTAATAGAAAGTTATTTGATGAATTCGTGAGGATTTTTTTTCTCAGATATCTCGTTCACAACAGAAGTACAAAACACATTTCCAAATGTAATTGAAATATTACTACATATTTCCATAAATGTTTGTTATGTTACTTTATTTTAGATTTTACAGGAGAAATATAGGTTTTTTGTGGAGAAAAAAGACCACCTAGAATCTTCTTCCTTTTTAATCATTTTTTGTCATTGTAATTCACTAAAATACTTTAAAATCAACAAGCACATACTTATTATAAAACAACGATATTTACTGAGCTAAGAACCCAGTGTTTCCATCTAAATTATTTTATTTAAAATATTACAGATTTGTTGTAATTTATTTCATAACTAAAACAATTCAATTATAATTATTATAGTTTTTTATTATGTGACGGCTTATTTTAGAATGTAATTTTGGAATGTATAACAAAACATATTTTTCCAGCATTTTCAGGCGCGTATGATATTCTGTTTACTTAAAACCGTTTGAGTTACATGTTAAGTAGTAGATAGAAATTAGAATTCCTGTTATTTGATAAAGGGTACGTTGCTGTCGTAACTTTGTAATTACAAAGCCGTTGAACTTTATTCTGTGCGAGTGGAAATTATTAATCATCACACAACTGCCTTTACTGTTCTAATGGTAGAGTGTTTCCATCTAAATTATTGTATTTAAAATATTATAGATTTGTTGTAACTTATATTCTAACCAAAAGAATTCAATGATAAATATTATAATTCTTTATTATGTGACTGCTGATTTTGAACGCGGAATGTGAAACAAAATATCCTTTTTCAGCATTTTAAGGTGCGTATGATATTCGGATTACTCAAAATCGTTTGAGTTACATGTTAATTAGCAGATGGAAATTTAGAATTGCTGTTATTTAACAAGCATATGTTTATGTAACTTTCTATGATATTCTAATCTTTTAAACCAGTTTGAGTTACATGTTCATTAGCCCTGGCTTCTCACCTCTTGTTCTAGATGTTGTCACATTCGTTTTTTACCTATTTTTATATTTTCATCAAGTTTTTAAAATATACAAATAATTTAAAACTGTGTTTTCGCAACAAATGGGCTTTCTTTCTTTGTGTGTGTGTGTATAAGAACTTACAAAATATAATGCTTAAAAATTGAAGCTGTAAAATTTTAAAAATTATCAGTAAAATTAATAAAGTTTTCCATAGAAAAAAGCTGCTAACAAAATTGTAATTTGAAATGCATATTTACATTTTACATAAGTTTCACAAAATGTCGTTCATATAACATTAATAAATAGAAAAATAATTAAGTTCACTCCTTTAATATCATCCTTTTTGCTAATTTCTGGTTAAATATCACAATTTGTTTGCAGAATTTGATGCCGATTAACAGATTTATACTGAACTTGGTATAATAGGTATAGTTTTAGGTAGAATGCGTCTGATCGGCAAGAAAATAGGATATTCCCTGATGCTTTTATGAAAACACAAAGTTTGTGTATGAGAAAGCATGTACATTGCGTGTAAGAAGTAATTTGAAAACCGATTTCACATTCGGAATCTGCTACACAAAGTTACCCTAAACCGATGAACAAAATTAGTGTCCAGCAGTGGTGTATCCAACAGCGGCGTTAGGTGTCATAACTCTCCCCTCCCCCCGCCTAAAAACTAGGAATATTTCGATATTTCAAAAACGCAATTAAGAAATGCAAAGTTTGTTAATTTTTAAAATTGTGTGTATGTCTCATTGCAACAATTGAACGTGTTTTAACCATGAAGACGACGAAGCGGCAGGAGCTGAGGACCAGGATGTTACATTGAAATGAAAACCCAATACTTAGGTACACTAAACGTTTCTGTGGCGACGAAGCACTGAAAAATTTGAGTTCCATGACTTATTTCAGATTACTCTAAAGCACGCTGAAAAACAAGGAATTTTGATTACAATACCAAGAATCACAGAAAACAAAACCAATGGTGTAACATAAGCACAGAAAAACCAGAAGGCAATTACAGGGTTTCAGTTTTTGTACCACTTTTACACATGTTTATTATTGCTTTCGAATACAGATTTATCTCACCCTAATCGGTCTTATCAGGATTCCAGTCACTTTTCCGAACTTGTTTTCTGCCCAGACAAATAACAAATATAAGTGACAAAAACGTAGGTAATAACAAAATATATAATAATTTCCAGCAATAATGATTTGAATATTTCAACGCGGATTTTCATATGTTTTAAATATGCACCCTGACACATTTAGTTAGTTGTATAAAAAAATAAATTTCCTAACCTCCAAAGTTTTCTAAGCACGCCAATGTGTTGCCCAGGGTAACAGAAATACATTTAGTTGTTTACTAAAAGTAAAATTTGATTGCAATAAGATTTTAAAAATTATGAATTGCATCTTAAGTCAGGAACGGAAAACCATATTATCGAATACAATGCTGCATTATCTTTTAGTATTTAAACTTTTTAAGTGGCTATTCTAGTGTGTTCTGACTTGCTTAAAGAACGACAAATTTCTTATTTAGATGTAATTCTCTTGCACAAATTTTTGAGTCACCGCACAATAAATCTACCCTACATCAATTCTTACTTTTAAAAATGTGAATGTTTAACGATACCCAGATCCTTTGCGTACTGAAAACATTGGATGATACTTTTTGCAAAGGTCAGGTATTACTGTCAGGTATCAAAAACAGAAAATTCTTAGGCAACGAACCGGTGAAACTCCATAAAAGCGATAAATCAGTATACAGAAGTTTTGTCAAATTAACACTGTGATATGGTAGGGTGAACGGACAACGTACAGCCAGATTTTTTAACATTTTTATATATTTTCTGAATAATAATATACAACGGAAATTATATAAAAATAAAAATCGTAAGACGAAGCAGTTGATGGTACGTTGTAGTTGTTCTGTCTAAAAGTTGACGCACCCCTCTCCAAAGTCACTAAGATATTAATATGCAACTAATAATCCAGGAGAATAATACATCTCAAAACAATAATCCTTCCTTCAAGCATGATATATACTGAACGTAAAACGATCAGTTGGAAACGGTTCAATGACTCAATATCAAAGGGTCCCTACATTCTACGGTCCAAGACGTTCTGTTTCCTGAGCGGTATGCTCTTGAAAGGGATTCGCGGTACGAACGGTGCTTAGCAACTTGGTGTACTGCGCAAAGAAAACCTTTTGTTTTTCTTCGTTTCACTATTGTGAGACCTAAAACTGTTTTATTCACACTGGAAGTCAAACATATTATTTCGTTTTAAGTGTTCCTATTTCAAACAAATGCATGAATGCATTATAAAATATTATGCGCTCAGTACTATCCTTCAGGGATGTAAGGTCAGGTGATGCGTAACATCACAGCCTCTCCTTGACAAATGTCAACCCCGCCTTCTCGTGGTACATCCTGTTCACACTAAAGGGGCTCTGACGACCGCCAATAGCGGTATAACTATACCATCGGGATTTAAGGAAATTCTATCCCACACTCACCAACCCGCTTGGCCAGCGTGGTGAGTTATGGCCAAACCCCTCCAAAATGACTCTACAACTTAAATCTTGGCCCTCAGTCTCCGGCAGCTGGAATGTACCTGGCCAAGGCAGCGGCCAGTGCGACATGAAGGCAGAGGGTGCTAAGAATCCCCGGAGGACCGGAATAGGCTGCCATTTGATGCTGACTTTGGCTACCTATAACGGACGCTCCCTATCTTCTGATTCAAGGCTTCTTGAATTGGAAGAGGAACTACAAAGGATCAAGTGGGACATCGTGGGGCTAAGTGAGGTAAGGAGAAAAGGAGAAGATCTCATCGAACTGAAAAGTGGACATCTCTTCTACTATCGTGGGACAGATACTGGCAGAACTAGTGGTGTTGGATTTATAATAAACAAGAAACTGAAGGATAAAGTTGTAGAAGTTGAAAGTTCCTCTGACAGAGCTGCACGACTTGTTATCCAACTCTCGAAAAGATACCAGGCTCAGATTATTCAAAATTATGCACCCACCACAAGTCATCCTGAAGAAGAAATTGAAGAATTTTATGAGGAAATTTGTCATCTAAATAATAAAGGTAAGCAGCATTTGAAAATAATTATGGGAGATTTCAATGCAAAAATAGGGCAACGGCAACAGAATGAAACTTCAGTAGGTAAATTTGGTCACGGCAACAGAAACCAGCGTGGAATACTCTCGTTGAGTTTGCAGAGGCAGAAGGGTTTTTCATCTTGAACTCCTTTTTCAAGAAAAAGCCACACAGGAAATGGACTTGGAGACATCCAAATGGGTCGACAAGTGAAATTGATTTTATTATGTGTAACAAAAAATTCGTCATAGAAGACTGCAGTGTGCTAAACAAGTTCAACACAGGTAGTGACCATAGATTGGTGAGATGTAAGATGCACCTCAACACTAAACTTGAACGTGGCAAGCTCATAAGACAAACAAAATCTATTGACATAACCAACCTTAAAAAACACCATAATACCTTCAAGTTGGAACTGAAGAACAGGTTCTCTGCTTTAGAAGGCCTAACATCAGAAGAAGTGGACATCTCTGAAGTTAACAGAAAAGTAACCAAAGCTCTTATGGAAACAGCAACAAAATTAGCTGGGTCTAAGAACAAGTTGCATGTAAATAAATTATCAGGAAAAACGAAAATGTTGATGCAAAAAAGAAGAGAGATGAGGACAACTAGAGAAGATGTGACTTCCAAAGTGGAATATATAGAGCTATGCAAGACAGTAAGAAAAAGTATCACTGAAGACGTAAGAAAATTCAACTGTGAACTAGTGAGGAAAGCAATTGAAAACAACCAAAGCCTAAAGATAGCAAAGGGACATCTCAGTAAGGGAAGAAAACAGATTATGGCACTGAGAAAAGAAGATGGTTCTGTAACAAGAAATAGAGGCGAAATTTTGACAAGAGTGAAAGATTTCTACTCCAAATTATATGAAAGGGACGATACATGCACTCCAGACATCATGAAAGATACCAGTACCAGAGTTCCTCCAGTCCTTCCAGCAGAAGTTGCACATGCAATCAAGAACATGAAGCGGGGAAAAGCTCCAGGAGAAGATGGAATTACTGTAGACATCATACAAGAAGCAAGTGGAGAAATCGAAACAGTACTCGCCCAAATTTTCACTCGATGCCTTAATGAAGGAAAGATTCCTGAGGATTGGAACACCGCTACAATGATCCTGCTACATAAGAAAGGTGACATTGAGGATCTCGGAAACTACAGACCTATCAGCCTCCTATCAGTAGTTTATAAAATCTTCACTAAAGTTCTTTCACACCGCTTAAAGGTAACACTGGACATGGCTCAACCGAGAGAGCAAGCTGGATTCAGGAGTGGCTACAGCACAATAGATCATATCCACGTGCTGAGAGAACTAATTGAAAGAGCAAGGGAATATGAACTTCCATTGTGCATGGCTTTTATCGATTATGAAAAAGCCTTTGATTCGGTGAAACCATCAGCAGTTACAATGGCTCTGAAAACCTGCGGTATTGAAGATGCATACATTAATATTATTAATAACATCTATGAAAATGCAAGTGCAAAGATTAGGCTGTTTGAAAATACAACACACGTAAAAATTGGAAAGGGAGTGAGACAAGGTGACACCATATCTCCGAAGCTCTTTAATGCCACATTGGAGGGTGTTTTTCAGTCGCTGAGCTGGGAAAACAAGGGGATAAAGATTAATGGAGATTATCTAACCCACCTTCGTTTTGCTGATGACGTAGTCATTTTTGCAACTACCCCATCAGAGCTGCAGAGTATGATCCAGGAACTTGCTGACAAGAGTAAAGAAGTGGGATTAAAAATGAACTTTCAGAAGACAAAAGTGATGTTCAATGCTTTTACAAGAAATGAAGATTTATCGATTGATGGAGAAAAGCTGGAGATAACAGCCACGTACGTTTATCTTGGACAGCAGATATCAAGTGAGGGTCACATTGATGAAGAAATTAATCGGCGTACAAAACTTGCCTGGAGAGCTTTTGGAAGAAAATGCAAAATTTTCAAGAGCAATATGCCATTATGTCTTAAAAGAAAAGTGTTTGATCAATGCATCCTTCCAGTGCTTACGTATGGTGCAGAGACGTGGACCTTAACTAAAAGAGACATACAAAGGCTGCAGACAACTCAAAGAAGCATGGAGAGGTGCATACTTGGTGTAACCAGGAGAGATAAGAAGAGGAACTCGTGGATCCGAAAAATGACAAAAGTGGAAGACATCATGATCAGAGTTAAATCCCTGAAATGGCAATGGGCTGGACATACTGCCAGAAGGACAGATCATCGATGGACAGCCGAAATTTTAGATTGGATTCCAAGGGACAGGAAAAGACCCAGAAGAAGACCACATGGGAGATGGGTGGATGAAATTCGAAAGTATGCAGGGGTGACATGGAGGAGACTGGCACAAGACAGACCGTTGTGGAGGAAACTTGGGGAGACCTTCGTCCAGCAGTGGATTGATAATGGTTGACAATTGATGACTATCCTTCACAAAATTATCACCAGGGTTTTGCAACGGCAAAAACGCTGCTTATTAGTCACTGAAGAAAAGCATTCACCGCCAATCCATCGCTCGTGCCACCTTGCCTACTTGTGTTTCATTGTTTCCTAACGATTTGTTTGTAGTTACAATATGTGGTTCGAGTTATATTTCCTATCCAATAGATTACTCACGAAAGGTCTGCAGAACACTATTTTATATTATCAGGAATAAAAGATGCATTGCAAGGGTGACAGTAATGCACCTGTTGGAGCTACTGATATGTCAGCTTCTACAATTGCTTCCTGCGTCTTGTGGATTGACGGAAATTTCCGACCCTAATTGCAGTCATTCTATTAATTGTGAGTCGTTAACCTTTCCAAGGAAATAAATATGTACACCAGACCCGCTACAGATATCTATTAGGTGAAAACGCAAGTTTTCTTAACATATTGTTTCACGTTATTTAGGTCGCTTAAACAAATGAACAGGCATTTTACATAACCATTTCGCCACTTAAGCATTTAAAATTTTCGCTTCATAATGACCGTCCAATACCAATTTAACATTACAGAGCAATTAAGCTCGCTTTCTAGAAAAACGTTGTGCATTAAAGGAAAGTGATTTGATGTTGAAATTAAAAAAATATATATTTTATATTTTTATACTAAATACCGAAAGCAAAATATCATGTGTAGGGAACAACAAATAAACGGCTTTTTCACTTGTGTACAATAATTTCATCACCTTCAAGCTATAAAACTTAATTTTTTTTTCATATGACAAACGCAGGTTCAAATGCTACCATTATGAATATTTTTTCCTCTTGAATTCTTTTTCCCAGTCTAACGCGTAGTGATCCACGTAGTCTACGTTCATATTTTTAAAAACTTCACTAGGTTCACAATCTTAGAACGTTTACATCCAAATGTTCACATTCTTAAAAGCAAGAATGTTCACATTCTTAAAAGCTTCACTACGTTCATATTCTTAGAACGTGGCCTACGTTTACATTCACAAAGCTTCACGTTCCCTTTAAGTACTTCACGTTGCCTTCGTAAACAATAATGATCTGGCACTGGTACATGAATTGGTGGTAATTAAAATATAAATCTTGTTCGTATATATTAATTGCCAAATATAAAACTTGTATATATATTAACTTTAAAAGCATGAATTCGAAAAACTAATAATAGGCGATATTAAAATCTAATGAATCATTATTGGCAAACCTATACTACACAGTTACAGAGAAGTTGAAGAACTTCTATAAAATTTCTGGTTTTATCACTCATCGAACGTAACATACCGAACACAGGCTAGCCAAAGTTATTTGCTGAAGATAACAGAAGAGTTCTAGTGAAAATCAGGTGGTAGATTGTAAAAAATAAAAACATAAAACGCAGATTTTTACCACATAAACAGATTCAACCAAAACATAGGTAAGAAACATATACATTAAATGACTTTCAACGAGAAGTATCACATAGCCTCGGGAGACAAGAGAAATATTCATAAAGATAGATAGAGTTCTTAAATTTGTAAAACAGTTAAACATTATTCTGGTAATGTGGAATGCAAGACAATCGCAGGAAAATGGACCTTGTGCACCTTTTACCGACTCAGGCACCAAGGACGAGAAGAAAGTAATATAAACCTATTCCTTAAAACGGATAGAAAAATGCACTCAAACTTTGAAGCTAACTGAGTATAAACACCCTAACCAAAGAAGTACTGTTTGCCAGTAGAATTGCCTTCATTCTTAGTCTGTGTTATTTCTTGTATGAAAAGCAGTACCTTTGCATATGGAAAAATTGAAAAAATAAATAAATAAGAAATGCTGAAACTCATTATAGAAGACAATATCTGAAGATAATACTTCAAAATTTTGCATGACATAATACACGACAGCGTTGTTTGTAAACTGATCAGAACGATAACGTATGGCGTTCTGTCTGTATCTCTTAATCTCCAATAACGAAGCGTCGGTTTTCTAGACGGCTTTCGTATACTATTTTCTTTTCCTGCTATATTAAAATACTCGCCTTTCTTGAGAAGCTCGTCACTCAAGAAGCTCGCGCTTCTTGAGTGACCTCTTTTTTTCCTGGTTCTTTTATGGTTTTTTCCGAATCTATAGAAACAGAAGGAGAAAGCAGTTACTCGAAGTTTGTACCCAGGTATATAATCCGAGGATACTAAATTTCCTGTATTTTTAACATTGAGTCTGATGTAATTCACTTGGTTATAACTTTGGATACTTCAGAACATTCTGCAGTCGTTATGAAGAATTAAAAAAATAAAACAAAGACACATATGGTGTTTTGAGGTTGTCATTCACAATCTCCAATATTGTTCATGAGGCTGTTAGAAAGTTTTGTTTTTCTTCAAGACTTTAGCTTTTTTTTTAAGACTAAAATCTGCAATTTCGCTTATGTGCCCTTTGATCCATTATATATAATAAATAAACCTTTGATAAGGACAGATACTAAATAATTGGACTTTAAATTGTAGCATGGCATACAGATTGTGAAAAAGACGAAAGTAATATGAATTTCCCTGAAGCGAAAAAAAAAACATATTGGAAATTTCAATATAAATTAAATCTTCACATATTCAATAAAACGCGTCCTTTTCTGGATGGATTTTTTTAAAACGTTGGTTAACCTGTGTAATTGTAAAATGTGCACACTTTAGTAGGTATCTTACAATTTTCAGTTACATAATCAAAACATTAATCAGTCAGCAACAGCTTCTTCATTTAAGATCGCGTGCTTCAATACAAAGTAAATGCTTCACTCTTATTTCTTTTCTGAATAGTACCTCTGTGCTCAAATAAATTTATAAGTAATAAAACCTACATATTAAATGGTATATTATTTGTCTATGTGTACAGCAGTGTCAAATTCCGTACCGCTGTTTCGTTACAATTCACTTCATAATTTCTTCTTTGCATACTTGCATTGTTCTCATTTTGAAACAAAAATAACAGATTTCTCTAAAATGTAAATACTACCTACATACCGAACATACTATATGTACTGTTAAAGAAGAAAGAACCATTAATGTACAAAAATGGTGTAAACTTTATGAAAGGTATGTGTGCAATTCGACGTAATACAGAGTTTTCTTTTTTAAGTCATGCTTTAAGCTACAGTACAGCAACTCACTTTGAATACATTAAATTTCCGTTAGTCATTATAAAAAAAAATAAGCGTAAAACTAAAAATTCCATTATAACTAAATTTTGATATAATGAACAGATTTCGGCGGTCCCGTGAAGTTCGTAGTAACGGGACTAGGCTGTAGAAGAAAATATTAACAGAACTGTAGATATTGCTCATTTTTCTCGGAAATTCGGCATCAAACATTTCTTTGTCCACTGGCATCATAAATGTACATACTACGCCATCTATTAGCATGTCTCAACATTTACGAACTGAAAATTATACACTGCTGGACACCCAAAATGCAACACCAAGAAGGAAGCATCCGATTGGCATGAAATTCGCAGCAACCGTCGCCCGCGAGAGGCCAAGCAAACGATTAGTATTGCAGGGCATATGCAAATCATGTGCTCCCGGCACACCACAGAGAAGCACTATAAGAAGGATGAACAGAAGGCGGGGTGTAAGTAGTTTAAGTGAATTGTTCAGCGTACCTGTACTTGGGAAGATTCCTGATACCTCATCGCAGAATACGGCAGTCATTCCAGAGTTCGACAGAGGATGAATAGTGGCTTATCGCGACAGCGGTTTATCGTACCGAGACATCGGTGCCCGTATAAGACGACATCTAGCCACAGTGAGGCGAGTATGAATTTGGTTCCCTGCAGGAGGGCCGGACAGTCCCACGTGAGCGATTGCCGCAGCCGCAGAACCCCGCCGAACGAGAGGCATGTTGTGCGGCAGACATTGACGGCTCGTACCGCCACATCACGAACGTTAGCGCAATAATTAGGGTATGTTTCGTTCGACGTCGTCCGCAGGAGCGGGGACTTTTCGCACAGCGGCCATTGCTCCGATTACCATTGCCGTTACACCACCGGCGAGTGCGGCGGCAGTGGGCCGGTGAACGCCGCACCTGGACTACGGAATAGCAAGACACTGTCTTCTCCTACGAATCCCGCTTCTGCCTGCAACACCACGATGCCCGGATCCGCGTGTGGCGGCACCGCGGCAAGATACTGTATGACGCCTGCATTATGCATCGCCATACTGGTTCGTCTCCTGGCGTTATGGTTTGGTGTGCAATTGGATATGCCACCAGCAATCCTCTGGTACGCATCGCCGGTACGCTCAACAGCCACAGCTACATCTAAGGCGTTTTGGAGCCTGTCGTCCTCCCTTACCTGCAGGACCTGCCAGCGGCCACGTTTCAACAGGACAATGCGCGCCCGCACGTGGCACGCATCGTGCAATATTTATTCACGGCCCACTAGGTGTCACTGCTGACGTGGCCCGCCTGTTGTCCCTATATGTCGCCCATCGAACACGTCTGGTTGCTAATCAGACGGCAGTCATTCCATCGCGTTTCGGAGTTCAACAGAAGACGAATAGTGGCTTATCGCGACAGCGGTTTATCGTACCGAGACATTGGCACCCGTGTGGGACGACATCCAACAACAGTGAAGCCAGTATGGTTTCGGTGGGTGCAGGAGGGACGGACGGACCGACGTGAGCGATTGCCGCAGCCGCGGAACACTAAAAGGTTTATGCCTTGGATACAATTTTAACCTGTTTTTACATTTGGTGCTATCGTTGGCAGAATGAGCGTACAGTGATATTTCACCAACGTAAATAAAATGAGGTAAATTTGGCTATTTTACGTTAAAAAACTCATTTCGTATAATTTTCGAACACAGCCAAACCTTAATCAAAACTGTCGGTTTTCAAACAATTTTCTTCTCTTTACTAACACATATAATATGCACATACACAATGCTTACACAATCAATATTTAATTATGATTAGTTTTCAGGCTCAAAAAAAACCTGCAGTGCACTGCTAGCCCTTTTAGCTATTCACATTGAATTTTTTTATTTTGTTTGCTTTTTCTTTTATTTTTCCTGCTTGCTAACATTTTTGTTTTAACCTTTTTCTTAAAATTTATATATATATATATATATTCCTTGTATTCACTACAAATCTAAACTTTCACTTTTAACCACTATGAGTAAATACACTTATCTTTTACTTTATTTGGCATGTATTGTAATTTTCAAAATAATATTCTTCCTAAATGTATTGCACTTTTCAAAGATATTTTTTTCTTAAGGCCTTAGCCTTAATATTGACCTTAAGATTCACCAACATGAGGTAAAGAAAATTAGACTGTTCCCTAGCCTTCTCCACAATGAATTATAACTTCTAATATCACAAATGCTTTATATCAGCTTAGATTTTTCTCATTATTTCTTTGAAAATTCCACGCCACTTGGGGTTTTTTATCGGCGGCAACAATGAAAAGGAAATTTTGCTTTACCTTGCCTTCAGGGTCCTGGCGTAAGTAGAAGGGGTGCCTACATTATGGCCAAAAAAATGTATCACCTGTATGAAGGCCACCGTGGTGTCATCTTCACCTTTTTTTTTTCTTTTCGGTGGTGGAAGGCGCCAGTTGCTTTTTTTTCCGGGTCGATATTGATCACTGGCGGGTGGTACCCATGAGGTCAAGCTGTGGCCGGACGGTGCACCAATAACCCTGGGACGCCGCCATCTTTGGACACCTCGGAGACTGGTGTTCCTCGGCCTTTTAGTGTTTCTCTCAGGAAGAGCTTTTTATATCAGTTCCTGGACGAATGATGACTTGAGAAGCTGGCTTTGGTGAGAGGACATTTCGGACGACATCACGCAGACCCAAGCGTCTGCACTTTTCCATTAAATCAGTCGAAAAAAAAAATTTCTGCAAACCGCAGTAGAATTGTAACGAGAGAGCCTCGAGTGAGTGAGTGCCAGAGCGAGTGAGTGTGTGAGAGGGTGTCAGAGCCACCGACATCTCCTAACCTCTGTCAACGCAGTGTGTTGGCGAGCTCTCATTGGCTGATAAGTTTTCCCCGCCTAAGAGAAGAGATGCCAAAGGAGGATGGGGGGAAGAAAGCACGAGAACATTCTTTTCCACTGGACAAAGGCCAAAGGCAGACTCACCTGGTCCTTAGCAACCACACAAAAGGGGTAAAACCTGCTTCGCCCGGTTTCGACAGCGGAGGTGTAAGGGTTCAACTGGCTGACCTCTGGTCAGTTCTGGGAATCCCTGAAGTTTCACAAGAAAGGGAAAAGGTTAAAACAAGGTTACCCTCGAATTTCCACGAAACGCTTACTTCCTGGCGACCCAATGGAACAATGGAAAGAAACAAATGGCGGAAAATAATTCATGACTTTCTGAATGTTAACTGGCACACTTAAAAATACGAAATACACTCTGAAATCACTCGATAATTACAGTATTACATATCATACACATACACAGTTATAACTCTAATTTCCTAGCAGGGTAATATTGGAGAAAAACGAGAGAGAGCTGTAAAACGAACTGCTTCTTTCCCTTATTGTATTTTACAACGTACACAAGAAACTAAAATGCAGAAGAACAATAGTTGTTTCCAAGTGTACAGATATCCCGGCCATATGCAAAAAAAAAAAAAAAAAACATTTAAATACATTATGATAATTCCTAAGGCAATATTAATTTTCTCATTTGTTAAAATAATGAATGCAATTAATCACTACGCTACAAAAAGATTTTTACGATACATTAAAGCATTAGTACAAAAACAAAAGTTTTCTACAATTATCCAAGCAGTACCATTATTCTACCTTACTATGAATATTGCTACTGTAAACATTAAATGCACGTACCCTAAACACAAAATTTACTCAATTTGTCAAGGAAAAAAGATTGAATTCCTGACGACATACACGCGTTGTATTTCCACGAGAGTAATAAAGAAGAAAAAGCGCGAAGCTAAATGATGAAAAATGTAGGTAATCACAAGCCTAGATTTTGACAAGAATAAACGAATGAATTTAATGCAATTTTAATTAACATGACTTATTCTTGACCCCCCTTTTTTCATGGGTGTTTGTTCATCCGTGTATACCTACAAAAAAAACGAGAAGGAATTTTGAAAGGAACTAAAAAAAAGCAAGTATGTGAAAGTACATTCTTGGAATAAGAATGCATAGATATTTGATGGTTTCGACAGGCGATATTTAAGAAAAGTCGGGCAGTAACTCTCCGAAAATCTGTCTGGAGAAAACAGCAACATATCAGTTGTATCAGGGTGCTCTGTGAAAATTGAAAAAGTGGTTTCACACAGCAAATTGGTATTAACAGTTTGGGCTGTGTTTTTGAAACTGAAAACATGTAATACACTTAAGCTTGTGCTGTAACGAATTCCATTCACATCGCCTAATGTTTCCGGACGGTTGCCGCTGCTTATCACCGTATTGTGGTTACTAAAATTAAAATGGAAGTCTGCTTGCAAAGTGCAGTTGTAAAGCAACATCACAGTGAGCCTTATAAACATATACTATTGATTCATGTTATCAGGCATGGTCTAATTTCATGCAAATTTTAACCTACATACTGTATCAGTATAGCGGCTATATTCTGATTTACTTCCCGGTATTTCCGACGGAGCTTCTACCTGGAGGAATTATTTTTTCCCCAAATGTCATTTCCCCAAAATCATATTTTGCTCCGTTTGTAATCTCTTGTTTCGTTTCGTAGTTGGGTATCAAAAGTTTTAGCTTTGCTGTCCATTAATAACAAACCAACTTAAACTAAATATTTAACTAATTTCTGCAAAAATTCAAACGCTAAGACAGATATTTAAACATGGGGCCAAAATATTGCCAGCTATTTCTTACACTATTACTAAAACAATATATCTTTATGTCATTTCTATGTAAATAAGGATAAATGTAACTTGTGGAAAATATGATACGAAGAGGAAATGGGTATATCAAACTCAAAGGCCGGTACCTCATTTCGTTTGCCGCGTATCGGTTATAATACTGGGAGAAACCAGAAAAGTTTGGCATCGCACTGAACGAAGGTATCCAAGTGCATTTCTAAACGGTAAAAATCACAAGGCAAAGAAGGCGGAAAACGGGGTTTAAAAAGTAGAGGTGGCTATTAATGCGAAGTGGCCAATATTATTGGACCGATCGCAGCGCTCTCAGGGGTGAATTCAAATAATTGGCTCCCAGACTTAGAAACTGTGATAGACGTGGCACAAATGGCACTTGGGAAGTTGGATATAATATTTCGTTTTCTATTGATCTAGCATATAAATTGAGAAACAATGGAGAAATTTTGGTTGCACAGTGATTAAGCGAAATTATTAATGTGCTTTAGTAAGCAGTGCACATAATTTTATATCTGTCAAGAGATAGAAGACCGCCTAATCGGAGTAGAGGATACATCTCGTCATAGCATTCTTCCTGATCTTGTACGTTGTGCGGGGAATAATATTATGAGAGTTGCACCTCGCGAAAACAACCATGATGTTCTGTTTAAACGGTGATAGGGACTTAGTCAGTACCTCTCCTGTGCTCCGCTTTCGAGTCTTTCAATCTTTTGATATTTCTTAGCTTAAAAATGAGATTATTAGTCTTCCCTCCTTAGAGTTCCGGCTAAATTCGCTCATGGACCTCCAATTTATGTACCCAAATTGTGGCAAATGAAAAATGCTCTCCCACGTTGTGTTTGACAATTATTTTATATCGATGATAATTTCTAATACACGAAGAAAGTTTCGCGTATTAGAAATTCTGGGGAAATGATATCCTTCCTGAACTCCAGAATATCTGCATTTTAATTTGTCATCATATATCTTAAACTGCCATTAAAACATTTATTTCTCAGAACATTCTAAACATGGACATAGCGGCAAACATTCCAGGGAAACTCCAACTAGGTACTCAGTATAAGTATTTCCGCTTTAGGTTAGTAAAATGTCACAATTCACTATCAAGTCCATTGTTAATCATTTCTTATTTTCTCTCGTTGATGAAGAATGTTTACATTTCATTAATGCAGAAAGTTTACATGCTTTTCGTATTTCACCTTCTAGATTTTAAAAAAAGTGATGCGGACATAAATTCTTTCTAAGTAAAGTAACAAATAAAAGCTATGTTTCAAGATTGAAAAATATGAACAAACTTCCCATGATCAAATACATTCGTCACTAAAAAAGGAATAAAAATCACAGGTAGGTGATAAAACGAAAAATTGGCCAGCAGATTTTTATGAGAACAGAGTGCTATTTTCCCGAAACCTTAGAAACAAATCGACAGTACGAATCAGTGGAAAGTGAATTTGTTTGAAAAATTGTTTCTCATAAGGTTTTGGAGTGCACAGCTTCTGTTGTAAGTACATTATTAGAAAGGAAAGTTTTCATTACGGCAAATTAAAATATTTTAAATATATTGCGCCTAATTCATGATATCCAATCGTAATGAATTATCAGCAGAATTTATTTTTTGTTGAAATGGCGAAAGAAAGGCACGATCGCAAAAATATTTCTAAAGCTGTTTTCCGGTATCGGGCACCAATACGACACCAGATTCTTTAATTCTAGTAATTTACCTAGTTCTGTCATCACAGATAAGAATTGCAGCAGCACACGCAATTCTTGATTGAATTGAAGTCTGAGGAATGTGGAGGTCAAGCAATACCTTGATGCTCAACTTACGTTTCGCGAACCATTCGCGAAAAATCCGTACAATGTGGCAAGGCACATTATTCTGAAAGAAGGAACTACTAGAGCCGCATATTGTTCCCTCGAAATGATTAACCTAGTCTGCAATGAAGTTTAGGTAGTTGGTTGACGTCGTAGTTTCCAACACATTAAATAATGGGTGACGAGTTTCGCAGCAGAACTTTGCTCATAGCATTTCGCTTCCTCTACCGGCATGCTTCCGTCCCACGGCGCATCCTGGTGCCAACAATCATGCAATGAAACGATACACAGATACCAGTCCTAAATATTAAGCAACAGGAAACTATCTTATTTGGACCAGACAGCATTCTTCCAATGGTTCAAGCCGCCCCGGTGGCGCAGTGGTCTAAGGCAATTGCCTCTGATCATTCGTCCGAAAGGGGTCCGGGTTCAAATCCCGGTGAGGCATGGATGTTGTGTTTGTCTTACGGCACTGGCTCTCTCCCTTCCCTGGAACCAGTGACCCTAAATTAGGGACGGGCGACTGCTTATAGCCCATTGAGTTGCTCACGGTGGTCGTTAAACCTCCAATCAAACAATCAAACCAATGGTTCAAGATCCATTTTTGATACGTATGTGTGCATTGTAAGCAGTTTCGACGGTGAGCCGAGGTTAGGTTGAGCATTCCGAGCAGCCTGTGGATATGTAGCAGAGTTTTCTGCAGGGTTCGATATTCATTGCGTTGCGGCACATAATTCCCATCACTAATATCCCAATTACTGGAGAATTACGCCACAGTATTTCTTCTGTTGACTCATATCGTACGGGAAAGCCTTCGCTCACCTCTGATATCAGTGAGTCGTGGTCGTCCACACCTTGACGGCGTTTCGTGGTAAACTCTCCTCGGACAACTTTTTGAAAGTTTTAACTACGGTTGTGTATCAGTACCCCTCAATCCTTGCCATTCTCTGAAATGCTCTGACCCAGTCGACTAGTTTTTACCAGGACCTGCCTTTTGCATAGTCGAACAAGGCGGATGTCAAAGTCTGCCAATTCAAGGTGCCGAGGATTTTAATCATATATCGATTTTCTATCATCATCAAATTTGTAATCTGTATAATCTTTAAAATCAATTAATACATAAATAAAATCACTAAAAAGATAAACAGTCGAAGTGCGCATTTCCTCTTTTCCCACTAGTCTTTGGGGATATGCTGCTAAGTGATTCTATATATAAACAGCTGCTTCTCTTCTTTAAGCTTTGCAGTAAAGTTCAGTTGTTTTTCCGCCGGCTTTACGTATAAAACGGTAAACACTAATGAGGAATGCGTAGGCTGTAAACAAAACGCCAGAGAAAAGTTTCCAGGGTTGAGTGAAATGCAGAACTTCTGAGATTTGCTGATTTTACAGGTTTACAATTCCCACACGTTTGATTGCAATAGATCGTTAGACAAATGTAATTTTAGCATATTATAAAATTTATTGCACTCTAGGAAAGCATTTTTTCTCATTTGAGTTTTCTTCAACAGTTGTAAGCAGTGTGACTAAGTTTAAAACTTAAGTTGTGGGCGCAAAAGTTTATGCACGAATATTCACGAAACAGCACGATACAATGGCATTTACAAATAAGCATATCGGAGGCAGCATTCGGAAGAGTTTAGAAAATATCAGGTAAACCTTAAATTCATATATTCCATACCAATTTTGTTCATTTTATTTTAAATTTTAGTTTCCTGTTATTAAGGGACCAATACGTTGCTCAGATATGAGTGAAAACTGAAATTTTAACAATTAAGCATCATGCACGTTTTTCTGTTAAAAATACTATTAGTGGCCGCCAAGGTAAATCTGTGAAAGAGCCTCCAAATTGGTTTGGCCGGCCCTGACTTTACTATTTAATATTTACAGTCCAGATGACGAAAATGTCAGGCAAGGTAATGCTGCGGGTCGTCTTATATTGCCATTGCTTAATAGCACGAAGTTACTAATAATAATTATTCGTAATTTCTGCGTTTGATAATATTCCTTTATAACATAATAACGATTTAAGAAGAGCATTTTACGTCATTAATGAAATTAGGAATTCCATACTAAAAACAAAGTTCTTGATGTGTAGAAACAACACACAACATTTTGTAAAACAAATGCTTTCTGTAGTACTTTTCAATGTCACACGATATTCAAAATCGTTATTATGATGACTTGTAATAAAAACTAAATAAGTTTTTGTACTTCTGGTTAAAATCGAACACTAGTTGCAACTTGAACAATTTATCACAATTGACTGCTAAAGAGAAGCATTCTTCTTACCAACGTTTTTACAACTTGAAAAACTTACCTCGGTGTACTCAGTTTAGAAATGGATCATCGTTACGAACATGAATTTCGACTTTTCTCTTACAGTGACGGTAGTTCGTGACCAATAAAAATTTGATACCTAGCGATTAACCTAATCGCTTTCTCTAAAGCTTAGTACTACTTATCAATTTCATAAAAAAATGTATGATACTATTAGTATAATAGTAAATCTTTCAGATATTTTACTGCGATATTTGGGCATGATTTAATTTCTCTGTGATAAGCATCTGCTAACGACTACCTATTCCGACAAGTAAACTATCATCGCTGGGAAAAATGGGATTCATTCAAATGGTTTGATGTAAAGGCATTTCGATGATAATCCCACCCGTTACTTGTAGCCCGCAGACCGAGCCTCCGGCAGGGATCAGCCCGGCGACCAGCTGGAAAGTGTTGTCCCGCGGGACCGTCATCGAGCTCAACCAACACGATCCCTGTTTTGAGACGTTCCAAGAATATGGGCCGAAGGTGTGGAATGACTGCGAGTTTCTCTCGGACCCATAAACGATTTTTCTTTCGCTTATGGGCAGATTAACCCTTTTGTTCACTAAAGAAACACGGTTACAATTTCGTTCTTATATTCTTGCGGGTTTACAAGGTTACAAATTGACAATGAATGAATTTTACAGGATTAGTGATGCTAATATGTTTTAATGCACGTGCATGTGTGTAGTATGTACATGTCTTCCTTTTGTTTTCTAGGATCCTGGGATGAAATGTCCATCTCCATCTGTATACTCGGTGTCATAGCTCCTATCTTCTTATGTACCGTCATCTGAATCTCAATCTGTAACTTCATCTGGGGCTTCATTTGCTCTCCTAAAGATGAGGAAGCGATTATTTCTTTCACCATGTCGACGAGTAGTTTCCCTGCCCTTGGTGACCTCACCAGAACTCCTATATCATCTGTCTTTTCTCATTCTAGTGGTAGAACACTTCATTTGTCTAAAAGAGAAGAACACTTTAAAAAGATTAGTCACATCCTCGAACACGGCCCCGAAGATGCATGCCGTAGACCCAACCCCGAGGCGGTAGAAGTACTCCGGTAAGGTGACGTTTCCCGCGAGCATTTGTTCAGGGAAGCCATTTTACACTGAGCTCGTCTGACCGAAGTCCGTGACAAAACCACCTACGTCATGCCCCAACTGTTTCCAGCAACCCATCCAATCCGTCAATATACCAACCTGGCCTTTCCAACCAGAGCCCGCCCACCCTTTTGCGCGTTTTGGTTGGGATATCCGTCCTTCCAAACCCGTGATCTCCATCGCCAATTGGCCAATTCACTCATTCCTTATGGTTTCGACATTTTCTTGGGCGTAATGGAATTTTAATGATCAAGTCCCAGGAGCTGCAACTAGGTCTTGATTTCGTTAACAATGGGATTTCGGCTGAGATATTTACCTACAGCTCTCAGAGCCGATTAACTATTTGAACACTAATTTATAGAGTCATACCACTGGTTAGTTGGCAAAAACCAGTGCCTTCTCTTTTGCCAGAAGCTCTGCTTAGAATACAGATCATTGCAGCAGTTTCGTAAATGCGTCAAATTAAGACAGAAATTTTATAAATACACAACATAACAACAATTCATCAAAATTGCACATTTCTTTGAAACAGCATGAGGTTCGTTTTTATGAAATGTTAAATTTTAAAAGATGAAGAAGAAAAACTGCTGTAACGACGACTTTCTTTCCTTG
This sequence comes from Macrothele yani, assembly GCA_039090855.1. Taxonomy (NCBI): domain Eukaryota; kingdom Metazoa; phylum Arthropoda; class Arachnida; order Araneae; family Macrothelidae; genus Macrothele; species Macrothele yani. The sequence continues at coordinate 86,903,183 of CM077033.1, read as the reverse complement.
TAACAGTGATAATAAAACAAAATGAGCTGAGTGCTAGGGGAATAAGGTGCATGTCCTTTTATTAAAAGATTAACAACATTTACGTACTAAGAAAAGGGGTCCCTAATAGGTTGAATGTGAATTAGTTTTGCAACAGCGTTTTCGAGGATAAGTCGTTTTTAGTGTATGTCCCTAAAATTAGTTGCGAAAGATTTGAAAATTTAGAATTTAGAATTCTCATTTGTTACGATTACTCATGTTATTAATCACCATCATGCAGGGGTTTAAAATTACACTAGTCCATGACGAGTCAAAAATTATAGTTGATGAGTGACCATAAAATGGAAGGACTTTTTTAATTCCCAGCAAAGCTAATCCCACTGCTTTTCAAATGTTGTATTAAATTTGTTTCCTGTCTTTCTTCCGTAACGTGCGTCAAGACAATAACGTCACTATTTATTATATATGAATAACAACGTTCTTGTTCTGAATTCTTGAGTATACACTAGTGCTTTGCTTCAACCCTGCAAAAGAAATAGTACATGAGCCATATACTGCCAAAACTTTTCTAGACTTTTAAAAAAGAAATGTTCACAAAGCCGCCGGGTTTTACGAAAATTATGGCAAAACGATTCATTTCCCCCACTCATGAGAGCGGTATGGACCATAAACCTATTCTTCGTGAGAAGATATCATCTCTAGTCCTATTGTTTTTTGCTCCATGACCTAAAGCACGATGGGAAAATGATAGTCCCTCTGACACGGACATCATGCTTCTACGCAGAAACAAGTTATTGAAACATCTATCACCTTTCGAATATTCGTCGCCATTGCTTTAGCCCTTTAAGTAGGTAATCAGTCAGAAAGGATTATTGCGTCAATCATCTTCGTCAATGAGAATTTTCTTTGAACAATAAAGCTAAGGGGAAAGTAGCATTCTCTGACGCCCATGTTTACTTGTTGCAGTTTCGTTTTAGAAAGCGAATATATTCGTTTTAGTTGATTTCAGCCCAATTTCCTAACTACGAGTTAATTCGCTCCAGACGGTTAAAGGGTTAAGGCAAACGAAAGCAAAGTGGAAGCTCTGTTCTGCTAATACTAAGAGTTGTGAAAGGAGAGCCAGCCAGATGTCCGGAATCCAAAACTGTACGGGTGAGGTTGACGCGCTCGTGTAACGGTTGTTCTAGAATTTAGAACAAGTTAGTATAATCATGCAATGTATTGCTTATTATACGCTTTCCAACATACCGGAAATCATTACTCAAGTTATGAGGATAATGGCTGCGTAATAAATCTCGCTCCTGTGTCCTCTCCTTTGATCCCATTTCGATGAAATTCAAAATAATTGGTTTAGTATACCTACGAAACAACATACTATGGTTTGTCGCAACAGATGCATTTTTAGTCAAATTATGAGGATGATGGATCTAGAAAAGATCTCGCTCCGGTGCCCTGACCTTTTGAACCCACTTCGATTATATAAAACAAAATTAGTTCAGTATACCTCTTTAACAACATGATAAAGTTGTGTCGCAATCGAAGCATTTGTAGGTAAGTTACAACGCATAAGGGCAATGGAATGGATCCCGCTCTTATGTCCTGACCTTTGACCCCATTTTCTCACTTTCAGTAGGGTTAATCCCCAAGTGGTTCCCTACGACATACTAAAATGTCGCCGAAATCGAACCATTTTTACGTAGGTTATGACGCATAAAGGTAATGGAATGGATCCCGCTCCTATGCCGTGAACTTTGACCCCATTTTCCCATTTTTTTTATTTAAAAAAAAAAATGCAAGTTTAACGATCCCCGTGAGCAACTCAATGCGCTATTAGGAGTCGCCCGTCCCTAAATTGGGGTCACTGGATCTAGGGAAGAGAGAGAGACAGTGCCGTAAGACAAACACAACGCCCATGCCTCACCGAGATTCGAAGACGGACCCCTTTCAGACGAATGATCAGAGGCTATAGCTTAGACCACTGCGCCACCGGTGCGGACTTCCCTTTGCAAGAGGATTCGTTTCCAGGTGGTTCCTTACCTCATACTAAAATTTCATCGAAATCGAACCATTTTTAAGCAAGTTATGATGCATAAGGGCAATGGAATGTATCCCAGCCGCCCCGGTGGCGCAGTGGTCTAAGGCGCTGGCCTCTGATCATTCGTCCGTAAGGGGTCCGGGTTCGAATCCCGGTCTCGCATGGATGTTGTGTTTGTCTTACGGCGCTGGCTTTCTCCCTCCCTGGAACCCGTGTCCCTAAATTAGGGACATGCGACTGCTTATAGCCCATTGAGTTGCTCACGGTGGTCGTTAAACCTCCAATCAAAAAAAAAAAAAAAAAAAAAAAAAAAAAACCTCCAATCAAAAAAAAAAAAAAAAAAAAAAGACAAAAAATGTATCCCAATCCTATGTCCTGACCTTTGGCCCCATTTTGCCCACAATCAATAGGGTTCGTTCCCAGTTGGTCCCATACTAAAATGTCATGGAAATCGAACAATGTTTACGCGAGTTATCTTGCGGACGGACAGACCGACAAAGCTCGAGCATATACACTTGAACCTACTGTTGGAAAGCGGAAAATGGCCGGCACGTGAAATCTTAAAGTCAGAAAGGAGATTGTCATGGCGATTTTTTTTTTTGATTGGAGGTTTAACGACCACCGTGAGCAACTCAATGGGCTATAAGCAGTCGCCCGTCCCTAATTTATGGTCACTGGTCCAGGGAAGTGAGAGAGCCAGTGCCGTAAGACAAACACAACATCCATGCCTGACCGGGATTCGAACCCGGACCCCGTTCGGACGAATGATCAGAGGCCATCGCTTAGACCACTGCGCCACCGGGGCGGCATGGCGATTATGGAATGCAAGAAGTTGACGCGGAGGGCAGTATTGTAACTGAGGAGCGAAATGCCGAAATCTCTCACTAGCGACACTTTATACTGACTGGTGGACAAGTACAGTATTTTTTTGAAACTGTTGATATGTAATTTTAGCATGTTACCTAATTTACTGGTGCTCCATTGTTTGAAATTAGTTCAATAATATTTGATTAAAGAAATAAACTGAAAAATGCGTAAGAGTATTATTTATACCTATAAATTTTATTTTATACGAAACAATGCTTTGAATGACAAAAATAGGAGAAATTTTTACAAGTTAAAAAGTAGTGTCTCTTTCGCTAAAGTTTGCGCAAGTATGCAAGTGACATAAGTTTGGAATTTTTTCAGTATATCAAATCTTTGTTCTTTACGATTTTACAGTGGAAAAGTTCGTACGTCATTGATAATTGTAAATTACAACGGTCAGTAAGGTAAGAAATGATTGTTAAATTTAAAACAAAACAGCAGAAGGGATCATTAATATATATTATGAGTTTTAACATAACATTAAAATTAAACAAAACATATTGGAAGACGTTATAGTTTCTAAAGGTATGTCATGTATCTAATGAAACATGATAATGAAAAAAACAGTTTCGAAGACATCATAGTTTCTAATGCCAGTGCGACGGAAACGCAACACTGACATACTCCGGAAAGTGAACTTGTCTTGGCCGCACCGGTTGAGCAGTGGTCTAAGCGATGGCCTTTGATCATTCGTCCGAAAGGGGTGCGGGTTCCAGTCCCGGTGAGGCATGGATGTTGTGTTTGTCTTACGGCACTGGCTCTCTCTTCCTTCCCTGGAACCAGTGACTTTAAAATTAGGGACGGGCGACTGCTAATAGCCCTTTGAGTTGCTCACGGTGGTCGTTAAACCTCCAATAAAAAAAATATATGTGACTGTAAAGATTCTCCTTAGAGTCACATATTCTTAGAAGTTCAATTTTGTAATCCACAGTCAAACAACCTAAGAATCTAATGTCGTCAGAAAACATCCATGCCCGAGTGTCTAATGGAATTCCGTGACTGGGAAAAATTTGAGTGATTTAAATGCAGTGTTCCAATTTTTCAAATGAACTGAGGAACGACTACCGTTACAAAACAACCAGTGCCCACTTCCGTAGTGAAGTCCGTGAGCTGGAGAAAGTAAAAGTGAAAACAAGATTAACTGTAAAACTTACAAACAGAATTACGGAATTTTAAAATCATTTTTCTGCAAATGGCGGCCAATAAGGGGTAAAACTGCCTGCCAAAGTTGAGGTATCGGTTTAAGGATTTTCAACTGTAAATAACTAAGATATCAACTTAATTTTCTATTATTCGAAAAAGCGGAGATACTTGCTTTTCGAAACTTAAAAGTCTATACTTATACGGGAAATATCATAAATACATATAACGTAACTCCAAATGACCTGCTGAATAGGTGTTAAACGAAGGGTAAAAACGATGCAACTAATTACGCCGGATAGTTTAAATTACGGTTTTTCGGCCAGACGAAACATATACAGAAAGTCAGTTTCACTTACGAATAATTTTTTATTGGTCCAGCAACTGTAGACGAAATCAAAAATATAGCACGGCGAGGTACTCATACTCTTCACATACCTTTATTAACGGTCGTACAATGAAGTTTAACAACGATCGAACATTTCCACCCACAAAGCAACTGCTGCATCATATTTTTATCTAACGTTCTTATCACATACATACGTCACTCCTGTTCCGACCTCAGTGTGTTGACAACATTATTCTCGTTTTAGGGAAAAGACATAACGTTAAGGTTTGAAATTGTTTAAGGGAACGAACTCGAATTTACGTAGTAAGAGAAATTCAAAAGGAAAGTTAAAATAGAATATACGTTACATAAAACATGCGCACTTCATTATCAATCCTCAGAAATTAAACATATCTCTTATCGTTTGTGTCAATGGTATTTATTGGTCTCAAAATATTTTATTGCTAGTTTATGCCAGAGAATAAGCATGCATCGAAGTTTTCAGCAATTGAACTTTCTAAGACATAGATAATTCGTTTATCATGTATGTGAGGTCTTTATAAAAACTATTAGTCGCAGCATCGTCTGTCTCTAGGCACGATATGAACTATTCTTGACACAGAGCAGGCGATATCTCTTTTATCTAGGGCACAAAATCGCGACTACAAGCTATGTTTATATTTTGTTCCAGCCCATTCATCCGGCTGGAGCTAATGTCGTATATAATGATATCTTTATTGTACCTAGGAATTCATTGTTGGAGTCCATAACAACCTACTGCTTTTAGTTGTTGGATTAATATGTTAAGTATTTACGGATATGAATAATGATTCACTGAAAATAAACTCTTATATAATCGTCCTTCCTGTGTGCTATATAAGTCCTCAGTAGTTTGGAAATCCCAATTATAGTATACAACTCCAGGCATAGAAACAATATAAAGTGAGAAACGAATACTTGTGTTGGTCAACTGAAGAGAGTGACCAATTCTGTATGCAAGAAAGTTTTCCTTGCCTTCAGGGTCCTTCAGTGTTTTTCCTTGAGTGACAACAGCCCCGTTTTTCCACTGAACAAGTAGAATACGGCAGAAAGGAAAATACAGCGGGATGGAAATATCTAATGTACTAAACTATACAATTTGGAAGTCTCAAACAATGATGATTTCAGTAATAATTACTAAATATATGAAAGGAGTAAAAATCTTTTGAATTTCGGTTTATTATTTGAAAAATAAAATTTTATTTCTGAATTTTAAATACTTCCTTGTTTTTTCTGCAGCACTTATGACATTTATTTCGAGGTCTGTAAGAAAGCATTAATAATGTTGCTGACATCTGGTTTTCGTGAGAGTGTTCCATTATTTTGTTTTAAAGTTTCTTATTGTACGCAGTTTAATAAAATTTAATGGAGGATATTTCATATTGTGCTCCATATGTGATAAAATAATCACATTTTTTTTTTAATGTTGTTCAGAATTTCTGACAAACTTAAACAAAATATCTACATCCGGTTTCTTACACGATATTTTATAAGAAAGGAAAATAGTTCTATTTTTTTCCTTTTAAATATCGTATCTATTTAGTTTGATATTATACAAACCCTTATGTTTTTCTGCCATAAGGAAAAAGTCTGCATTTATCAGAAAACAAGAATTTGAACAGTCTATGTCTCTCGCATATTAATGCGTCGAGATTTCAAAGGCTATGGGAAATATCTCTTTCAATGGATGGTCTGAAACATGATTGCGATAAGTTTTAGATTTATGTGTTTTTGAAACATTTCAGCAGAACTACAGTTTTGGATTTGCTTATACATGTACATTTGCGTGCTATTGACCGCACGATTCGTTTTTCAATGATCGAAAGTGATAGATCCTGATTATTTTCAGGAAATGTACAATATTTAGGAACTCGCATTTTACTACAAAAACGCTCACACTGAAACTCTGAGAAAAATAGCCACTAAGTAAAATTGCAATTCGCGACACTATCGCATGGAATTCTCAACGCAAAGAGGAACCTCGAGAAGAGCTGAACCACGATTTTTTTAGGAATCACTGGAGGGGAGCTACCATGTGCCAAACCAATCTTGGTGATCAACAGTCAACTTTACTACGTTATGAATCTATTTACTTGAGTTAATAGATTTTTTAGTTTGATTGTTAACGAAAAACGTGAGCAACTAATTGGATTATAAGCAGTCGTCCGACACTAATTTAGCGTTGTTGGCTCCAATGAAGGGAACGAACCAGCGCCGTAAGACAAATCAAACATGGCACATCTGAATTCGAACCCAGGTATAATTCGGAGGAATGGTAAGAATCCAACACTTTGACCATTGTGCAACCGGAGAGACGAATTGATTCTGTGGTTATCGAATACGAAGGTTTTCATTTCTGATATATATGTACACAGTCGAGTCACAGAATTATGACCACCTCCTAGTTTTGATTTCAACAGCACGTAGCCAATGAAAGAAGGCACGTGTCGGGAGCTGGCTTGGAGGGTATGTAAGTTGTGCTGTACTCATTCTGAAAACATATAACTCGTTGCTATCATGGATAACACGAACGGTTTAACAGCTTTGCAAAAAATGATGATTATCGTCTTTCGTGCCAAGGATGGCAGTACTTCTAAACAGCGCTGTTTGTGAATTGTTCGTGTGCTGCTGTGGTAAAAGTGTATCGCGATTCGAGAAATGTCCCCATTGCGAATAAGCAACGTAAAAACTGAGGAGCACCACGTGCCATTCATGTGAGAGGTGAACGCCGGCTTCGAAGATGTGTGAGAGCCGATCGGCACACTACAGTGAAGCAACTCGCTGGCCTAATGAGACAGGGTCTATTGGAAGTGTGTTTAAAACGAGTTTAGCGAACATTCCTGGGTATGGGGCTCCTATGCAGACGGATGGTTACTGCACGTATGCCAACAAAGTTGCACCGGCAGAAAACGGTTACATTTGCCCGGCAGTATCGGAATTGGACCTCCGTTGATTGGCAATGGATTCCCTTCTCCGATGAATAACGTTTTCTGTTTTATCAAACCGATGGACGTTGGCGTATGAGGAAAGAAACAACGGAGAACAAACACTCTTCAGCCGTTGTTTTAAGAACACAATCTGGTTTGAGCAGGTTTTATGGTCTCAGTAATGTTTCGTGGAATTCTCTGGGTCCACTCATACTTATGGAATACACTATGGACCGGATTCGTTATGAATCAAATCTTGCAGACCACGTACAACCATACATGCTGATCGTCTTTCCTGGTGCGGATGGAATTTTGCAGAACGAGAATGCGACGTGTCACACAGCTAGAAATGTCTGAGAACGGTTGAAAGAGCACGATGAAGATTTTGAAGAACATCCCTGGCCACCTCATTCTCCTGACGTAAACCCAATTGATCATCTGTGGGACCACATCGATCGTGTCGTTCGATTTATGGATCCTCCACCAGCTGTCAGACGTACTGTGGTCAGCATGGTTCTACATACCTCTGAATACCATTCTGCAGCTTACTGAGTCACTCCCAGCCCGTTTAGCTGCTGTCAGCACTTCACACGGTGGTTATTCTGGATATTTGCTGGTGGGCACAATAACGCGCTTCGTCAGTGCATATACATATGTCGTGTATACTCACTCGACCACGCATATACACGATCGAGTCACATAATTGTGACCACCAGCAAGAGTGACCGCCGAGTGCTGTGCAGACAGCATGTAGACCTTCTGGGAGTGTCTCAATAAGCTTCAGAATGGTATTCAGACGTATGGAGAGCCATGCTGACCGCAGTACATCTGACAGCTGCTGGAGGGTTCGTGGTTGAGGTTCCATATAGCTAACAACACGATCAAAGTGGTTCCCACAAATGCTCAATCGGATTTAAGTCTGGGGAATTATGGGGCCAGGAAAGTACTTTCAAGTCTTCATCGTGCTCTTCCAACCACTCTCGTACATTTCGAACTGTGTGACATCTCGCATTGTCGTGCTGGAATATCCCATCCACAAAAGGAAATGCAATCTACATTATGTGTGTTCGTTGTCTGCAAGGATGGATTCATAACGAATTCGGTCCATAGTGCACAGATACGAGTGGACCCAGAAAAGGCCACGAAGACGTTCCCCAGGCCATAACGCTGCCCCAACCAGCTTGTTCTTCCAGCAATGCTTGAAGGACGTTTGTTCTCTGATGTTTCTCGCCTTATACGCCAAAGTCCATCCGTTCGACGAAGCAGAAAACGTGACTCATCGGAGAAGCCAATGCTTTGCCAATCACTGGAGTTCAAATTCCGATACTACCGTGCGAATGTAAGATTTTTCTGCAGATGAACTTTCGTTAGCATAGACGTAATGACCATCCGTCTGCATTCGAGCCCCATACGCAGCAGAGTTTGCTGAACTGTCGTTTTAGACACACTTCAGGTAGTCCCCTGGTTCATTCGGCTAATGAGTTTCTATAATGTAGAGTGTCAATATGCCCTTACGCACCTTCGAAACCGACTTTCACCTCTCACGTTAATGGCACGTGGTGCTCCACAGTCTCCCTGTCGCTTATTTGTAGTGGTGCCATTTCTCCAATGATGATACACTTTAACCACAGCAGCCGGCGAACAATTGTCCCGAAAACCGATTATAATCATTTCTTTTTGCAAATTTTATAAATAGCTCCTTTTATCCATGAGAGCAACGGGTAATATGTTTTCAGAATGCATACAGTACAACCTATATGCCCCTAAGCCAGCTCACGACACGTACCTTCTGTCATTGGCTACGAACTGTTGACGTCAAAAGTAGAAGGTGGCCACCATAATGTGACTCGACTGTGTATACATTGCATTATGTTTTAGCAGAACGGTTGAACCACAAAATGTCGTCCTTTTTTCAAAGGTGACGTAATTTTTATGTGTAACAGTGAAACAGCAGACGGTGCTTTTGTTGTGAAAGAATGATTTGTTGAGAAACAGGAACACATATCTCCAAGTCATCTACGGTTCTCTCATCTAAAACATAATGAAAATTCTGAAGTGCATTCTATGTAGGACTTTGAAAAATTTATATTTCTCTTAGAAAGGGAAAGTATAACTAATAATAAAATCGAAATAATTTTTATTTTTATTCTTTCGGTAAAGAAAATAAAAACTTTAGTAGTGATCAAACGATTCCAAATGCTTAACAGTATAACCGCCTTTCAAGAAACGTGTAGGAATTTTTAGACTATTTAGCGCCAGTGTTCTGTTACCTTTTCTGTTGAATCTCCTCCAAGTGGATCCATTTGTTTTACGCTAAAGGATGGGTTTCCTAAATTATGTACTCACACAGCAAGAAAGCATGGAATCAGTTACAGATATCTTTCATCAATGAACTTTTCAACACAACTTCCTTAGGCAATAAACAATGTTCAAATTATAGGGTAAGTTTCAAATATCTATTTTGTTCTACAGACCTTCATGCATAACTGGTTATGAAAAGTTCAATGTGAAAAATGCAAACCTTTCGGTTAAGAACGCTTATCGGAATCAAATGATTCTAGAAAGAGAAAACCAAATGTTCACAAACTGCAACTACCCAAACTCTGTTGACGCCATGTTTTGAAAGAATTTTCCCGTACTCGATGCTTCCGTTTCAGGGTTGAGGGCTCAAAAACTCCGAAGTTGAAAAACATATTTACTAATGAAGCTGTATGATATGTTTTGAAATCTTTCAAAAAATGTGCTAAACTCAGCTTTATGAATTCCTAATGAAATGGTAAACACATATTAAATCCATTCAGGTAAAGATCGTTGGAATTTGTATTACTCTCTTGTAATTTGTATTACTCTAGTTGCAAAACCAGTGCAAGAAACAATCCGAAGTTCAGGTGTATAGTCACTAGAGATGAGCGTTATTTCACTACCTTTGATTTGATCACGGCTATCGAAAAGTAACAGGTAGTGCCTGCTACTGGAAACCGTGAGTAACAGTGATCGTCTAGTAAACGTTCCTCACTCTGTAATTGCTACTCATCATCATGCTCTTCGTGATTTTTCACAGCTTCGTCTTAACTGTTACCGAGTGAATTCTGCTCCTGGAACTGTTGCTCGTTATCTGCTGTTGCGATTTGGCAGCTGCCTGCTATTCGTGAATTTTCACAGCTTCGTCTTAACTGTTACCGAGTGAATTATGTTCCTGTAGCTGTCACTCGTTATCTCCTGTTGCGATTTGGCAGCTGCCTGCTTTTCGTGCACAGCTTCGTCTTAACGGTTACCGAGTGAATTCTGCTCCTGTAGCTGTTACTCGTTATCTCCTGTTGTGTTTGGCAGCTGCCTGCTATTCGTGATTTTTTCACAGCGTTGTTTGTGAGCTCATCGTTCTCGCAGTGAGTGAGGTTCAATTTTGTTGAATTCGGAGAAAATAGTGGGTTGTGAACGCTACTTAGTAAATCTTTTAGTAGCTTCATCCATTTCAAGGCTGAAAAAAATGCTGCCTCGTTTCTTTCAAAGTTGTAACATACCATGTTAGGTATAAAAGGCCAGTGTATTTTTGATAATCTGAATTCAAAATTTAACTCACCGCAGAAAACGTATAAAAGACTTACGCATAATTCAACTGAAAAAGCCGTAAAAACTACATCAAAATATCAGAATTTGCGCAGAATTACGTATAAAAGTTTGAAACAAGTTGAGGATATTTGGGCACAAATCTTTAGGGGCCGTACAAAAATTGCAGTTTCTTGGTGCTGTGAGGGGAAGTGAATGGAGAAAACGTTCCCAGTAAGACAAACGAGAATTATAATTGAATTAAAAAAAAATACAAAGCACAAATTTTGAAGATAAAAATCCGTTTTTTGGTGCAAATATGACAAGGATAATATCCGAAAACATGGAAAATTTCGTCGTCCTGGATTGGGATTGCATAGCACATAATCATGAATATGGATTACATCATATTCATGATTACATAACAAATTTCTTAGGTTTCAACGAAACAAAGCAATTACACCAGAACTCATACTATGTTCGGAAAAGGACGACAAGGAGGGATTTTTTTGTAACGCTGCACTTTTACTTAGGTACTAAATATTTACATAACATTTCAAGTTATTAATATTTCTCTCTTACTTAATTAGGCACTAAATTACTATGCCTCATTCGTAGGACCTTTTGACAGTCTTTCTTCTACCGACGTCATATTCACATAGTTTATGTATCAACTCAAGGTTTGCGCTTTTACTTAAGCACTAAAAATTATTTCACAGGGCCTAGGCCTTTTTAACACTTTTTGTTCTATCGATGTCACATTCATAACAATTACGTATCAGCTGAAGTTTAATAATATCCCGCCTTTGATTTATCACTAAAATGTTCACACGGTCCCTAGTCCTAGGCCGTGGCCTTTTTAATAGTTTTTATTCAACTAATGTCATATTCACAACTATTACTTATCAACTGAAGTTAAGAATATTCCGCTTTTACTCAGGCACGAAATATTCATTCATTAGCCTAGGCCTAGGCCTTGTAAATAGTTTTTACTCAACCAATGTCATATTCGCAACGTTTATGATTCAGATAAAGTTAGTAGCATTTCGCTTTTACTTTGGCACTAAATGTTATTTCCAGGCCCGAGGCTTAGACCTTTTTAACAGCTTTTGTTTTATCGATGTCACATTCATAACAATTCCGTATCAACTCAAGTTGGGTGTAGGATCTCAGAGCAGATCTTCAGTAGAGGATTTTAGGAAGGAATTGTCTGACACCAGGTCTTAAACAACCCTTAGAAATAGGAAGCTAGGAGATTTGGGCTAGAGTGCCCGATAAAAAAGTGTCACAGAAGATAAGTAGAAAGGTGGAGGAAGATGCCCTTACTTTTTACCGGGGGCCAGTACCCGGGGTCCGACGGCTTAACGTGCCCATCCGACGCACAGCGGATATATAATGGATCGAGCGTTTGTACCTGCCTGGGATCGAACCTGAAGTCCTTTCCGTGGCAGTCACGAGCGTTGCCCACTAGGCCACCCACGGCCTGGGTGTAGGAGAACTGGCCACAAACATTTGAAGGGGCCGTATAAAAATTACGTTTATGACCGCTTCGTGGCCACGACCCTACAACAGAGTTTGGTAATCTAAGTCATAAAGTTTCCGTACTTTCGTCTTTTCTTAATTACGATAATTAATGTAATTCTTTACAACAAATGTTTGATCTGCATCTCAACAAAAGATTTCAGGGATTACAAACTACAAGTCTGAAAATTATCAGAGCGCATGTGCTTACTCAGCAAAACTGTCAGGTTGGGGGGGTATACCAAAAGTGTAAAATATACAAAAAATCTCGCCCGATCAGGAGATTTTCAGCATTTACAAGCTACAACTCGTCTACAAAATATCTAAACACATATGCCTACTCTGGAAACCTATCGGGGGGGGGGGGGGGGGGGTCATACGAAAATTGTAAAATATAAAAAAAAATTATCGTCCGATCGGGAGACTTTTAGCATTTATAAGCTACAACTCGACCCATTATCTGAGCGCATGTGCCTACTCCGGTAACCTGTCGGGGTGGGGGGAAGGGGGGGGGAGGGGTTATACTGAAAAAGTAAAATATAAAAAAAATCTCGTCCGATCGGGATATTTTTAGCATTTATAAGCTACAACTCGACCCATTATCTGAGCGCATGTGGCTACTCTGGAAACCTGTCGGGGAATTCTGGTCTGATCGGGAGATATTCAGCATTTACCAGCTACAACAATACACATTATCTGAGCGCATGTGCCATATTATACACTGTTTATATTACCCTCCCCCTCCCGGCAGGTGACCTGGGTAGGTACAACTCAGATAGTTTTCTGAGTTGTAGCTGGTAAATGCTGAGAATTGAAAATCTCCCAATCAGACGAGGAGTTCTTCATATTTGACACTTTTGGTATTAACACCCCCACCCCTCTCCCGACAGGTTTGCTGAGTAGTCACATGCCCTCAGATAATGTGTCTATTTGTAGCTTGTAAATGCCAAAAATCTCCCGATCGGACGAAAAATTCTTTATTTTTTACAATTTTGGTATCCGCCCTCACTCCGACAGGTTTCCTCAGGCAACGGATGCCCTCAGATAATTCGAGACGCTTTTCTCCTTCGTGGTATAAACACTATCCTGATACAGAGTAAAGCATTGTTAAAGATACTGCTTATTGCTTTGAGTTTGTTTTCTTTTCCCTGAAGGTCCAGACAGGGAGAAATTAGATTGTACTTGGAATAAAACAGGTGTAAGGCAATGACACAAAAGGAAGAGTGTGGGTAAATATAAATTAGGATAATTATTCCAGCACTTCTCTTTTAAAGCTCACAAAGCTGCACTAGTGGATTGTTGCCATTTTTCACAAAAAAGATAAACACGTCGATATTCTTTTAGACAAAAATAAAAGGTGGTGTAATTTTCAAGAAGAACATGATGAAGAATTTAATACTAAGGTTTTAAATATTTTATATGATGTTGCCAGAACATTGGCCAGGAAAGGATTGCTCTTTGCGGAAATAAGTCAGATGAAAAGGGGAATTTTCGTCCAATCGTATACTTAATTTATCGTCATTGCTTGATAATGAAGAAATGGTTAGATAAAAAGAGACTACGCGAAACCCATCGGAATCAGCGGTTAGTTTTTTTTTTTTTTTTTATTGAAAAGAATAAACTCATATAATGTACTTATTTACACATTAGAAAAAATCTTGCAGAATTAACAATCATCACCTTAGACTTCGCTGTCTTTACTTTGCGTTTCAGTGTTCCACTCTCCAGTGACATCAAAGTCCTGCTTCAAATAAAGATTTTACAGAGTGAATTGGTTTTTAAATTGAGCTGCACTTCCATCAGAAAACTTTGTTAACTTTTCTATTTCTGGTAATTTGGCCTTTAATGTAGCTATAGCAATTTTTAAGAAGGCCCACATAGTATTTTTGTCATGGTTGAGCTCATCACTTATTACAGCTACAGTATGCTTAATATTTCATGCACAACTGGTAAATATACAGTAGTTATTTGCTGGTGCCTCCGGTGTCCACTCTAGATTTTATCTCGGGAGATAGTACTGTAATTTTCAGAAAAATCAATTTGGAGCAAACCTTCATTTGGTGACTGAACTGTTCTTAAAAGAGAATGAATTTTGTAATGATGTAATTGCTTATGAAGCACAGTTCTTCAAACAGAACCATCAATCTCAACCACTTTTTCGAAACCATCTATATCTTTCCATGTTACAAATGTGTCTATATGTATCTCTTCAACACACATGCAAACATCACTTTTACAGTCTGTGCAAAATCCAATCACCTTCATTTGGTGACTGAACTGTTCTTACAAGAGAATGAATTTTATAATAATGTAACTGATTATGAAGCACAGTTCTTCAAACAGAACCATCAATCTCAACCACTTTTTCGAAACCATCTATATCTTTCCATGTTACAAATGTGTCTATATGTATCTCTTTAACACATATGCAAACATCACTTTTACAGTCTGTGCAAAATCCAATCACGCAGTTCTCATTTTGAATGCTGCAGTACAAAACACTCAAAGGTTCTACTTCATTTGAAGGAAACTTTGGGGAATTGGAATTTTGCTGGCCAAGGATTGTATTGAAAAATGTAAATGTTCATGATATAGCAAGCACATAATTCCGTGGTGTTTAGGAAATAAATGTCACATATTCAGGACACATGTCGTAAAGCTTAGTTTTTTAATTAAAATGTTCTAATTTTCATTTTTGAACTGTGTGAAAGCATCACTTTATAGTCATCAGCATGTGTCTTTTTTGTATTAAATTGTGCCTCCCTGATAGTGAGTCCTTTACTGATTTCACATATTTCCTGGTACCTGTCTACTTACAATATATCATTATGGCAAAAAAATCGTTTTTTTTCTTTGTGCTATCTGATATACAGCTTGAAGTATTTTCTTTTTCACTAAACAGAGTTGTGGCAATGTCAGGCAACACCTTAGTACCAAAGTGTGACACCTATGTGAGACTTTCAATAATGTCACACACGTAGCACCTCAGTTGAGGTCCAAGAATTAATTTCTTCTACATGACTTTTTCTACGCTTGTTCAGACTGCTGACAGTCAAACTTCCACAAAGTTTTAAATTTCTACACAAAGGGTATGTTAGTATAAAGTATCTTTATGGTCATTTCAGTCAGCAAAAAAAAATGACAGTCAGCAGACTAAAAAAATGTTTTTAAGTTTTCAAATATTGTTAAGTGTAAAATATGCTGTTACAAAGTGGTTTGGACTCTGCGACATCTAACAAATACAACTGCAAGTGAAAAACAGTTGTCAAAACATTTCCAGAACTGGTATTAGAATTGTCTAATTACAAAATGTAAATTCTACCTTTTGTTCCGGATGTTTAAGACTGAAATGCAAGGATACAATTTTTTATATAGTATTTTTTGTTGTGAATTCAAATTATATGTAGTACTCATACCTTCAATTTGATGTATCATAAATAATAATATGATACAGTTTAATTTTGTTTCCTGTTTGTCCACTTTTTCATGGAATGGCTGCAAATAATTCTTCTTTTCAGGAGTGTGTGATTGCTGTTTTGATTAAAGTTTTAATACTATTGTACTTCTGTGTGTATGGATGTGTTGAATTATATGGAATCAGAACAGGAATGAATGACTGTTTTCTGTGTAGTCTGTACTGTAGTTGGTCTCTTTGCTTGATAACTTTAACATCAAGGAAGAGCAAAGTATTCTACTCCTCATGTTATATTGTCAACGTTGGATAGATGGTACCAAATTGCTGAGTTAATGATTCAAGTTCATAAATACTCATTCGTGACAAAATAAAAATATCATTCACATATCTACAGTAAACCAAAGGAGTTTCTTCCATTGTAAAGATTTTTTGTTCCTCAATATTGCTCATAATCACTTCTGCAAATAGATTTGACAGAGGGGAACCCATTGGGCCTCCATAATTTTGTTTGCAATGTTCTCGTCAAATTTGAAAATACTGTTTTCATAAATGTATAATAAAACTGCTTTTAATTCTTGAAATTGTGTGTTATTAAGATTTTTGTCCTGTTTTAATTTTTTTTTTGATGTTTTCAATTGCTTCCGGTACAGTGGTACTTGGAAAAAGGGCCTTGATATACATACTTGCTATAATCCTGTAGATCTTGGTTTACATTTTTCATTATATTAATAAACTCATAAGTATTAGAGTTTTAACAATAAAGTGTGTTTTCATAATTTTTTTTAGATGAGCGTTTATCTCAAGGTCAATGCCACAAAGAACAGTCTTTTTTCGTGCTTAATTATTGTAATACTCTATTGTGATGTTTACAATCATAATATCAGTACCCACAGTTTCATATTTTGTTTCTTTTTCTGTATTCGAAAATTACAAAAAAGTAGTTCAGCACTGGGTTCCCCCTGAACTTGATGAACAGGTAATAATTTGATGTCATGGCTATTTTTAGACTTGATGTATTATAAATTTCACTAAATTATAGGATTTACTTGGCAATAAAGGATTTTACTTACAGTCGAATTTTCAGGTAACATCCCTAACCCTTACTCAAGACTACACTATAGTAGATGTGTCATTCGTGAGCTATATGCCCCTTAGGTGAGTAGGTGTCCAACCTTACGATGGAATTTAGCTCACGAATGGCAACATCTACTATAGTGTAGTTTTTGAGGAAGCCTAGGGTTGTTTTTTTATTGGAAGTTTAACGACCACTGTGAGCATCCATAATGAGCTATAAGCAGTTGCCCGTCCCTAATTTAGGGTCACTGGTTCCAGGGGAGGGAGAGAGCCAGTGCCATAAGACAAACACAACATCCATGCCTCACGGGGATTCGAACCCGGACCCCTTTCGGACGAATGATCAGAGGCCATCGCTTAGACCACTGCGCCACCGGGTGGCTTTTTGACATTAACTCTGCTATAAGGCTCAAGTATGTACTATTAGATCGCTAGTTACTTTATTTCCTCTAGACTCTGCATTCTTCTGTATAGAGGTCTAGCCCACAATTCGGTAACACATTTCTTATGTTAATTATTAACTGCCGATTTAGTTTTGTGCCAGTATGTCAATTCCCTCCAAATAATACACACACATGCAAGCTATAGATATAACTTCACAGAAATTTACCCAACAGGGAGGTAATGAGTTGCTTAAATTTAGTCTTATATTTGTCCACAATTTGTATGACTCCCCCCCTCAATTCCCTACAAAAATCATCAGGTATTAACCACTTTACAAAATCTGATATTAGGACTTATTACAAAGGATATTATGACTATGACTACCGACTGAAATTTCTGTCAGAGAACTTTACGTGGGCTGTGTCCATATCTTCTGTCAGAAAATTATAAAGTTCATAATTTTGTAATCTGTGGCAGACAGTAGTATCTCAGTTATTCATTTTACTATGGAATGGCTTAAAAACATATGACTGAAATTTCAAAGTATTAAATACTGTTTATTGTACAATTTTAAATGCTTCCAAAAAGAAAAAAAAGAGGGAGAGGGCTCGCAATTTTAGATTATGCTAATGAATACTTTGTTCGCTACCTGTCCATTCTATTTTGCTCTTGCTTGTCTATTTTGACCTTTAATTTTTTTTTATTTACATTATAAAATAAGGTAAGAAATTATGCATGATTTCATGTTTTCAATACATGAAAGAACACTTACCTTTGAAATACTAGGTAGTAAATCCGAATGTGTTGTCTTATATTCAACACCCTTAGAACACATTATTTACTTATAATACTTGGCCCTTTTCAAAGAACTTTGTCCACTAGTTGATTTACCATTAGTGCTGGGTAAAGTAACACTACTTTTTGCTTGTTTTACATTTTTTTAATTTGGAGAAAATAATGAATTGTGTGTGAACATTAGTTGATATTTTATTTGTTGCTTCGTCCATTTCAAGGCTGAAAAAGAAAGCTGTCTCATTTTTTTCAAAGTTCTAGCACCATGTTAGGTATAAAACAACTGTATATTTGATAATCTGAATTTAAAATTTAACCTTTAAATCGCGTAAAAGTATTACACATAACATAACTGAAAACAGCCATTAAAACTACAGCAAAATATCGGGGTTAACGCAGATTTATGTATAAAAGTAAAAAACATATAACCCAGGATCCGCTGTATTATGGCCAACCTATCGTTCCATTAAGTGATTCTGCTATCAGTTACTTTACTCGTTCGTTAGTCGTTACTGTGCACGGATTCACGGAAGTGAAACAAATAACAGGTTCTAAACTGTGATTCCAATCACAGTTAAAAATCACAGTTAAAAATCACTGTTACTTTTGAGTAGCAGTCACAGTTAGCGCCATGAACACCAAGTAACAGGTAAGCTCACCTATATATATAACTAATAACTTATATTCGAAATCGCCTTAAATTTCACTTCATTTAACATTTCTGTTCTTTGAATTCCGAGGCTCCATTCCTGTCAACTGAGAAATTTCAAATTTCACGTACCGAACGTAACGGTATGTATCATGTCGGAGACCTAGAAAACCAAGAAAATGGTAAAAATGATTCACAGGACGCAAACAAAAGCCACTATTGTGATAAAAGTGCTTTCTCTAAAATCCTTTGTGATTGGAATTGTGTTTCCTGTATTAGAGGGTGCAAAATGATATGAATGTTACTACACATAAATAATAAAATAAGTAGATCAAAATAGGAATGGTAGTGTGAAGGAACAAAGAAATGCGCGAAGGTTTTCATAATTTATGCCATATTAAACCAATTAACTATTTGTCGACTGCGCAGTTACCTGCTTGTTGTGAGACGATCAGAGGACTAGAAGAACACAATTTAGTTATTGATTAGAAAATGCTGCAACAATTAAGTTCATATTATTTAGAAGTTTCACAAGATATTATCATGACATTTTTAGTATTAGAACACAAGAATGATCCTTGGATTACAAATTGCGCAATGAAAAATAATATATGAAAAAATTACTGATTTGGACAAAATACTCTCCCAAAAATGTTCATCTAATCCTTCTACGAATTTAGCATGTTTTCGGCTTTCACTAACTTTTGAACAGAACCTGTGGTTTTGGTGTCACTCTAATTTATGTTATATCATGTAATACCAAAATGTCATCTTTATTGAAAAAATTTTGTATATTTTTGTCTATGGGACCGTCTTTATTCTCCAGGAAAGATAGTCCTCACCCTACATTAACCAATCTAAATCGTTTTCCGCTTTTGTGCTGTATTCTATTTGCAGGTAACGACAGCTTTTGTGCTGTATTCTATTTGCAGGTAACGACAGCTTTTGTGCTGTATTCTATTTGCAGGTAACGACAGCTTTTGTGCTTCACTGGCATCTGGGATATGAAGAAATTTGGTTCAAGTGTATAAGAGTTGGGGCGTATGAAACATTTTGGTTGAATTATTCATTATTGAGACCGTTCTAAATCTGTTGAACGGCAAAAAGGTTTTGCTATGAGTATTGTGTATAAATCTCAGCTTTCTCCGTGGAACGCGGAATTCTCAGATCACATTATTTTTTACATTTTTTTATGAATTTCTGTGAGCTTTATGAGAGAAAACAAGACTGGGCTGTGAAAAAGTGGTAGAACATCATGACGTGTTCCAAGCAAATTTCCCAAAGTCTTTCCATTGCTCAGAAAACGTTTCCTCCCTGCTTTCTGATTATGTAATTTGTTTGAATGTTCTCAAAAATGCATACACGATTTTGATTCCTTCAAACCAACCAGTTCCGATGAAGCCACTTTCTTGTTGTTGCTTTTTCGATTATCAATTTTTAATTCACTTTATTTCTTTCATCTGGGTATTACGAAGTAGTTAGCCTTTTCTGTTAAGCTACGTTTCTAGGGCAAATCCGTTAAGTTTTATTGCAGATGAAATTCAGTACCTGATTGGGTGTGCGTACGTACGCTTTGTTATCTTCGTATTGTCTTTGCCCGTTTCTCTGGGAAATGCAGGTAATAAATCAGAAAATGGAAACAGTTGATGACATCATGATGAATGTATAGACCCCCTGTTGGAAATGTACAGGACCTACAAATAAAATACACCGCGCCAGAAATACGTTATACAAAACTGGACAGCGAAAGATTTGACGAAACCTAGAGCAAAACTACTTTCGAGGTGGATGTATGGCATTTAAAAGCAGACAGGTGTGAACTGCAATTGAAGCTGAGAATGTGGTTTTAAAACAGATATTTTAAAAGTACATGGGCTAAAAAAGCTGTGTGATTTATACTGTACCTGTGTCACAAGTGAAAACGTCTCTCCCTTAGATTCACACATTTGGGCCTATATGACGCTGGCTGGTAAATTTATTTGTATCGAAATTTTGAAATTCCATGAGCTATCCATGAAGGAGATTTCCAGTTATTTATCATTCGTGCACATATCATCTTATTCATCGCATTCTTTGCAAAAAGGCCATGTGAAATTCAGAAAACAGATAATCACTTTTTGTCTAGGAAACAAAAACTTGCGAAACTACTTGCATTGTTGTTTTCGCTATTTCAAGAGCTTTCGAGATTTCTATTAGGATGAAATTAAAACACGAATCCTGTATTATTAAATGTTTTATATAATTATATTTTCGTATAAAGTACTGTGCAGTCTTATTTGCACAGAAAGTTGATAAATGATGTAATGTATCAGAATTTTTTTGCGCAGTGTAGTTTTAATAAAACGTTACAACCAATTCATATTCAGATATAAAACAATATACCAGTATGTTGCATGGTTATATATGTATGTGCCATTGCTATGACCTATATAGTGACCTCGTAAACATTACCGACTATCATGAATAGTAATATTGCTTGTACTACAGGGATCTGGAGCATTTAATGTGGCACGGTCATAGCATACCACCATAGCAGCAAGTCAGTTGTGGAAATTTATGCTCTGCTGTAGCTGCCACGCCGAATGTGACTGTTATGTAGCGTAAATGCCGAGACGTAACAACAAGGGAAATGTGAACTTGTACGCTGCGTAAAATGAAATAAAAGAGTTGTCCGCCAACTGCTGTCCTCGGTAGCAGCATTCATCTCCGATGTCCATAATATCGGTGCAAGCAACGTATTGAATTCTTTAAAAGCCCTAAAATGCTTAAAATGATAGACAACGTCCCGCTAGAACATGCAAAGCCACATTCAATATATAGTTAGTTCACCATATATTTGATTCTAAGAGACAATTATGCTTTGGTGGAAAACCTTTCATTTACTTTTTAATTTTCCGTAATGCAGAGTTATGTGTATCGCTGGCATGCGATCGGCTGTATATTTCTTTGGTCTTGTACGTTACGTTCTAAATAGATATCTTATCAATATTTCCCCCTTTTTTTGCTATTAGCTGTGATAAAGATTAACGAAAGTTACCTTCTTTGAATATTATCACCTTTTTTAGACAGATTTCATGCAGCTGAAACTTTTTTCGGTATGTGTGTTTTTAAAACGGCATATGAAAAATATTTTTCCATCACAAATTTTGCCATAAACAATATCACAGGAATATTTTCGATACATTTTGGTAGGATAACCGGCACTGATCTTTCCACAAAGACATGATTGTGAACGTATTTGCGGTACAAATGATCTGTGTAGACACGTTTGCGGAAAATGAATATAAAATGCCTTTAAAAGGGAAAGTCATTTGAAGCAGTTATATTGAACAATATTATTTGTGTCTTTCACATTTTATCAGTTCTGGTTTTTAGACAATACAAACGTAAATTAGAGAGAGTTTAGGATTTCAACAGTATGTCCCACTGTACTGTATGCATTTATTCGAAATTTGAGAATCACAATTTATTTCAGTTGAAGTTTTAAAAATTGTATGTTTCCGAGGGTAAATGTAATGCAGAAATTTAAAGTGAAGTGTGAGAGATACAGCAATTGCTACATTATTGCAATTTGATAAAGAGAAACAAATTGGTTTCGTATAATATTTATTTTATAGAGTTCATTGGAGAATTTTTACATTGTACCTCCATTTTCATTAACTTTTGGTAGCGTCTACTCTGATATCAAACAGTGGTTGCTTTGCTTTTGCAATTCATGTCATACGTATTAATCTTCAAACATTTCATTTCTACTTGATCTCCTTATTTATTTTGAATTGGTTTGCTAATATGTTTTACATGTGATTCTCCACGAGGAGAGTAGAATCGGATGGGTTCCTGATCCAGATACGTACCGGCCATGACGTATCGCCGGAATATTTCCAACGTTTTGCGCTGAAGGAATGGGGTGCCGTTGCACTGCCCAGTTCGCAGGCGTCACACACACGATTCTAGGTTGCTTTTCACTTTCAGAGAATAGAAAAGTCCTTGCTCTAGAAATGGGAAAGACCGGGGATCTCTCGATAATGCTCGGACATCCCAAAGCGACACAGGAACTCATCGACCTGGTCAAAAACTTCGTTGCCAAGCACGAAGACTTGCTGGAAACGTATAACGGAGGATATGAAGTGTAGAACGGTGAACCCTGTTCAGATTCTCCAGCATAGCACCCACACAAGTGCTATGAACTTTGTATTATAGAGTGAATACCATTTTCATCTCTGTGAGAGGGCTAATGAAAATAAAGGATTAATTTCTAAATGCATGACACCCTCAGCGTTAATAACGTGAAGATAACAATTTAGCCTATACACCAACAAAGGACTTTAGTCCCAATTTTTAACGGTTTGACGTATTAATTTCAAAGCCAGATGGAAAATTAAAATCCCAGGCACTTAAGAGGCTGGCTAAGGCAAAACGGCGGAAAGTGGTGATCCTGGGGAAAAGCAGACTCCAGCCGGTACCTTGACAGATTCTATTCGGGTGAAAGATTTGCCAGATCCTGGAAGGAAAACTCTCAGAAGGACTTCACTAACAGATTTTGAGAGAGTTCCACATATCCCTGCAGGGTCGGCATTTCGACCGAGGAAGAAGAGTCATCAGCCTAGCTTATTAAGGACTCTCTATTTTTTATTTGCCCTTTATAGTCTCATTGGTCCAATAAAACTTTTGTGATTTTTTCATTCCATGCTTATTATTAATAGAAACACGTTAATAAACAAAACTCATCAAGTGCTTCTACAAGTCACCAGGTTTACCTCTTGGCGCACTAACTTGACAAGACAGAATGGTGAAATCCAAATGATATACCCTCATTTTGATATGAAACACAAGTTTTCTCCGGCCTTTACTTGCGTATGACAATGCATTTGATGCTGATAAAAATTGCATGAGACAGTCCTTTTGTACATGACAAAAATTACACCTAACGTGTCAGCTTTATATTGCTGGAAAGTTTTCTATCTTTTAAGAAATGTCCTTGCACTTTCTAGAGACAGATCCTTTCGTTTTAGCTGACGAATGCTTAATCGCTTGACTGTTATATTCCACCTCAAACTTTATCTCACTAGGAGCACCTACTTTGAGGCTTTTTCTGCTATTTCCGCATTACTACATATTTTGTCGGAAATATCTGATCCTGTGTAATTTCTGTAATGCAATTTGAGTTTGTACAAGTGGCAATGGGCTGTACATATTTCTAGCGAAGTTTCAACAGATGAACAACTAAAATTACAGCTTAAAAGCCAAGAAGTAGTACAAAACTTCGAGCAAGGCTGCGTGGGAAATGGGTTTAAAAAATTCAGTAATTTACTATAATGATGTGAATAGCAATTGCTGAAAACAGAGACATGTAGAAGAACGTCATGTAGGTTTTTGATAACAATGAAATGATTTCCGTTGTTGATAATAAAGATTTATAAAAAAACATTTATGTAAAAATGGGAAGTTGAAAGTATACGTTGTAAGGAGGTACAGTTACTTTATTTTCTTTATATATTTTAATGTACTAAATCTAAATCGTATATGATAGACTTTAATCGTAACGCATCTACTTCTGAAAGGATGAATAGAAATGCAAATTTATTCGTGTTATGTTCAGATCAAGTTGAAAATAGCTCGTCATAGAAGACTGCAGTGTGCTAAACAAGTTCAACACAGGCAGTGACCATAGATTGGTGAGATGTAAGATGCACCTCAACACTAAACTCGAACGTAGCAAGCTCATAAGACAAACAAAATGTATTGACATAACCAACCTTAAAAAACACCATAATACCTTCAAATTGGAACTGAAGAACAGGTTCTCTGCTTTAGAAGGCCTAACATCGGAAGAAGTGGATATTTCTGAAGTTAACAGAAAAGTAACCAAAGCTCTTATGGAAACAGCAACAAAATTAGCTTGGTCTAAGAACAAATTGCATGTGAACAAATTATCAGGAAAACCAAAATGTTGATGCAAAAAAGAAGAGTGATGAGGACAACTAAAGAAGATGTGACTTCCAAAGTGGAATATATAGAGCTATGCAAGACAGTACGAAAAAGTATCACTGAAGACGTAAGGAAATTCAACTGTGAACTAGTAAGGAAAGCAATTGAAAACAACCAAAGCCTAAAGATAGCAAAGGGACATCCCTGTAAGGGGCAAAAACAGATTATGGCACTGAGAAAAGAAGATGGTTCTGTAACAAGAAATAGAGGCGAAATTTTGACAAGAGTGAAAGATTTCTACTCCAAATTATATGAAAGGGATGATGCATGTACTCCAGACATCATGGAAGGTACCAGTACCAGAGTTCTTCCAGTCCTTCCAGCAGAAGTTGCACATGCAATCAAGAACATGAAGCAGGGAAAAGCTCCAGGAGAAGATGGAATAACTGTAGACATCATACAAGAAGCAAGTGGAGAAATCGAAACAGTACTCGCCCAAATTTTCACTCGATGCCTTAATGAAGGGAAAATTCCTGAGGATTGGAACAACGCTACAATGATCTTGCTACATAAAAAGGTGACATTGAGGATCTCAGGAACTACAGACCTATCAGCCTCCTATCAGTGGTTTATAAAATCTTCACTAAAGTTCTTTCACACCGCTTGAAGGTGACACTGGACATGGCTCAACCGAGAGAACAAGCTGGATTTATCAGTGGCTACAGCACAATAGATCATATCCATGTACTGAGAGAACTAATTGAAAGAGCGAGGGAATATGAACTTCCATTGTGCATGGCTTTTATCGATTATGAAAAAGCCTTTGATTCGGTGAAACCATCAGCAGTTGCAATCTCTCTGAAATCCTGCGGTATTGAAGATGCATACATTAATATTATTAATAACATCTATGAAAATGCAAGTGCAAAGATTCGGCTGTTTGAAAATACAACACACATAAAAATTGGAAAAGGAGTGAGACAAGGTGACACCATATCTCCGAAGCTCTTTAATGCCACATTGGAAAATGTCTTTCAATCACTGAACTGGGAAAACAAAGGAATAAAGATTAATGGTGATTACCTAACCCACCTTCGTTTTGCTGATGACATAGTCATTTTTGCAACTAACACCATCAGAGCTACAGAGTATGATCCAGGAACTTCTGACAAGAGTAAAGAAGTGGGATTAAAAATGAACTTTCAGAAGACAAAAGTGATGTGCAATGCTTTTACAAGAAATGAAGATTTATCGATTGATGGAGAAAAGCTGGAGATAACAGACACGTACGTTTATCTTGGACAGCAGATATCAAGTGAGGGTCACATTGATGAAGAAATTAATCAGCGTACAAAACTTGCCTGGAGAGCTTTTGGAAGAAACAGCATAATTTTCAAGAGCAATATGCCATTATGTCTTAAAAGAAAAGTGTTTGATCAATGCATCCTTCCAGTGCTTACGTATGGTGCAGAGACGTGGACCTTAGCTAAAAGAGACATACAAAGGCTGCAGACAACTCAAAGCAGCATGGAGAGGTGCATGCTTGGTGTAACCAGGAGAGATAAGAAGAGGAACACGTGGATCCGAAAAATGACAAGAGTGGAAGACATCATGATCAGAGTTAAATCCCTGAAATGGCAATGGGCTGGACATACTGCGAGAAGGACAGACCATCGATTGACAGCCGAAACTTTAGATTGGATTCCAAGGGACAGGAAAAGACCCAGAAGAAGACCACATGGAAGATGGGTGGATGAAATTCGAAAGTATGCGGGAGTGACATGGAGGAGACTGGCACAAGACAGACCGTTGTGGAGGAAACTTGGGGAGACCTTCGTCCAGCAGTGGATTGATAATATTTGACAATGATGATGATGATGACATTGATCGTGTATTAGTGTAGCTTGACTTGCATGGTGGAACCCGAACAGCCTATAAGTTTCATTGTAACTCACAGTACTGTAAGCATGTAATTTTCAAGACATGTGAAATGGTGTCATAAGCACCATTTCATTAGTTTTGAAAATGAGATCAAGCAATTGTCATTGCTTGATATAACCATGCAAGTCAGGAAGGTCAGTAGTGCACTTGTTTTTCAAATTTTGCATTTTTAAGCATTCTGAGAAATAGAATAGTGTGGTTCCAAGCGCCAAGTTGCTAGTTATATCATTGATGTACATTAGTTTTCAGTCAAATGATTAACAACAAACTCAAATTTAGTGCAAAACATGGATAACCTTGATTTCAATGTAAAATCATTAAGATGAAGAAAAACAAGTATCTCGTTCATATCGCATTTCTTAATATGAGAAAACATGTCAGTAATAAACATGACATGAAAAAGGATATCAGTGATATGAGAAAACGCATCAGTAATAAGAAATCAAAATGGCGTGTGTACTGTTATATTTTAAAAAAAGCGATGCGTTTGCGAACAAAGTAATTTCGCTAACATAATCGTATTCATCAAGAATCATAGTTTATGTTCTCCAAACTTATGCGTATGTACTACAAGGTTCATGCAAGAGTCTTGTTATTTCACAAATTTACTTTTTCAAATACCTTTCAGAAACTTTTACTTACGTTTCGAAAATATCGTAAAATGCCTTTTAAGAATTTAGCACTTCCCTAATAGTATATCTAGTTGTACTTTTCCAAAACTGTTGCACTTTCTATTACGAAATATTGTTTGTACGAAATTCAGTATGTGTGTGTGTGACTGTATTGACTCTAAGATCGTTGTTCGGTCTCATTCTGCTGTTATAACAAACACGACCGAGTGTAATGACAAATGCCATTGGGATTGTCCAGCCATACGTGTGAGATTAATGACAGATAATCCCATGTGTACGAATGGTCATGACAGATACTGTTCGGGGTTGTCCTCTGTAAGATTAGGCAGTCAGTTGTTGAACAGTGTGGCATCTGTTGGCCTGTATGTGTCGTCGGACCCGGTGGTGACATCTCACAACGATCTTTTTTGCCTTAAGCAATTTTGTCTCAAGGTCGTTGTTTTAGGATCTTCACATCAGTTACGATACCAATTAACTATGGCATCTCGCGAACAACCTACCAGTTAAGCAGTTTTTTTAATCGAGGCATTCTCTCACGGAGTTCCTCACTGCGTCTTTCCTAAATGTCCGATAAACACATACTTTAACAACCATGCTCCGAATTCTAATTGCAACTGTTTAACTCACACCTTATATGAACCGCGTCAACCGACTAATCGCTCCCTCTCCTAAATCACATGGACAGCGGGCAGCATCCACTTTTGATACGGGTGGTCATAATTCAGTGATCACAGGGTGCCGAATGATGTTGAGGGCTGAAAAATAATTTTTTGTCTGCACGTCGTCGATATTAGATTTGACATTTTCAAAATTTGGGCATTGCTTTATCCTAAATTGCTAGGGACTATATCAAAATATGTTGAGACTAGTAAATTTTAATTTATATTTGTCTGGGTCTAAATGCGCACAAAGAAACAGTTTTCGACTCCTTGGGGCTCAGCTGCAGAAAATTGTTGGTAGAACTTTCAATTAAGCAATAATATGTTTATATTTCCAATAAAAAATATAACTTTAGGTTTCCATAACCTTTATTGCGACATTTAATTCACAATGTAGGGGTTAATACAAAAGGAAAGCCTAATCTTGCTTTTGAGGAGTTAAATTTTGTGGCAGGAGGAACATATGCTGTGAAAAAACAAGAGAAATGTTTATTTTGGTTAATCTCTATATTCGTTCGCGATTCTTCCATTATTAGTTTTCACTGTATACCTTACATTTGTTTAAATATCAGTATTTGGCCTCTCGGTAGTACACTTTCAAAGTTAGACGTGTATACCTCGACAACTTTCACAAGCGATTATGTATAGGTTTGTAATAGTGACTTTTACGATTTAAACCACAAATTGTCCGTTTTCATATTAGTTTTATCTCGAACAGCAGTGCCCACTACCGGGAGGTACTGCTGATTATATAACGATGGACCCGACAATATCAGAATTTGTTCAAGAACATCATCCAATACAATCCAAATAAAAATAATTTCGCTGACAGGCTGGCAGAAAAAGTGTTTTTCTTTAAGTACCAACCCCTCACACAGGATCAAGTTGGGCCATGCCACATCTAGATTGAAATATACTATGCTGCCTCCCGTAAAAAGCAGTCCTGTAGCAGTACGCTAAAACGCGTAAGTAAGCACTCCGTGAGGTCGAACGCCACGATCGTTCTCCTGTATGGGAACGAGAACTACTTGTACTACTTCATTTTAGAAAATATTTCTTCACGTCCAGTTCTTATTTGTCATTTTAGAGCTTAACACAAGCCTTATTTCTTAGAATGTGGGCAGTATTTTGCATGAAGCAGCATATTCATTTAGGATGAAAGTGTAGAGACATCTGACAACCATTGTTGAATATTTTTCGCATCTCGCATATGGTATATCCGCGTGCAATAAAAGGAGTCAATATGGTTTTCTTTTCCGTTATGGAAAGCTAAATCGCGCCCCACCTTGAAAAAAAGAAAAAAACATTTGCCCGCAGTTTCGCGTAGATAGGCACCTCACGCAAAAACTCAGTTCATCTCAAATACCAGTCTTAAATCATACGCTGTGTAAATTCAGATATTCTCTAGTCGGCGGTGTACAAATATCGTTTTAGTTTTTTGATCGATAAGAGTTTTATCGTTCGGGTAAGGAAAGTACCGCTCGAGGAGTGTGGTTATATTAACTATAGACGTATGACAAACTAATCGATTGTTATCATGCGGCTTATTGAACAGGATTGAACATAGTTTTAAAATCACACAGTTCGGCAAAAATGTTGAATAATATGCAAATTAATGGCAGGAACGTGCGAAACTAAAACGTTTAGGAAATGAAACAAATATAATACGAACATAATATTGTAGTAAAAAGGTTATTTTCTGTTATGAAAGTAATCCTCCTTCTAATATGGTACTACGTCCCATCAGGGAAAATGAAACGAACGTGCTTATATGACTCGTGAATTTTAAACATTATGAATTTCCAAAAAATTATTAAATTTCCAATCAACTGCGTCTCAAATAAATTTTAAAAGTAAGGAAACTAATGTGCACTACTTTATTCTAAAAATAAAAAATATAAATTAATATTTTCTGTGTTTATTTAGTTTTCTTAATAAGCAAGAGCACTTAATCTGTTAAAACCTTTTACGTTCTAATATCGGATGTATTAAGCTGTGAAAATCCGCTTTTACGCCGTCCCACAGTGTGAGACTTCATCAGTCCAGCGGAACTTAATTCAGTTTCGCGGATGACCGAACTCATTAAAAACACACGGAATTTCGATAGCTCAACAGCAGTTTAGCCAATAATGACGCCGAAGAGTTATCACATGCCGCTGCAATGGTGATACATGGCGGTTTGTGCTGTGTGAGAGCATTCACGTCAATGTTTCAAGGTACGATTACGTGCGGAACATTTACTTATACCTATAGAGTAGTGCAAAATATCGTGTTTTAAAGAAAGCGTGTTTACATTGTGACAAAACAGTTGTCACAATATAATGTACCTTTTAAGACATCATATCGTGTTGTTCAATGTTGTTCATCCAACCAAATTAACGCTATACATCGACACTATTGAAATGAAAAGAGAAATCATGTGAAAATTCGCACATTTACACCCTCTCTTTATTTGTGTCCGAATAAATCCTCAAATATCCCGTCTTTCCATTTTTGAAAAATGGTATCAATATCTTCCAAAACAAAGTACGGACGAAATATTTTCGTACCCCTTGGACGAGTGGAGACTACCATATTTTTCAAATGACTCCTTAAACAGCGTAAAAGCAACGCTTCAGAAATTTCATTTATAAAGACGAACAGAGGTGGTTGAAAAGTCAAAGACATCGGGAAAGATTCCGCGCGGACAATGCATTGTGGCTTTAAAAGAACGTCAATTTTTCAGACATTGCCAGTCAAGCCCTGCCTTCTTGTTCGAACAGCAACTCTGGTAAAAGAGGCAGGCCCCACAATTCTTTTAAAGACTGTGTCCTAAAGTTCAAACCAGAAAAATCAAAACCCTTGTTGAGTCATCAGGTCAAGACGAACTGTCAAAGGCGACTGACCTGAAACTGCGAAAACCGGAAAACACGACTCAGCTTGAAGAGCAAAAGAGGTGTGTTCTGCGTCTCCTACGAAAGGCACAAAATTCAAGAAAGCTCAGAAATCACCTGCGGACAGTGCATCAACTTTATCTTCGGAACAAGCACTCGCAACACTGTATTCCAGTTTTTCATATTTGCTTTGAGGAATCGGCATATGTTCTTGCTAACTCTAAATAGTTTCAAACAAGCGTTTATCCAGCTATGGTGCTGGTCATTTGTGCTTCTTGACCTTTTGAAGTTCCCCTTCTATTCTATTGGGTACAAATTGTTTTCTCATAAGTAGTCATACACTGTGTGCAAAAATTAAGGGCGAAGAGGAGAAATTAGCATAACAGCGGAACGAGCAGGCAGAACGGACCGAAAGACCACTCAGGGAATAGACTAGGGTCCATTATGTTAGGGCATGCACATATATGCATCATGATGTTGGGGGAATGGGATTGTCGGAAGGATATAAAGCACACGGGCGGTGTACGCTCAGCAGTTCGGTGAAAGCTATTGCACTGTGTACATCGGTTGGAACGACGTCGAGTTGCTGCCACCGTGTGATGTGGCCAACAGGCAATCCAGTAGACGACATCTGGATGACTTTACCCGAGGCAGCATCATTTGGAAGTTGGAAGAAGGTCGAAGTGTGACTAGTGTGGCCGAGGGGTTCGGGATCTCTCACAGCATCGTTTCACGGTCTTGGAGAGCATTTCGAACGACAGGAACAGCTGTCCGAGAGTTTAGCTGTGGTCGTCCATGAGCAACCACGGCGGCGGCCGGCCGGTATATTGTCCTACAAGCGAGAAGAGACAGACGGAAGACAGCGGAAGAAGTCGCGAGGCACATGCAACAGACAACTGGACGTCCGTTATCGCGTTTTACCGTGGCCAAGAGACTGCACAAAGGTGGTCTATTTGCACGACGAACAATACGGTATTGGCCATTGAAGCCTGCTTCTCGGAGACGGCGTTTTCTGTGGTGCCAGGTACACAAGAACTGGCCACATCAGCAATGGGGTCGAGTTCTCTTTAAGGATGAGAGACGATTTAGTCTGACGAACGACTCTGAACGTATTAACATCTGGAGAGAGCAGAAAACATGCAATCACACTTCCAACATCTTCGAAAGGGACCCGTTTGGAGGTGGCGGAGTTGTCGTTTGGGGCGGTATCATGCTTGGTAGCCGTAATGACCTCCACATCATCTAAGGATGTACTATCACTGGTGTCCGCGATTGTACTGAAGCTTTCCTGCCCATCTTGCGTCTGTTTATAAGTACTGTGGATCCTGTGTTCCTCTTCATGGACGACAACGCTACACCTCATCGTACAGTGGCTGTCGCAGAACTGTTGGAGAGTGAAGATATCCAACGCATGGATTGGCCCGCAAGGTCCACGGACCGAAATCCCATCGAACACGTGTAGGACATTCTTGGGATATGCTTGGCACCACGTCACCAGCCTTCAGCAACGATTCCGCAGCTGCGATTTGTGCTACCAGAGAAATGGCCCGCGATGCTTCAACAGCTCCTTGACAAGCTCGTCCTCAGCGTGGACAGATGTTATAAATCCTGCAATGCAGTCAGCCGTGATCCTATCCCCTACTAAAGACTGGAAGTTTCTTGGAAGCCGCCTGTTGCATGGACGTTTTTGTCTTCTGTCCAGTTGTACTCGAAGCTACCTTTTCATTAAAGTGCCTTTGTATCCTTTGGATTCCTTGTTTGGACGGTTTTGCTCACTTGTCCTACATTCGTGCGTCTTGGATATCATATGGTATCATTTAAGTCGATGTGGAGCACTTCTGCTCGACGTTACATTCGAAAAACCGTCTCGTCCTTAATTTTTGCAAGTCAGTGTATATTGATCTTGCTGGTACTCCTGTGAAAAGTTTGAATGTTGTTGGGAGGCATGTAATTGGATGACAGTTAATAGGTTCATTGCCTTTCTCTTGATCTTTCGTTATAAGGAATGTGCGATCTGTTGTAAGGAATGTGTGACCTATTGTAATCAAATCTTCTGTGGCAGAATTCTGTAGCATTATATTGAATTGCATAGCTCTTCGTTGATTAAGACTTATAAGATACTTTAACCAAAGTCCGTGCAATTCATGTGGCCCAGGTGCGTTCCAGGCTTTCACATTCTTTACTTGTGGTGTAATCATACCAGTTGTTATCATCAGATTATCCATGTGTATTAATTTCAAATCATTACAAACATCGTTGATCCACTAGGCATTTTTATCATGTTCAAATGTGCTTTCCCAAATTTGTTTCCAAAATTTCATGACATCTTCCTTACATGAGCTGATGTTTATTTGGATTGC
The DNA here is from genome assembly GCA_039090855.1 of Macrothele yani. Taxonomy (NCBI): domain Eukaryota; kingdom Metazoa; phylum Arthropoda; class Arachnida; order Araneae; family Macrothelidae; genus Macrothele; species Macrothele yani. Next base: position 86,870,094 of record CM077033.1, on the reverse strand, counting down.
CTTATGTCTCAATGATTTATGAAATATTTGTTGCTGATTCCGGAATTGCGCATTTTCTTTGTATTACTTTATGCGTCCGTCATATCTCTCAATTTTCTTTGCAGTAGCTGTTACTGGTTGTTTCAATTCTTCCATAATTTCAACAATTCCTTTTTCTTTCTAGGTCGTATTTTTTGCAGAGTCCATCTTTTATTTTTCTACTTTTAAGCTTCCCATCTTTCAGGCGTTTTAAGTTACTAATGTTACTACGGAGTTTATTTATTTTATTGTCTAGCCGATTTTTCCACTTAATAGTGCCAGGCATTTTCGTCTTTGGCATCGTGTAACCAAGTTCCATGGTTACTATGACAGCTGTACTGTACATGAGCTGGTTTGTTTCCTTTAAATTATGTTTTGGAGTTTTTTCCACGACAGCATTTGAAGTTTTTAACAAATGTTTCACTTGTTTGCTTCGTATTTGGCGAATTATTATTATTATTCAAATGTTGTTCTTGTAGACATTAATAATTTCATAAAAAGAGCTGCACTAAATGCATGCGTTTTTAATATCCCAGATGTTTAGGGTCTACTAAGAGGCAATGTGCACAAGGCAAGGCAACACACGTACAACCAAACCGATGACCTATGCATTTATGACCACCGCCAGCCTACAGAAATGAGCGCTCCTGGAAACCGAACCGAGTCCCAGATGAAATTCACAGAGCAGTGTATATATGCAACCCGAGGACTAGCTTTCGGTTAATAGATTATTCGAAGACAGAATGGGAAAAGCTGCCGATTTGCCGGAGTTTGGTAAAGGTCAAATTGTGATGGCACGGCGCTTCGGAGATACGATCTCGGAAACGGCGAGGCATGTGAGTTCTCCACGTGCCGATGTAGTGAGTACGCATCAAAAGTAGTGCGAAGGTGGCCAAACGACGAACCGTTGTCCAACCGTCTGTCGTCAGTATCTCATTGATGCCAGAGAGGAGAGGAGATTGTCGCGTATTGTTCAATACAACCGTAAGGCCACAGTGCGACAAATTACCAGCAGCTACATCAGTTGTGATCAGAGCAATGTGTCACTGCACACTGTTCATCGCAGACTTCTGCGCATGGGCCTGCGCAGCCGAAGACCCAGCCGGGTCCCCAGGTTCACTGCACGTCATTGCCAACAACGCATGAAATGGGCCCAATATAGTCATAATTGGACCTTGGATGATTGGAAGAAAGTGGCCTGGTCTGACGAATCAAGATTCCTGGTGCATCACGTTGATGGCTGAGCTCGGATACGCCAATTACCAACGGCGGCTGTGGGACCTGGAAGCACTGTTGGGTGGAAATAGGCCGACGGCTGGAGTGTTATGCACTCTGCGATGTTTTGTTGGGAATTTTTAGGCTCCATTATCCCAATTGAACAATTTCTGAAAGCTATCAGTTTTCTGAATTTCGTTGCGGACCAAGTTCACCCATTCCTGGCAATTGTGTTCCCTGCTGGTGATGGATATTCCCAACAGGATAATGCATCATGCCAAACTGATATAATCATCCTCGAGGAACATGCCGGTGATCTCCTGTTAATGGTTTGGCCTCCGAATTCATCTGTCATGTGTTAAAACTGAACTCAGAAAGGTATTTGGCACAGTTAGCTTTTGAAATAACTAATTCAGTATACTTTACAAACGAACTTCAGCAGGAAATATTGAAGCTCACTAATGTCGTAGAAAAAGCATGCACACTGCGGGAAATCAACACCACCGCAACAAAGTGCTTGACCAAGTGAATTTTCCGGTTGCGGGAATAGGTGTTCTTTTTGGGTGCGCTGGTCCGTATGAAATGTGTCCTAATAGAGAAAAAGTGAGTCGTAAGCTCCACCATTTTCTTACAATAGTGTTTTTTTTTGTTTTTGTTTTTTGGCTGAATTTCTATTCTGCGTTCATTAACGCTAAATAATCCAAAAATAGAGGACACATTTAAAAATAGAAGACACTATTACTGATGACCTGAACATTTCTATTTTTGCGAAAAAATATTGCTATACATATTTTAAAATGCGAATCATTATTTACCTAAAACTCTGTTTCCTGGCGGCAATTTTGTTATAAATATGGCAGTAAATTTTGAAAAACAAATTTACAAATTAAGGACATTTAGTATATGAAATGTCTTGTTTTTAGCACGTCTTTTGTAAAAAAAGATCGTGCTTCTGTTATCGGTTTGTTAGTCCGTCCGTCCGCAAGCCTGTACCCACGATATCTCAGCAACTATTAGTCCGATTTCAAAATTTCTTTTTGCATTGGGAAGCTTGAAATATGCAAATGACGATCGTTTATTTCGTTTTCTTTTCCAATGTACAATTTCGCCGGAAGAGGGCGTAAACGCAGATAATGTCGAACTCAAAAATACGTTTTATTCCACATATTTGCTTCTAAACATCCGATTGAAAAAATTATATCTTTCGATTCCACTCATGTCGAAGAGTATTTTAGATATAGTTACTTTTTAAAATTAAGCATAGATTTTTCGCTAGGGGGCGTGAACGTAAATTACATTTTCCCCGATACTTCTTCTTCTAAAACTCCGATTTCAAAAATTATTTCTTCAGCGGATACATCTCCTGATTGAACAACTTTTGCATATAATTTCAAATTTCTGGTAAAGAATACTTTGGCCACCAGGGGGCTTACGTGTTAATTTTTGCTTCTGATGTTTTTGACATAAAATCGTAGCTTCTAAAATATCGATTAAAAAATCTTTAGTTAACTGATGCTACTCACATCGATAAACCTTTTCGGAATATTTTCTTCTTAAAATATTACACAGTATCTCCGCCAGGGGGCGTAGATGTACATCTTATTTTTGTCAATATCTCTACTTCTAGGAGTCCGATAGGAAACATTCCATCTTTGTTGGATAGTGTATGCCGTGTGACATGTTTTTCATATAATTTCAAAATTTTCAAGTAATTTATAGACTTTCCGCTAGGGGCGGAGCGGTAAATTGCGTTTCTCCCTATATCTCTGCCTTCTAAATAACCGATTTGAAAAATTATTTCTGTACCGGATACAGCTCCTGATGGGAAATCGTTTGCACATCATTTCTAACTTTTGTAAAAAAATAGTTTGGCCACCAGGGGCGTAAATATTAATTTCCGCTTGTGTTGTATTTGCAGCAAGGTATGAGCTTCTAAATTCTCGATTGAAAAAAAAGGTCGTTTGTTGACCAATACTACTCAAGTCGACAAACCTTTTAAGAAAATTTTCGTCTTGAAAAAATGCATGGTTTCTACGACAAGGGGCGTAGATGCATATTTTATTTTTGTCAATATCTCTACTTCTAAGAGTACGATTTGAAAAATTCCTTCTTTGTGAAAAAAAAAATTCCTTCTTTTTAAACGACAGCGCTGCAAAATAATTAGAAATATATTGAATAATCTGGTTTAAAGAAGCGTTTATATTGAATAGTGTTTCCGATGCGAAATGTTTTTCCCATAAATTCAAAATTTTCAAGTAAATCATACACTTTGCATTAGGGGGCACAAAGGTAAATTGCGTTTTCTGCGTTATTTTTGCCCCTAAAGCTCTGATTTGAAAAATTCTCCAGTATCGCATTCAAGACCCGATGGAAAATATTTTACACATAATTTCTAATGTTTGGTAAAGAATGGTTTAGCCACCAGGGGTCATATGTTTTAATTTCTTCTTCTGAAGTACTTGTTGCAAAATCTGGGCTCCTGAAAACTCGACTAAATTTTTTTCTTCGACCGATACCGTTCATGCGGATAAATCTTTTGAGAATACTTTCTTCTTAAAATAATGCATGGTTTTCCCACCAGTGGACGTAAAGTCGCGTCTTAGTTTTGTCGATATCTCTGTTTCTAAGATTTCGTAAGCTCACGATTCCGTTTACAGCAATATCTGAGGGATTAAAGACCCGATTGAAAAACTTCTTTCTTTCGTCAGATCTATTGTTTTCCATACCGGTTCCATTGACTTTGAATAGCTTTGATAAATTTAATTCAAAAGACGTGCTTATTACACCCGAAAATTCGGTGTCAACTTTCTTGTTGTTGTTTTTTCAGTTCCCAATTTGCTCAGGAATCTTTCAATATCTGTGAAGTTTTATTTTCGTTTAAAATAAACGACAGCGCTGCAAAATAATTAGAAATATATTGAATAATCTGGTTTAAAGAAGCGTTTATATTGAATATCAAAATAACTTACATAATAATAAATTCAGGATATACCGTAGAAATCATACTTGATACAAATCGTGTATTATGATACTTCCCTATTGCACAAAAACACATCCTGTACGCAGTTTACATATCGTAGGAGGTTCCACTTACTCTAAGCAATGCTGCGCTTTTCAAGCGTTTCAAGACTAGCAATTTAATACTCCTAACACTTACGAAATTTTGGGTTTCTTTGATATATGTTAATTAATTTCAAGACAAAGTACTGCTAAAAAAATTAAATGTCGATAAATTGGTATTTAGTGCGAAATGTGTAAGTTTTCTTTTTTGAAGAAAAGGTAAGATATGAAAATATTCTCTTTCGCTGTCCATTTATCAATAGCCATCTCTAATAGAAAACCTAGAACTACTGGATATGACACTTTTGAAGTCATGTGCAGGAGGGCATCGTCTCGCAAATTACTCAATCGATTTTCAGCTGCTGCTCTTCTTTCTAGCTGTGATGTGACATAGTAGTTCTGAGGCTATCTTTTAGAGACGGTTTAACTTATCGCTTTGCTGTTACTTTCTAGCTTAGAGTAATGCTTAGAGGTTACAGAAGATTACATTTGAAATATAAAATTCAAACATTTGTGTATTTACATTGTATTTTGAGGAAAATCTTCGCACTTGTAGTGTGTGAAGGTTATTAACTGAGACATGCGTTTCACCTAATAAAAGTTTTTACAAACAGCAAATCGAAACGTTTTCTTCTTACAACATTTACCATAAAGATACTTTCAACAACATTTAATTTTTGCAAGAATACTCACATGCACGGTTTCCTAGAGCGGAACCTGTCAATTTAATGCTTCCTTTCTCTATGTGACTAGATATGAAAAAAATGTTTAAAAAACTACTTGTGTCAAACGTCGCTCAGTTGAAATTTGGAAAATTAAAATATATATTTACTATTTAGAATATGAATATCTTCCAATGTACTTATGGCTTAAATGACATAGGTTTGTACACCCTTACATAAAGCTATAGCCAGTAGAGATTAGCCCACTGATTCTTTCATTCGGCTCACTAAAAAATTCGTTCATCTTTCTTTTTCGCAAATCATGGTTTCTTCTACAGAGACACATTTTTTGTCATGTATTTATTCTCCTACTTACCCATTTATAACACTAGAGACATTCCGTTTTAAATCGACATTCCGTTTTAGATTTTGAAGATATTTGATCAAAGCTTAAATTCATCAGATATGCAAATTTATAGGTTGACTTTTTACCTATGCGTATAATCAAAGTCAACAGCAGAAATAATCCGATAATCGAAACAACATTGAATCTGTGTACCACGAAATAACCTATGAAACTTTTAAAACCGTCGACTTTCTGGAAAACAAAATAATTCCTATTATAAAGAGTGTACGTTACATTGAGTGGAAACGTTCGACGCAAAACAGTAATATAATTCGTAAAATTGCATGTTTGTGGTAACAGTTTTGTACCAATATGTATATTGTTTTGAAAATTTTCTATCACCGGCAGTGGTACCTAAACGAAAATATAGGAAGAAAGAGAAAGTTTTAAAATTCCAGTCTGAAAGCGCTGCAGTAAATATTCAACTTCCTGAAAATTCTGTCTATCATAACGATCACTTCTCGTCGAGAAATTGGTTAACGACACATCGTGTTCATGAAATATAAGAAAGTGATATAGAACTTGACGCATATTCTTGTGCTGAAGAATTTAAATCACACAATTCGTAATGAAAATAAAAGTAAGGGTTTGCGCCAAGTATTCGAAAATATTCGTCAAACAATTACGGCTCCTAGGCTTAGTTTAGATCGTTCTGAAAATTTTGTAATGAATTTCTATCTAGAAGAAAAGAACAACTTAATACTGGGATACTGAAGTATTCGAAGTTTTCATGAAAATTTCACTGATCGACATAAAAACCCCACACCATGAAGGAACGCAAGACGGGAGATAAATCTTTCCACACTTGCAGACAAATGTAGCAAAGAAGTGATAACATGTCTGAGGTTTTACGTAAATGTCCTGAACAAGAATAAAGCATACTGCAGGATGAGCCAGGTGGTCGTATGGTGTTATGTTGGGCTGTAATTGCAACATGTGGAAAAAGACTCCGGATGTTGCAATGAGTTGTCTCTGACCATGAGTGGTCAACCAGTATCCATAATTCCTCAAGATCTCGAGGGGATTTTTCAGGGACATTAATGTTTATGCCACTGACGTCCCACGAGTTCTATATTTGGTGGAGGTCAATTATTGGTTACGGTCGTTAAAATACTTGTACTTGGTGAAGGTCTATTTCGGTTAACGTCGTTCCGGCGCGAACCTCTGGCACTGTACCACTACATACGTTTTAGGATGATGAAATACAGTGGGCAGTAACAATCGGAGTTGAAGTCGGGAGCAACATCTTGCCAACCAAAAATTTGAGTTCACAGTCCTTTTCGATGTGGAGATGTGCAAAGCTCCCGGTGCAACTCGTCAAATTCCGACATCTGTGGATTGTGCCGCAGCAAATTTTAACAGCGCAAACATTTCCGTGAAATGAGGGGTCGAGGCTTTTGAACGTCGGTCTGCTTGCTGAAGTCACACAACGGGGACACACATTGCCTTACGTTCTACAACAACTGTCAACGCATTTTGCCGACGGTTGTTGCATTCCCTCAGATTCCTCTGCGATACGAAGCAAGTAGCAAGCAATCGTATGAAGTTATATGATGAAGACTATCATAAAGGCACCTACCTGGTGTCAAATTTGCAGATCATGTTGTACACTCATTCTCGCAAATTATGCGTGCTATTGCCAACGAGGTTTCCCTGATTCAGTAGTTCACACACCCAGGTGAGAATGATCAAGCCTCGCTAAGCCGAGCTGCTTTGATCTTTTATCTCCTTTACGTTCCTCGTGATTAGTTTGTACTGCAATCATTAACATACCCATTCTGTCAACATCTCTCCACCAATTTGTGTCCGTAAACTACTTCATGATTTTGCAGATGCTGTGTCGAGCGGTACATATGGTAACGTGGTACTTATTTTGAAGTTATTTATTTATTCTTCGGCATTAACAATAGATTGAGTAGATGCTTAATAAAAATTATTTTCCTCTTGGGTGTAATTTTTTGATAATTTTGTGTTTTAATATTCGCTTGTGTTCTTCATAGAATTTTCGAAGTGTGGTGTTATTGCAATCCCACTTTCTCGATGTTACAGAACGTTGGAAATAATACGAGCAAATTGTGCGTTGGAAAGATTACGAGCAAACTGTACGTTGGAAAGACTTTGAGCAAATTGTGCGTTGGAAAGATTACGAGCATTGTGATATGCAAACTATTTGTGAAATCGGAAAGCTAAAATACGAAATGGTGATATGTCCCTCAAATCTTTTATCTTGGTTATGTAATAGCAGTGTCGTTCTTCTGACAAAAATATTTGAAATTATTCCGAATTTATTTTCTCCATTTTGTCATATTTTACAAGTGCTATGATTTTACACATTGTAAATTAAAGACTAATAGTCGATGAAGTTACGGAATATATTTTCTATATTAAGTATTTCGCATTTATTTCAAGAAACCGAAATCTTCCGCATTGTATGACTAGAACCACTTTTACAATTCCTAAAACAAAACGAAACGCCTAGGAGTTAATAAAATTATTATTCTACAATATAATCTCCTTCTGGGTTAAAACACTGCCTCCAATATTTATGTTGCCACTTTAAACATAATGTTTTGATCTCACTTATAACCAAGTTCACCTCTTACTTCATATTCTCGATCATACTGTTTGCACTCACAAATCTTCATGCCTAACGAGATTTTTTCGATATGAGAAACATGAGAAACAATAGGAATCATCACGAAAATAAATCAGATGAGTAAGGCTGATGCGGCGTGTTCGCGGTAGGTGTTTGGATAGGAAATCACCAAACCTACGGTGCTGAATATGCAATTACATTATTATGATACAACGGACACTTTGAGAATAACATCTTTATGACGTTTTCCCCTAAGTCATTCCTAATGGTAATTGAGGACCTCTTTTGAAACGGTATGGTTCACAGCCATATGGCAGTGGAAAGAAATTCGAATTACCACAAAGTTGGCATCAAAGAAAATGGCCAAAAGTATTACATTTATTTTCGCTTTTCTTCTATTTTTAATCAAGAAAATGCCTTGTCATTCATAAATATAAATTGAATTTTTGTACCTTTGATACAAACCTAAGCATATTCTCCTCTTCATTTTCTCAAACGTCATATAACTACCAGTTACCCTGGGAACTGTCCGCTTAGACAAGCCTTCATTGATTTATCACATGCCTGAAATTCACAGAAAAATTTCATTGGTTATTTAAAATTTAAAAAAAAATTGAAGAATTATTGCAAAGAATTTAAGTTTAATATATTAGGCTCGATCAAAATTCTGAGGGTTTTTTGTTTAGAAACGATGTGAGATTGGGAAATATGGTTTTCATGGTCCACAGGTCTGCCTGCATTCAGCATGTAGATTAGTCTGGGTGATCGAACGACCTATTTGTTTATTGATTTTCCTTTGGAGTAAAATATAACGCTTTGTACTGTTGGTCGAATTCTGAGCGAAACCCTGTTCTTCTGGGACGTGAATGCTACTAACCGAGACGTGAATTTGATAAGAGAAAAATAGTTCTAAAAAGTAAATTGAAATATTTTTTTTAGATGCTTTTCAACACAATTAGCCGTTCTCATTGAATTCTTGTTGCTAGTGATGCACGGTTTTCGTATGAGGTGTCATAATGCAAAAGGGCGATGTTATGACGCATAAGGGCGATGGAATGGAACATGATCCTATGTCCTAACCTTTGACCCCATTTCACCCATTTTCAAGAGGTTTCCTTCCCAGGATGTTCCCTACCACATACTAAAATTTCATCGAAATCAAACCATATTTACGCGAGTATATCGTGCCGTGTAGCAGACAGACTGACAGACAGACGGGCAAAGCTGGAGCTTATACGCTTTTTCAACCAACAGTTGGAAAGCGTAGAAAGCAGTATTCAAAGTTGCCTAACGAAATTTCAAGAATATAGCACCATTGTATTGCTATATTTGCAGGATAATATATAATACCAAATATATATATAAATGTCGTTCTCTTTTATCTAAAAATATAATTAAAACAATTTAGTAAAATCATGCAATGCATTGATTATGATAGGCTTTCCAACATACCAGAAATCATTACTCAACTTATCATCCAAGTTATGGCGATAATGGCTATGGAATAAATATCCATCCTATATCCTGTCCGTTGACCCCATTTCGAAGATATTAAATAGAATTGGTCCAGTAATCTCCCGGAACAACATGATAAAGTTTTGTTGCAATTGAATCATTTTTACGTAAGTTATGAGGCATAAGGGCGATGGAATGAATCTCGCTCCTATGTCCTGACCTATGACCATATTTTTTCCATTCTCAATAGGGTTCGTCCCCAGGTAGCCCCCTATCACATACTAAAGGTTCATTGAAATTCAACTATTTTTACACATGTTATGACACATACTGGAAATTGAATGGATCCCCGCTCCTATGTCCTGACCTTTGACCCCATTTCCTCCATTTCCAATAGGATTCGTCCCCAGGTGGTCTCTAACACATACTAAAATGTCATCGAAATCGGACCATTTTTACGCGAGTTATCGTGCGGACGGACAGAAAGACAGATAGACAAAGCTGGAGCATATACGTTTCTTCAACCTACGGTTGAAAAGCGTAAAAAGAAACAATTTTCTTTGAGTTATTTGCATATCTCTTGTCCTTATATCATGTAGGACAGGTATTTTAACATATGATTTAGACAAAACTTTTGATGTTCTGCATTTTTGGAAGTATCTATTTGATTAGTTTTGCTGCTTTGGTTAACTGAAATTCTGTTAAACATTTTGAAACTGAAAGCTTTCTATATTAAATACTTCTGAAACCCAGCCTTTTTCGAAGCCACATATAAGTCGATCACTTAATAAGGGTGCGTTTTATTTTCTTCAATGTCCAACAATAAAGGGACTTTGTAAGCTATTATGACTGAGAGAGTGATTTTTTTCATTTTAAAAATCTGCCAAGATATCTAGTTTCTAAATTTGTATATGGTTAAGTAACTTAGTTTGCATCACACTTTGCAAAAATATTATAACCTATTGCAGGACGAATGGATAAAAAGGTTCCTGCGTTTGTCGTCAAAAATCAAAGCACACCATGGAACATACTACAGTGTGCCCTGCTGGGGATCTCTGAAGTCCCTGTATCCTTCTCCCCCGAAGGCGAGAAGAACACAGAGATAAATTCACAGGAAACAGATTAAAACCTTCTCCGCCATTCAACACATGGAACGGATTTGAGAGTCAACTCAAGGAAATCCCATTTTTCATCTACGTCATCTAGAAGCGTATATGCTCCAGTTTTGTCCATCTGTCTGTCTGCCCGTCCACACGCCAACTCGCGTAAAAATGGTTCGAGTTCGATGAAATTTTAGTATGTGGTAGGGAAACACCTAGGTATGAACCCTATTGAAAATGGACGAAATGGCGTGAAAGCTCAAGACATACGACCGGGATCCGTTGCATTACCATTAAGCGTCATAACTTGCGTAAAAATGGTTCGATTTAGATGACATTTTAGTATGGGGTAGAGGATCACCTGGCAATAAACCCTATTGAAAATGGACGAAATGGGGCCAAAGGTCAGGGCACAGAAGTGAAATTTATTCCACAACCATTGTCCTCATAACTTAAGTAATAACTAAATAATTATTTCTGGTATGTTGGAAAGCGTATCATAATCAATGCATTGCATGATTTTACTAAAGGGTTTCCTCTTTCATACTACACAGTCACTCATTCTAAATAGTTTTCTCACATTCACCCCAGCTCTAAAATACGTCCCTCAGGAAGTTCCGAAAGCAGGCACGCACTCCGGCGTGGAAACCTGCAACGAGAAACGCTCCAAAGTGGGTGTACAAAACACACATGAACAAAAACTTCCAAACACAGATGGAGGTATGACGAAGGCTTCTGTCTCAACAACATTAATATAGGTATCTTTTTAAAAAACTCAAAAACTCTTTAATAATATCATTGGACTAATATGTTACACTCTCATAATGTTTATCATTACTGTAATTGTACTATTTATACACTGAAAAGCAATTGAATTAGAGACAGCTGGCGTTATGCAAATGTGGAGCTGTGGGCGGCCCTGAAAACAAAAACGACATGACGTATGCAGCGACCCGACAATATAAGGTGTGATGCGATGGGAATCAGTAAGAGTCGGACGCAGTATGGTAAGACGAAAGATCTAAGCTCATTTCTTCGAGGGCAAATTGTCGGGGCCCGACGAATGGGTCACTCCATCTCGGAAGTCGTGCAGGCAATGGGATGTTTACGTGCCATTGTGTCACGGGTGCAACGTGAGTACATTGAATCCGGTAAAACCATCCCTGCAAGTGCCAACTGCAGTGAACAACAGCGTGTAAATGAGCGCGGTCATCGTCGGTTAGCTCGCACTATAACATCAGATAAACGGGCCACAGTGCAAGAAATCACTCGGCAATTTAACGCTGGTGCAAAAAACGTGTAAGCAGCCACACCATCCAGAACCATCTCCTCGGTATGGGGTACAGGAACCATCATCCCACGAGGGTACCGTTGCTGACCGCACATCACAGGGTGCAAAGTTTAGAATGGGCGCAGCAACATCGCCACTGGACCCTAGGCATGTGGAAAAATGTTGCCTGGTCTGATGAGTCGAGATTCAAGTTGGTACATGCGGATGGCAGGATACGAATACGGCGCAAACCACATGAAGTGATGGATCCTTCTTGCCAGCAGGGTACTCCTCAAGCTGGTCTGGTTGGCATTCTCGTCTGGGGACTGTTTACGTGGACTGAAATGAGATCTCTGGTAAGTGTGACATAGTTCCTCACAGGTCAACGTTACCGGGATATCCTGGACGACGATTTGCTCCCGTTTGTGCCTCTAACACTTCCAACTGACCTCATCCTGCAACAAGACAATGCACCGTGCCATCGCTCCCGAATTGTATCGGAATGGTTGGATGAAAACTCCACCGACTTGACTTTGCTTCCTTGGCCAGCTAGGTCACCTGACCTCTGTCCCATCGAGCAAAACTGGGATGCCATCGACAGAGATGTTCGGGGCTCCGACCCATCTCCATCAAAGCTTAGTGAACTGTGGGAGCTTGTTCAGGGGTCGTAGTTCTGTATGGCTTCCCAACGTTTCCGGTGTCGTGTCGAGTCCGTGCCGAGACGAATCACCGCCGTCATCAGGACGAAAGGTGGTGCTACACGTTACTAGACAGGTATCTCTAATTCAATTGCTCTTCAGTGTATATACTTTAAGCAATATTCTCACTCATTTAAATCTTTGCACTTCAATAAATGTTTATTTATGAAAACCAGTTTTCAATGTAACATAATAAGATATAAGTTTTCTAAATTTATTCTGTATAGCAAGCGTTGTAGTAAATACAGGTTAACGCAGTAATGCTTTTCGTTACTTAAGAATGTTAGACCTTTAATTCTACGATATATCTATTAGGTGATATTTATGCCACAAGTATCTCTATTTGTTGAAAAGCTCTAAAATATGAGACAGTATTCTACTTATACAAAGCAACTAATTATAATTAAATTTTGCAACAATTATGGTGCTCCTTCAAGAGTTTTCATGAAAACCAGGACACTTTTCCAGTTGAGAAAGTAAAATGTGTAATACTCATATTAAATAATTTATTATTATGATATACTACTGAGAAAAAACAACGAAAATTGTATTTTAGTGAGATTGGAGCTAATATACTAGATTAGCTTTGTGAGGTGACCTATATTACGAACATACCAATTTAACGAAAACATTGCTAATACCCGGAAAATAACATACTGAGGTTATTTCTGTTTTATTTGGTTTTAACGAAATCCATTTTTAAGGATATTTCGGAACAATGAAAAAGCACTGCATTTTGCCAATGCTTCTCAGCATGAGGGGTTAAGGTCAGTTCAGGATGGCTAAATCGTTTGAAGGAGAGGCGGGTGCGGCATCGCAAAAAAACTATTCGTGGTGAGGCTGGTGCTGTTGTTAATCAGAGGGTGAATGAAAAGAAAGCAAGAGAAGTGACCCTTGGTGGATGCTCATTCAGTCCATGGGATCTTTCTAATGCTGATGAGACAGGTTCAATTTAAAATAAAAAGAAGTTTAAAGAATACAAACTCCTTGGACTAAAAGCTAAGAGGAACACTTAGATTACCTGTGCCGTTAAAATTCTGGCAGTGAGCAGAAAGGAAATGTTGATTGCTTTATTCGCCATACCCTGCAGAATTCAATAATCGTTCATTCTCTAAAAAGTAACTATAAATCGAGCAGAAAAGATGGATTCTCAATAGAAATATTTAACAAATGTCTTGTGCAATCAAACACACAAATGAAAAAAAGAATAAGAAAAAGTATTTAAGCGATGATACTCCGGAGGGGCTTTAAATTCAAAACTGCGTCATTTGTGGGTAAAGTTTCCATTAAGGTATAGTGCTATTCTTCAGCTTTAGTTCATGGGATCATGAAAAAAGAAGTGAAAATTAGCATGTGAAGTTCAGAGAATGAAGTTCATCAAACATCAATTCTGTGTTGAAGTGGAATATATAAAATAGAAAAAAAGAGGTTCAAAAAACCATGCATGCGGCATCTAGTGTGTAGAGTAAAATCAGGCAAAAACAATTGTGAGTTGCTGAAACGTAATGTATTGACGTAATCCGATAAAATTTATTCTAACGAACCTTACTTACGGCAATTTTTAAATTTAAATAAATTTCTCTCCAATTGGTAAGGATTTAGAAAGATTAAACATCAACAAAATTTGAATTTTACTGTACACCAAAAAGTACAGCGGAGTTCCAAGACATTGTGACCACATAACTAATATGCCATTGGTCCTCCATATGCCTCCAAAACAACTCTTTTCAACTGAGACAGTTTATCTAAGAGTTCTAAAGGCGTCTTGTGGTACTTGGTAGCAGCACGTTAACAGCAGATTACTTAATACTTCGAAGATACGTGATCAGACTGGCTGTATGAACTTGAACCACATATGCTCGACTGTAATAAAGTCTGGCTAACTTTGCTGCTAGTCGTTACACGGATATTTTTCTCATACTTTTCCAACCAATCTCGAACAATCTGAGCAGTGTAGCATGGCGCATTAACCTGAGGAAAGAAGTCGCACATCCATTCTCGAACAATCCTAGCAGTGAAGCATGACGCATTATCACGAAAAATGTTTTCACTAGTAGAGGAGAATACCGTTGACATGGAAAAGTTACTTGGTCTGCAATTAGGTTTAGGTAGATGAGAGACATCATGGTTCCTTTCACGTGAATGGCACACACAGGGTTTTCCCGAACGGCATTTCCAAAGCATTACAAGTCCGCCATCCGCTTGACCCACGCTGCACTTTGATGCCAACATTTCCCCAGATAAACCACGTACACTGACACGGCTGTCCACATGGTGCAACACGAAACAAACGATCACCTTCTAATTATTCGCCGTCAAGTCTTGATATGCCAATGCCCATTGTAGGCAATTTCATCGATGAAAAGTGGTTAGCATTGGCACGTGGAGTGGCCCGCAAATATTTTTCGCCACTTTCAGTATGGTTCTTTTGAATTTACCTTCCAGTTCCTGCGACAGTAATAGCAGTGAGGAACAAGAAACGGATTCAGAGGAAATGTGTGGAATTTCAGAGGTGAGGAAATAGTGTAGAAAAATGAATCAATGCTGATACTTCTTCCTCCGCGATTTCCGTTTTTAGGAGCTTTTGGATTAAGAGTAAATATTTCTGACAAAGAGAACCCTTTGGAGTTGTTCAACTTATATTTTAGTGATGACATTGTAAATCTTATTGTAAGTGAAACTAACAGATATGCTGATCAATTTCTGAAGGGGAAATGCGCTAAAATCATTTTCCAGAGCACATCAGTGAACACCAACAAAAGCAGCGGAAATTAGGAGATTTTTTGCTGTAGTGATTTTGCAAGGAAATTTTCAGAAACCGAAGCTTAATTGGTATTGGAGTAAAAAGCCAATAATCAAAACTCAGTATTTCTTAAGAGTAATGACTGAACGAAGGTTCAGTTTACTTATGAAATTTCTTCAGTTTTCAAACAACGAAATGTTTGATGAAAGCACTCATCCTCAACCAAAGCTTAAAAACATGTGGGATATACACTGACGGAAAAAAAATCCCAACACCACGAAAAAACAGTTGTAGAGGAATGAAATGGCGGCAATACATTTGTATAGGTAACATATTTAATCTATTAAGGTTTCAAGATCACAACTTATTGTAAGCGCTAGAAGAGCCATTTTAAATGTGAAATGCTGGTATATTAATAACCGGCGTAACCGCCAGAATGTTAATTGCAAGCATGCAAACGTTCATGCATTGTGTCGTACAGGTGCTGGATGTCAGTTTGTGCGATTGAGTTCCATGCCTGTTGCACTTGGTCGGTCAATACAGGTACGGTTAATGCTGGTTGGGGGTGACGCTGGAATTGTCGTCCAATGATGTCCCATACGTGCTCGATTGGAGGAAGATCTCGTGATCTAGCAGGCCACGGCAACATGTCGACACTCTGTAGAGCATGTTGGGTTATAACAGCGGTATGCGGGCGAGCGTTATCCTGTCGGAAAACACACCCTGCAATGCTGTTCATGAATGGCAGCACAACAGGTTGAATCACCAGACCGAAGTACAACTGTGCCGTTAGGGTGAGTGGGATAAACACGAGAGTGCTCCTGTTGTCATAGGAATTTGCTCCCTAGACCATAACTCCAGGTGTAGGTCCAGTGTGTCTCGGCCGCAGACAGGTTGGTTGCAGGCGCTCACCTGGCCTCCTTCTAACCAACACACGGACATCACTGGCACCCAGGCAGAACCAACTTTCATCAGAAAACACAACAGATCTCCACTCCGTCCTCCAATGAGCTCTAGTTTGACACCAGTGACGTCACAAACGGCAGTGGTTTGGAGTAAGTGGAATGCACGCTACAGGGCGTCTGGCTCGACCCTGTCCTTCAAGTAACCGATTTGTAACAGTTCGTTGTGTCACTGTGGTGGCAACTGCAGCTCGAATTGCTGCCGCAGACGCAGTACGATGCGCCACGGCCATACGCCGTACACGGCGGTCTTCCCTCTCAGTAATGCCACGTGACCGGCCGGAACCTGGTCTTCCTGAGGCAGTACCTTCCCTTGACTACCGCTGTCAATAATCACGCACAGTGGCTACATTCCTGCCAAGTCGTTTTGCAATATTGCGGAAAGAAGATCAACCTTCTTCTAGCCCTATTACATGACCTCGTTCAAACTCCGTGAGCTGTTGATAATGGCTTCTTCGTCTTCTTAAAGGCATTCGTAACTAACATCAACACACAACGACGAATCTCAGCAATAACTAACGCTCACGAACGTTACAGCGCGTATTTACAGCAAACCTGCTTCGCATGTTCCGAGGGGCGCTACTTGCGCCACACGTATGCGCCGAGCGCGAAATTTGCATAGACGTCATCTTACAGATCTACTCTCACCGCCTATCAACTGTCGTTTATCTAACACAACCCCTTCTTGGTGTTGGGATTTTTTTCCGTCAGTGTATGTATACATGCAAGTTTTTGATAGTGTTAATTCAGGATATCGTGAAAAAATTTAAGCTGCGAAAGTTGTGATGATATTGGACGCGCTATCCACACTCCAGCCCTACCACACAATCGGCAGGAATTAAGTGAGAATATTCAAGTTGCATGGATGACTTATCGCAGGACGCCATAAGGAATCTTTACAACTCCATGCCGAGATGTCTAGTATGCTGTGTGAGTAAACATGGTGGGCAGACGCCATACTAAGAGACACTGCTTATTGTCGTGCAACTCACTAAATATTTCACATCATCATCATCATTGTCTACCATTATCACTTTACTGCTGTACGAAGGTCTCCCCAAGTTTCCTCTACAGCGGCCTGTCTTGTGCCAGTCTCCTCCGTGTCACTCCCGCATACTTTCGAATTTCATCCACTCATCTCCCATGTGGTCTTCTTCTGGGTTTTTTCCTGTCACTTGGAATCCAATCTAAAATTTCGGCTGTCCATCGATGGTCTGTACTTCTTTTTTTTTTTTTTTTTTTTTTTTTTTTTTTTTGATTGGAGGTTTAACGACCACCGTGAGCAACTCAATGAGTATAAGAAGTCGCCCGTTTCTAATTTAGGGTCACTGGTTCCAGGGAAGGAAGAGAACCAGTGCCGTAAGACAAACACAACATCCATGCCTCACCGGGATTCGAACCCGGACCCCGTTCGGACGAATGATCAGAGGCCATCGCTCAGACCACTGCGCCACCGGGGCGGCGGTCTGTCCTTCTGGCAGTATGTTCAGCCCATTGCCATTTGAGGGATATAACTCTGATCATGATTTATTCCACTCTTGTCATTTTTCGGATCCACGAGTTCCTCTTCTTATCTCTCCTGGTTACACCAAGCATGCACCTCTCCATGCTGCTTGGAGTTGTCTGCAGCCTTTGTAGGTCTCGTTTAGTTAAGGTCCTCGTCTCTGCACCATACGTAAGTAATGGAAGAATGCATTGACCAAACACTTTTATTTTAAGACGTAATGGCATATTGCTCTTGAAAATTATGCTATTTCTTCCAAAACTGTCCAGGCAAGTTTTGTACGCCAATTAATTTCTTCATCAATGTGACCCTCACTTGATATCTGCTGTCCAAGATAAACGTACGTGTCTGTTATCTCCAGCTTTTCTCCATTAATCGATAAATCTTCATATCTTGTTAAAGCATTGAACATCACTTTTGTCTTCTGAAATTTCATTTTTAATCCCACTTCTTTACTCTTGTCAGCAAGTTCCTAGATCATACTCTGCAGTTCTGATGTTGTAGATGCAAAAATGACTACGTCATCAGCAAAACGAAGGTCGGCTAGAAAATCTCCATTAATCTTTATCCCTTTGTTTTCCCAGTTCAGTGATTGAAAGACATTTTCCAGTGTGGCATTAAGGAGCTTCGGAGATATGGTGTCACCTTGTCTCACTCCCTTTCGAATTGTTATGTGTGCTGTCAGTCTCAATGTTTAATCAATAATTTTGAATGGTAACCTTTACCTTCCTTCCGAATAGCATTGCAATATGAAATATCCTTCTGGATGCAACTATTCTTTTGACGATGGGTGTAAAATGTCTTTTACTATGGTGAAGGCAATGATATATTGGAATCTTGGTTAATTTTTGTGATTTATTAAACTTTAAAGTTCACAAATCCCACGGTGTGTAATAGTTTATACTGATACTGAACGATGTAGGATGTTAAGTCCTCCTTTATTGTATAAAATGAAACATTACGTTTTTTTCGTGACTCTAGAGAGTGTTCTGTGAATTATTATTTAAATATTCAAATATTTAGCAAAAATAAGTGAGTCATGATTATTGGAGCTATCACCAATAAACCAGGTTTTTTTTTAACAAAACAGTTTTAAATTCATAATTTCCATAAAGATTGTTGCTCCTTTTCTTGTGTTTTCCTTTCTTTTTTCAATGATGGCAAATATGTAAACGGACGAAACAGTTTCAGGTTCATTTCAAACGTTTTGCACACTCCTGGATATATCTTTTAACGCGAATTAATTTCACAACATACTTTTCATAGTATTAATAGAACATCTCAGGCATTTTCATATTGCCTGAGATGTTCTATTAATTTTAGGTAATTTAACTTCCTCACCATCTTTCATTCTGGAAAATATTTTAGTGAAATATGTCCCTACAGATTTCTGATACGTACCACCTATAATTGTGAGTAGAGTTTTTATGTTGTTTAGGGTTTATCTGCTAAAACTAACAGAAGTACAGTGTTTGCATTATATACACCTTATTTTTCTAGGAATCTAGTGTTACATTTCTTCGTCTGATTTACCATGAAAATAGATGCATATTAATTTTGAAATCAATTTTAAATCTCTGTTTGCTTGCGTTTTTCGAAAATCAACATCTATTTTGCATTGTCCAGAAAAAAATCCTGACCTGTCTTTCTTTTGAAGTTTTACACAATTATATTCATATCAGACAATAGATGCAATTTAGCAGTGAGTAAATATGTTAACGACTTTAATGTATTTACAGATTCACTTAGAGGATTTTAGGAAGGCAGTGTCTCACCTTTTTCCTTACACAACCCTTCGAATAAGAAGCTAGGATCTTTGGGTTAGAGTTCGCGATAGAAAAGTCACACGAAAGCGAAAAGAAAGGGAGAGGATGTGGGATCCTTAATTTTATTACCGGGGACCACTATCCGTGTTCTTTCGGCCTAACGTGCTCGTCTGAGGCACACAGGACTTTCAGTTTTTCGAAAGTTTCTCTCGGCCTAGCATCGAAACAGTTCCCTTACGTGACAACCAGAAGTGCTTACCACTATGCCCTCTCCGGAGCATTATGGAAAATGGAGCAGAATCCGCTTATAACGAGAAGCTCTTGCCGTCCGAAGTCCTCGCTAAATTGGAGCGATCCTGAAATTGCTGTGTGGTAAAAAACGTCCACTGCAAAGTATTTTTAGTACATTATGCTTATATGTTTATAATATGTATCCCCAACAACTGGATTTGAAAGATTTATTTTAATTACAGTAATAAGAATTTAAGTCATTTAAATACTTACATGAATATTAATAGTGGAGAACACTGAAGCAGATCTCATTTCGAAACTTCACAATACGGTGCTCCCAAAAAGTATATATTTTTTTTTTACAAATGTAAAGGTTTTTATATATTACGTCGAAAACTTTAGAAAAACAAGATTTTCACTTTGAGTGGATGACACAGATTGAGTGCGTATAGGCTGAATAAAAATAAACTAGTTATTAATTTACGTATGTGTTATATAACTAATTAAAACATCTACGGCATTTTAGGACAGGTTTTTTTTGTGAGTCGCAGGAAAACTGTGTTACTATTCAAAATTTTGCACCTTTGGAAATATTTTCATTGGAAGTTTCTGTGTTTAAGAGAGTGTTCGCCTTCAGTCTCTCTGTTTCCAGTAACGTCGTATGTTTTTCAATGCATACAATTAGTAGCCAGCTTTGATCAGCACCGGAAAGATATATTAAACCGTATAAAAATGTCAAGGTTACAACTGATAGAATGGCACAAAACGTTGATTTAATGCGAATTTTTTCAAGACATTCTAAGTAATGAAAAAAATGTATTTCTAAGTAATCATTTAGAAAGAAATGTTGGAAAATTTTTATAATATATCAAGTAGATATGGGAATAATATGAAGATTATCTCATGCCAATCCCGTTAAAATAACAATTATTCTTCAGCAAGAAGTTCACACATAACGAGCAACATCAGAGGTGATATCGCACCACGTGTACAAATTTAACTAGATTCTTCTTTCTGTTTAAAGTCCTTTTATTTTCCAAATGTTTTATTTATTTTGCTTCTAGAACTGTCGCGTATAACATCTAACAAGGTTTGAATTCGGTTTCACTATTTGTTGCGTTCCTTTTGGAAGTCTTGTACATCCACATTTACATTAATATCAAAAATGAATTTGGCATTGAAGAAATCCTTTAACAACTTTCGAGGAAAAACTTTCGCCAGACAAGTTTTTTTATGATTGCAGGTTTAAGGAGCATCATGAGCAACTCCATGGGCTATAAGCAGTTGCCCGTCCTTAATTTAGGGTCACTATTTCCAGGGAAGGGAGAGAGCCAGTGCCGTAAGACAAACACAACATCCATTTGTAAGTGTGTTTGTTTGTTTGATTGTAGGTTTAACGACCACCCTGAGCAACTCAATGGGCTATAAGCAGCCGCCCGTCTCTTATTTCGCGTCACTGGTTCCGGAAAGGGAGAGAGCCGGTGCCGTAAGATTGGCTCTCTCTCTTCCATGTAAACAAACAAACAACATCCATTTGTTGTTTTTTTATTTCATATTTAACGACCACCGTGAGCAACTCAATGGGCTATAAGCAGTCGCCCGTCACTAATTTAGGGTTACTGGTTCCAGGGAAAGGGAGAGAGCCAGTGCCGTAAGACAAACACGACATCCATTTGTTTGTTTGATTGTAGGTTTAACGACCACCGTGAGCAACTCAACAGGCTATAAGCAGTCGCCCGTCCCTAATTTAGAGTCACTGGTTCCAGGGAAGGGAGAGAGAGCCAGTGCCCTAAGACAAACACAACATCCATGCCTCACCTGGACTGGAACCCGGACCCCTTTCGGACGAATGATCAAAGGCCATCGCTTAGACCACTGCTCCACCGGTGCGGCCAAGACAAGTTCACTCTCCGGAATATGTCAGCGTTGCATTTCCGTCTCACTGGCATTAGAAACTATGATGTCTTCGAAACTGTTTTTTTTCATTATCATGTTTCATTAGATGCATGACATACCTTTAGAAACTATAACGTCTTCCAATATGTTTTTTCAATTTTAATGTTACGTTAAAACTCATAATGCCGCCCCGGTGGCGCAGTGGTCTAAGCGATGGCCTCTGATCATTCGTCCAGAAGGGGTCCGGGTTCAAATCCCGGTGAAACATATATGTTGTATGTTGTTATCCCTGGAACCAGTGACCCTAAATTAGGGACGGGCGACTGCTTATAGCCCATTGAGTTGCTCACGGTGGTCGTTAAACCTCCAATTAAAAAAAAAAATCAAAAAACTTATAATGTATAATAATGATCCCTTCTGCTGTTTTGTTTTAAATTTAACAATCATTTCTTACCTTACTGACCGTTGTAATTTTCAATTCTCAATGACGTACGAACTTTTCCACTGTAAAATCGTAAAGAACAGAGATATGATATACTGAAAAATTCCAAACTTATGTCACTGGCATACTTGCGCAGACTTTAACGAAATAGACACATCTTTTTAACTTTTAAAAATTTCTAGTTTATTTTTGTAATTCAAAGCATCGATTCGTATAAAATAATATTCATAGGTATAAATAATACTTTTACGCATTTTTCAGTTTATTTCTTTAATCAAATATTATTGAACTAATTTCAAACAATGGAGCACCAGTAAATTAGGTAACATGCTAAAATTACATATCAACAGGGTCAAAAAAATACTGTACTTGTCCACCAGTCAGTATAAAGTGTCGCTAGTGAGAGATTTCGGCATTTCGCTCCTCAGTTACATTACTGCCCTCCACGTCAACTTCTTGCATTCCATAATCGCCATGACAATCTCCTTTCTAACTTTAAGATTTCACGTGCTGGCCTTTTACGCTTTCCAAGAGTAGGTTCAAGTGTATATGCTCCAGCTTTGTCTGTCTGACCGTCTGCACGATAACTCGCGTACAAATTGTTCGATTTCCATGTCATTTTAGTATGGGACCAACTGGGGACGAACCCTATTGATTGTGGGCAAAATGGGGCCAAAGGTCAGGACGTAGGATAGGGATACATTCCATTGTCCTTATGCATCATAACTTGCTTAAAAATGGTTCGATTTCGATGAAATTTTAGTATGAGGTAAGGAACCACCTGGAAACGAATCCTCTTGCAAATGGGAGTCCGCACCGGTGGCGCAGTGGTCTAAGCGAAAGCCTCTGAACATTCGTCTGAAAGGGGTCCGGGTTGGAATCTCGGTGAGGCATGGGTGTTGTGTTTGTCTTACGGCACTGTCTCTCTCCCTTCCCTAGAACCAGTGACCCCAATTTAGGGACGGGCGACTCCTAATAGCGCATTGAGTTGCTCATGGTGATCGTTAAACTTCCAAAAAAAAATGGGAAAATGGGGTCAAAGTTCATGGCATAGGAGCGGGATCCATTCCATTACCTTTATGTGTCATAACCTACGTAAAAATGGTTCGATTTCGACAACATTTTAGTATATCGTAGGGAACCACCTGGGGATTAACCCTACTGAAAGTGAGGAAATGGGGTCAAAGGTCAGGACATAGGAGCGGGATCCATTGCATTGCCCTTATGCGTGGTAACTTACCTAAAATGCTTCGACTGCGACACAACTTTATCATGTTGTTCAGGAGGTATACTGAACTAATTCTGTTTTATATAATCGAGATCTTTTGCTAGATTCATTATCCTCATAATTTGACTAAAAATGCATCTGTTGCGACAAACCGTAGTACGTTGCTTCGCAGGTATACTAAACCAATTATTTTGAATTTCATCGAAATGGGATCAAAGGAGAGGACACAGGAGCGAGATTTATTACGCAGCCATTATCCTCATAACTTGAGTAATGATTTCAGGTATGTTGGAAAGCGTATAATAAGCAATACATTGCATGATTATACTAACTTGTTCTAAATTCTAGAACAACCGTTACACGAGCGCGTCAACCTCACCCGTACAGTTTTGTATTCCGGACATCTGGCTTGCTCTCCTGTCACACGTCTTAGTATTAGCAGAACAGAGCTTCCATTTCGCTTCTGTTTGCCTTAACCCATTAACCGTCTGGAGCGAATTAACACGTACTTAAGAAAATGGGCTGAAATCAACTAAAACGAATATATTCGATTTCTAAAAAGAAACTGCAGCAAGTAAACATGGGCGTCAGAAAATGCTACTTTCCCTTAGCTTTCTTGTTCAAAGAAAATCCTCATTGACGAAGATGATTGACGCTAATCCTTTCTGACTGATTACCTACTTAAAGGGCTAAAGCAATGGCGACGAATATTCGAAAGGTGAGAGATGTTTTGGTCACTTGTTTCTGCGTAGAGGCATGATGTGCATGTCAGATGGACTATCATTTCCCCATCGTGCTTTAGGTCATGGGGCAAATGAAATAGGGCTAGAGATGATGTCTTCTCACGAAGAATAGGTTTATGGTCCATACCGCTCTCATGAGTGGGGGAAAGAAATCGTTTTGCCATAGTTTTCGTAAAACTCGCCGCTTTGTGAACATTTCTTTTTTAAAAGTCTAGAAAAGTTTTGGCAGTATATGGCTCATGTACTATTCCTTTTGCAATGTTGAAGCAAAGCACTAGTGTATACTCAAGAATTCAGAACAAGAACGTTGTTATTCATATATAATGAATAGTGACGTTGTTGTCTTGACGCACGTTACGGAAGAAAGACAGGAAACAAATTTAATACAACATTTGAAAAGCAGTGGGATTAGCTTAGCTGGGAATTAAAAAAGCCCTTCCATTGTATGGTCACTCATCAGCTATAAATTTTGAATCGTCATGGACTAGTGTAATTTTAAACCCCTGCATGATGGTGATTAATAACATGAGTAATCGTAACAAATGAGAATTCTAAATTCTAAATTTTCAAATCTTTCGCAACTAATTTTAGGGACATACACTGAAAACGACTTATCCCCGAAAACGCTGTTGCAAAACTAATTCACATTCAACCTATTAGGGACCCCTATTCTTAGTATGTAAATGTTGTTAATCTTTTAATAAAAGGACATGCACCTTATTCCATTAGCACTCAGCTCATTTTGTTTTATCATCACTGTTACAAGGAAAGAAAGTCTGCGTTACAGCAGTTTTTCTTCTTCAGCTTTTAAAATTTAACATTTCGTAAAAACGAACCTCATGCTATTTCAAAGAAATGAGCAATTTTGATGAATTGTTATTATGTTGTATATTTATAAAATTTCTGTCTTAATTTGACGTATTTACGAAACTGCTGCAATGATCTGTATTCTAAGCAGAGCTTCTGGCAAAAGAAAAGACACTGGTTTTTGCCAGCTAACAAGTGCTATGACTCTATAAATTAGTGTTCAAATAGTTAATCGGGTCTGAAAGCAGTAGGTAAATATCTCAGCCGAAACCCCATTGTTAACGAAATCAAGACCTAGTTGCGGCTCCTGGGACTTGATCATTAAAATTCCATTATGCCCAAGACAATGTCGAAACCATGGGGAAGGAGTGAATTGACCAATTGGCGATGGGGATCACGGGTTTGGAAGGACGGATATCCCAACCAAAACGCGCAGAAGGGTGGGCGGGCTCTGGTGTGAAAAGCTATGTTGGTTGATTGACGGAGTAGATGGGCTGCTGGAAACAGTGGGGGCATGACGTGGGTGGTTTTGTCACGGACTTCGGTCAGACGAGTTCAGTGTAATGGCTTCCCTGAACAAATGCTCGCGGGCAATGTCACCTTAACGGAGTATTTCTACCGGCTCGGGGTTGGGTCTACGGCATGCATCTTCGGGGCCCTGTTCGAGGATGTAACTAATCTTCTTAAAGTGTTCTTCCCTTTTAGACAAATGAAGAGTTCTGCCACTAGAATGAGAAAAGACAGATGGTATAGGAGTGCTGGTGAGGTCACCAAGGGCAAGGAAACTACTCGTCGACATGGTGAAAGAAATAATCGCTTCCTCACCTTTAGGAGAGCAAATGAAGCCGCAAATGAAGTTACAGATTGAGATTAAGATGACGGTACAATAGAAAACAGGAGCGTTGACACCGAGTATACAGATGGAGATGGACATTTCATCCCAGGATCCTAGAAAACGAAACGAAGACGTGTACATACTACACACATACACGTGCATTAAAACAAATCAGCATCACTAACCCTGTAAAATTCATTCATTGTCAATTTGTAACCTTGTAAACCCGCAAGAATATGAGAACGAAATTGAAACCGTGTTTCTTTAGTGAACAAAAGGGTTAATCTGCCCATAAGCGAAAGAAAAATCGTTCATGGTTCAAAGCGAAACTCGCAGTCATTCCACACCTTCGGCCCATATTCCTTGAACGTCTCAAAACAGGGATCATGTTGGTGGAGCTCGGTGACGGTCCCGCGCGACAACAATTTCCAGCTGGTCGCCGGGCTGATCCCTGCCGGAGGCTCGGTCCTGCGGGTTGCGAGTTACGGGTGGAATTATCATCGAAATGCCTTTACATCAAACCATTTCAATGAATCAACTCTTTCCCAGCGATGATAGTTTACTTGTCGGAATAGGTAGTCGTTCGCAGATGCTTATCACAGAGAAATTAAATCATGCCCAAATATCGCAGTAAAATATCTGAAAAATTAACCATTATCCTAATAGTATCATACATGTTTTTATGAAGTTGATAAATAGCACTAAGCCTTAGAGAAAGTGATTAGGTTAACCGCTAGGTATCAAATTTTTATTGGTCACGAACTACCGTCACTGTAAGAGAAAAGTCGAAATTCATGTTCGTAACTATGATCCATTTCTAAACTGAGTACACCGAGGTAAGTTTTTCAAGTTGTAAAAACGTTGGTAAGAAGAATGCTTCTCTTTGGCAGTCAATTGTGATAAATTGTTCAAGTTGCAACTTGTGTTCGATTTTAACCAGAAGTACGAAAACTTATTTAGTTGTAATTATAAGTCATCCCAATAACGATTTTGAATATCATGTGGCAATGAAAAGTACTACAGACAGCATTTGTTTTACAAAATGTTGTGTGTTGTTTCTACACATCAAGAACTTTGTTTTTAGTATGGAATTCCTAATTTCATTAATGACGTAAAATGCTTTTCTTAAATCGTTATTATGTTATAAAGGAATATTATCAAACGCATAAATTACGAATAATTAATATTAGTAACATCGTGCTATTAGGCAATGACAATATAAAACGACCCGCAGCATTACCTTGCCTGACATTTTCGTCATCTGGACTGTAAATATTAAATAGTAAAGTCAGGGCCGGCCTAAATAATTTGACGGCTCTTTCAAAGATTTAACTTGGCGGCCACTAATAGTATTTTTAACAGAAAAACGTGCATGATGCTTAATTGTTAAAATTTCAGTTTTCAATCATATCTGAGCAACGTATTGGTCCCTTAATAACAGGAATCTAAAATTTAAAATAAAATGAACAAAATTGTTATTGAATATATGAATTTAAGGTTTACCTGATATTTTCTAAACTCCTCCGAATGCTGCCTCCAATATGCTTATTTGTAAATGCCTTTGTATCGTTGCTGTTTCGTGAATATTCGTGCATAAACTTTTGCGCCCACAACTTAAGTTTTAAAGTTAGTCACACTGCTTACAACTGTTGAAGAAAACTCAAATGAGAAAAAAATGCTTTCCTAGAGTGCAATAAATAATATGCTAAAATTACATTTGTCAAACCATCTATTGCAATCAAACGTGTGGGAATTGTAAACCTGTAAAATCAGCAAATCTCAGAAGTTCTGCATTTCACTCAACCCTGGAAACTTTTCTCTGGCGTTTTGTTTACAGCCTACGCATTCCTCATTAGTGTTTACCGTTTTATACGTAAAGCCGGCGGAAAAACAACTGAACTTCACTACAAAGTTTAAAGAAGAGAAGCAGCTGTTTATATATAGAATCACTTAGCAGCATATCCCCAAAGACTAGTGGGAAAAGAGAAAATGCGCGCTTCGACTGTTTATCTTTTTAGTCATTTTATTTATGTATTAATTGATTTTAAAGATTATACAGATTGCAAATTTGATGATGATAGAAAATCGATATATGATTAAAATCCTCGGCACCTTGAATTGGCAGACTTTGACACCCGCCTTGTTCGACAATGCAAAAGGCAGGTCCTGGTGAAAGCTAGACGACTGGGTCAGAGCATTTCCGAGAATGGCAAGGATTGAGGGGTACTGACACACAACCGTAGTTAAAACTTTCAAAAAGTTGTCCGAGAAGAGTTTACCACGAAACGCCGTCAAGGTGCAGACGACCACGACTCACTGATATCAGAGGTGAGCGAAGGCTTTCCCGTACGATATGAGTCAACAGAAGAAATACTGTGGCGTAATTCTCCAGTAATTGGAATATTAGTGATGGGAATTATGTGCCGCAACACAATTAATATCAAACCGTGCAGAAATCTCTGCTACATATCCACAGGCTGCTCGGAATACTCAACCTAACCTCGGCCCACCGTCGAAACTGCTTACAATGCACACATACGTATCAAATCTGGATCTTGAACCATTGGAAGAATGCTGTCTGGTCCAAATAAGATGGTTTCCTGTTGCTTAATATGGAGGACTGGTATCTGTGTATCGTTTCATTGCGTGATTGTTGCAACCAGGATGCGCCGTGGGACGGAAGCATGCCGGTAGAGGAAGCGAAATCCTATGAGCAAAGTTCTGCTGCGAAACTCGTCACCCATTATTTAATGTGTTGGAAACTACGACGTCGAACAACTACCTAAACTTCATTGCAGACTAGGTTAATCATTTCGAGGGAACAATATGCGGCTCTAGTAGTTCCTTCTTTCAGAATAATGTGCCTTGCCACATTGTACGGATTTTTCGCGAATGGTTCGCGAAACGTAAGTTGAGCATCAAGGTATTGCTTGACCTCCACATTCCTCAGACTTCAATCCAATCAAGGATCCCGTGTGCTGCTGCAATTCTTATCTGCGATGGCAGAACTAGGTAAATTACTAGAGTTAAAGGATCTGGTGTCATATTGGTGCCCGATACCGGAAAACAGCTTTAGAACTATTGTTGCGATCGTGCCTTTTTTTCGCCATTTCAACAAAAAATAAATTCTGCTGATAATTCATTACGATTGGATGTCATGAACTAGGAGCAATATATTTAAAATATTTTAATTTTATTGCAACTCTCATAATATTATTCCCCGCACAACGTACAAGATCAGGAAGAATGCTATGTTCAGATGCATCTTCTACTCCATTTAGGCGGTCTTCTATCTCTTGACATATATAAAATTATGTGCACTGCTTACTAAAGCACATTAATAATTTCGCTTAATCACTGTGCAGCCAAAATTTCTCCATTGTTTCTCAATTTATATGCTAGTTCAATAGAAAACGAAATATTATATCCAACTTCCCAAGTGCCATTTGTGCCACGTCTATCACATTTTCTAAGTTTGGGAGCCAAGTATTTGAATTCACCCCTGAGAGCGCTGCGATCGGTCCAATAATATTGGCCACTTAGCATTTATAGCCACCTCTACTTTTAAAACCCAGTTTTCGGCCTTCGTTGCCTTGTGATTTTCACCGTTTAGAAATGCACTGGGATACATTCGCTTCAGTGCGGTGCCAAACTTTTCTGGTTTCTCCCAGTATTCTAACTGATACGCGGCAAACGAAATGAGGTACCGGCCTTTGAGTTTGATATACCCATTTCCTCTTCGTATCATATTTTCCACAAGTTACATTTATCCTTATTTACATAGAAATGACATAAAGAGATATTGTTTTAGTAATAGTGTAAAAAATAGCTGGCAATATTTTGGCCCCATTTAATGAGCGTACACGTGTAAATGAATTTTTTTTATGTGGGATTCCAAAATTTGGATTTGGAAAAAAAAATTGAATCGAAAAGATTTAATGAATTAAAACAAAAGCGTGAAAGTTCATATTTCCTGCAAAGCACAATATTCCTATTAAGCGCTGTATGTATGCGTTTAAGGACTTAGGGAGTGAAACTTATTTTCTATCAGCCAAGATTTCTTTCAGAAGCCAAAACTCATGTCTTTTCCCGAATTTCTCAGCTTATAAGTGCCCAGTTTGAATAATTTCCTTTCTTTGAATACCATTAATATTTCGGAACATTTTGATGGTATTTTAAACTACTTAATTTGTTTTTCATCCCAGATCATCTGTTCTTAACGATATTTTGTCCACATTTCACTTTTTCTACGTTTTAAACGGACTTAACAATTCTTTTCATACCGAGGACATGTTCAACTATTAAGTCTTGCCAGAACGTTTAGAAATAAAATACGTTGAATTCGAAAATACATTATAGATGCGATAACCTACACCAGGAGCGTCTCGTCTAAAGGAAACTGAACTTAGCGCTATTCGACGGTACATTGTTAGGCTGTCGAAGAAATTTAATATAACCTAAATCATTCTTCAAATTTTATAAGAAATTAAATGAACGCTTTGATTTTAACTCAGATGATTTAATTTTATCCCGGAAGCGAAACATACATTGCCCTTAATTTCGCTTACCAGCACGAAGGTAGGTGTGTTAAATACACACCTAGATATTTGTAATTCTTCACATTTCGCGAGATAGGAACATGAGCATTAGCAAATGTCTTAGAAACACCACAGTGGAATGAACATAATAACTAATATCTGGTGCCTTCTAGACTTTTAATCATTTAACCACTATGTAATATTTTGTTACTATGCATAGACGTTAATAGTTAGAATGTTTTAGTGTTTTACGGATAATAATTTCATTAAGGCTTTTTAGGAAACAAAGTACAAATACATGAAGCAAGCTGCTGTCAGTAATTAAATGGAAAAATAAATTACATTAATGTAGCTAAAATTTCGTTGTTGCTGCTTCCTTCGATGCATAATTGTTGTTGAAATGTGGTGCAGACCACGGAATTTAAGAAATACCATGTAGTTGTCACTTGCAGTTCTGTATTACATCAAATCCGTTCAATTTTGCGGCATTTAATGATGTAAACCACTTTTTAGAAGAAGCAAAATTTCCCCTGATGTTCATTTCGTAACTAAATTTTCAGTACGTTATTGGAGTATGTCCATTTAAGATTTGAATAATTTTCTATTTTTTTAAGACAGCGGTCTATCTTATTCCTTTGCAGCAAGCTAACTGATTATGTTTGGGTTTTTAACGATTTCCATTCTGAAGTATATTCCTATTAACTTAAAAAAAGGTATTTCCTTTATTTTAAACTAACTCTTCTGACTGAGCAGATTTCAGTTACACAAGCAATATGACAGAAGTTTCAAAAGTCAAACCTGTCCATTACGTACTGATGTAAAATGTTTAACGCATAGGCGACCCCCTTAAATTGTTTTATTTTTTTCACTGGCTGACCTAACCTATTTATTTTAACACGGGCAGACCTCAGCAAAGCATTGCTTATAATACGGGACCAGCTGCTCCAGTCACAAATCAATAATGGCATAACAAGTATGCCTCGTAGGTGTCAACATTCTTCGACACAGAGGTGGCTTTACCAGTACCGAATGCAAGATTTATGGACATTTTTCGAATTTACAATTTCAGGCAATATTTCGAATTTTGTGACCAGTGTATATGTTTTAGATTATTATAAAATGAACATTTAATGTAAATTAGAGCATTTTGTTTGATACTTCTGACATTTAGTCTCGTATTTTAAAGAATCGGGCAGCACTCTAAACTAAGAATGTCACCTTTTGTATTCTTACGTTTTCTTTCATTTGAAAAAGATACGTTACCACCTGGCTGATATTTTGAGCCGAATTCATCTTTTAATACGCATGTAATGAACCCTTGTGTGCACCAAGGACTTACATACTTGTAACATCACCAGCAAATTAAGACAGGAAATACCGATAATGATAGAACTTTCTTCTTTTAATATAAAAATGGATAAATGAAAAAGTTTTACTTTCCAGGTTTTAATTAATATGCAATTTAATGTATTATAATTATAAATTTAATAGGTTAATTTGTACCTTTCTGTTGTTCAATCAGTAAGATTATGTATTTATTCTTGTAAAAAATTGTTTTGCCATCGTGACCCACAGTGCGAGTCGTCTCCAATATACAAGTGATAAGGTACAGATAGTACGTTATGGCAATAGCCGCCAATTCGAGTAACGATAACAACAAAAATGATTTCAATTTTTTTTATAAGAATGGAAAAATAAATGTTTTGCCGCAATGTTTCCGATTTGCAAATTTACTGTTACGAGTGTAAAGATGAATGTATTTGAGGTACCATAAATTCATGCTAATCAGTTTACTTTTTATTATATTCTAACTTTCCTGCATTTAGCTGCATTCAATTCAAAAACTTTATCTTCGAATCAATACTGTTTTACAACCGCTGCTTTTAATGTTTATAAATCTTTCAGTCCATCTGCGTACAATCTTCTTGCACAATATTTTTTTCAGAACTTCATTGCAATACGAATGTAATTGATAGCAAGAGTACTGTATTGCTTAGGTCACTTACGCTTTAACAACAGACTTTCACAACACAATGGAAAGTGCTTGATGTGGTAGCAACGACTGAGGGCTGCCCATAAAAGCAGAAAAGAAGTTCCGAATTTCAAGAAGACACGATATAAGATAGTAAAAGTGCTACTCACTTGGTCACTTACGCCTTAAATAACATCCTTCCGCAAGTAACATAGTAAACACAGTTTATAGTTACCTGATTCACGTAATGCACCCGCCTATGGCGAATTAGTTATTCCACCAGCAAAGTTTGCATTACATGGGGTAATGGAGTATTACTTGCTTCATGCAAATAATCAACCACTCACCCGTAGGGCTTTCATCAAAGATTAAGCCCTACGGGTAATATTTGATTAAACACCTCACCTTGTAGGGCTTTCATCAAAGATTAAGGGATGTATTTGGAAAAGAAAGTATTTTTAAAACCTTTCGAATCTGCTGAGCAACTCATATCAAATAACGTTGGAGGTGAATGCTATGTAGATGCGTGAAAACTGAGAGTCCTCACTATGTAGATGCACTCACTGAGTATCCTCACTATGTAAATGCACTCATTGAGAATCCTCACTATTGCTCATCGGTCTACCTTTCTAATCGTTACTCCTAACCCAACAGCACAATCCCTGGCATCTGTTAGGTATCTAAACATCGTTGTGGACCAAGTTCACCCATTCATGGCAACTTTGTTCCCATTTGGTGATAGTCATTACCAACAGGATAATGCGCCATGCAACACTGCAAGAATCACCAAGGAGTGGTTAGGGGAACATGCTGGTGACTTTCTGTTAATGCCTTGGCCTCCACATTCACCTGACATGAACCAAAGCGAGCATTTGTGGCTCGACTTGGAAAAGCTGGTTCGCGCTAAATCACCACCACCAAGAAATGTATGGAAACTAGAGGACCTGCTGTTAATATTATGGTACCAGATATTCCTAGATACCTATCACTACTTCATCGAGTCGATGCCTCACCGAGGGAGTCCTACAGCGTTTTAGGTAGGTGGTCATAATGTAATGACTGATTAGTGTACACACTGTTGTATCAAAAAAATGTTACCACCTACCAAATAATGGGAATAACCACGCTTCCCCGAAAGACAGCGACGAAATGGCGTGGCATGGACGCAATGAGGCACTAGAATGCTGACCGAGGCACTCGTGCCCATTCATTCAGCAGCAGAGCACAGAATTACCGGAGATGACGTGGTTGTGGGTCTGCTCGTCGAACCTGCCGATTCAAATATTCCCACATGTGATCTCTGGGATTGAGGTCTGGCGATTTCGCTGCTCAATGGAGAACAGAGGCATCGCTGTCTAGTTCCTGAATCCAGTAACGCATCCCTTTAAAGAATGGGCAGGACGCATTTTTCTGTTGGTAGACACCATCATAATCATGGTAAACGTCCAACATAAAGGTGTGCATGTGTTCAACAATGTCAGCGTTACATCGACATTTCATGCGTGGAATTTATCTTACTACAGTTCAGAATGATGAACAGCATCAAAGATTTGAAGACGAGGTATTGAAAGAGGATTGTTAAAAACAAAGGACTCATTCTGCATGAAAAATAAGTAAATGTTAAAAATATAAGAAGAACTAGAGTTTCTAGAATTGTGAAATGGAGAGGCAATTTTCCCAATATATAAAAAGAAGACATTTTTTGTGACCATTACAAAGGGATACTCTGCTGATGGCAACATACAAAAAATATGATTATCTTCACTGTTTATCAACCGTTATTAAGGAACATAGACTTTTTAAGGCCGTTTGCGACACATTTCTACAGTAAAAATCAGAGAATAAAGTTTATTAATTTTTTTTTACAAATAATATATTTTCTGAGTTATGTAGTGAAAGAAAAGTGTAATTAAAAACATTTTTAAAATTTAAGGTCTTAGTTCTGTAGAAAATTTAACTTCCCAAAATGATTTTTATTGCCTCCCAGTTATGTCTTCGCTTTTGATCATGCAACAGATGGTACAAAGTTTAGTTCGATTAATTACATAGCGTTATTTGAATTCCGCATTTTAAGTAGAAATTCCCGTGCTCCACAATAATTGATTCGCAAATAGCGGAATTATCCCTTTTTATACGGACAACAATTTTGGGTAACGCAGACGTATTTGTATAACAGGGTATCTATTAAAAAAACACATGAAAATTTATTTTCAAATATAATTTGTAATTTTGTAATCAGTATTCCGAATATAACTAAGTAACTGGAGATATCAGCCAAAATAGATTACAATGCACAGTTTATGAAAATCAATCCTTCTTCTCACACACAGGCTAGATCATTTGTATATGGAATCGAAAGCACGGTTAGAACCTAAACCTCCTTTAGTCTGTTGTTCCCACCAAGTTGGATGTCTTCAATATCGATGAAAACCCCTCTTTGCGGCACAGTTCATTTTTAGGAAAAGGAAAAAGTTTGCAGGAGCTAAATCTGTCGAGTAGGGTGTATGTTCCATCACACAGATCGACCTTGTAGCCAGAAACGCACAATATGAGCTGCCTGTGCTACAATTGGACGTCCTCTGGTGGTTCATCCTAGAGACCCCCATCTTTAAACGATGTAAACCTGCGAAACACCTGTGCATGGCTCGGACAGTCACCGCCGTAAATTGTTTTGGTCTTGTACACTTCCATGGAAGTTTTTCATGATTTTCAATACAATTTTATCACAGCTCTTTGCTTGAGTACGAAACATCTGTTACGCTCCACTCACACAGTTCTACTTCAGCGGTGGCCATACGAAAACTGTTCAGTCACCCGACTAGAAAGTTGTTCCTGTGCTTACAGCACAATCTAGTGGTTAAAACTATAAATACCATTGTTGCTTTAGTTCAATGGTCTCTGTCGCAAAAATTCAGTTTCGTTATTTAAAGCACACAGTGTGTATGATTGAAGAAGAAAATTTCATTTCGATACGCTGCACATTGTTCTTTGGCTTTCAATAATACACCCCACAAAGTAATTGAATAATTTAATTTTGTTATGCAAAGAGAAAGGAATTACCTCTTTAAATTGTACTGGGGATCTGTGCATCAAGGACATTACCTCCAAATATGCAAGACAGATTACATGATTAAAAATTATCGTAGATATTTTATGAATGGCTGAAGAAATAATGCTCAAAGAATTCGGTTTAATTATTTCGAAAACATAATCTATACAACTATACTAGATATATGTACCGAATATGCAGCTACTCTGAATGTTTTCTTTTTTGTTTCTGTCAGAGTATTTTTTTCCTTTCTCACCAGTCAAACATGTTTATTTCCAGTAAACAACAACTCCGTTTATCTTCTCTGTGAAACCGCAACGCAGTTCAATAACAGTTTAGGGAAATGGGATATTCGTATTACATGTTACATGTTCCAATTAAAACTAATTCTTCAAAAGAAAAGAAAAATTGGTTTCTGAAATTTCGTACTTCCACCCTTTAGAGATCATATATCAGAATGTTTGACAAACGTTTTTGCTTTTAATGTCTTTTATTTCTTTTTAAACTTGTTCCAGTGGTATCAGCAAAGAAAATTTGTAAAATACGTCAGCCCTGAAACGGAGACGAGGTTTTCTGCAAAATGGTGACATTGTATTGGTTGTACTCGTTTATGCAACATCCAACACCAAAACAGTGGTACACGTTTGGGGAACAGTGGGAAATGAAGCACAGCCCATTGGATGCAAGGAAAATGTAAAAGCAATATGGCGCTCTGTTCAGGCGCTGTTTTCTGATTCTGTTACGGCTGTGTTTATCTTTTATTACGTTTGAGAATCTTAATGTTTGGAACTGAAGCAAGATCTCTACCATTCGCTCCTAGTGTATTGCAATACGGGTATGCAGTGCTGACCTCATCTCTGCTATGCAATGTTCGAGTTTCTTATTAGCAAGAACACAAGAAGCATTTCATGCAGTTTATGCTAAAAATATATTATACATAGAATCCAGTTTATGCTAAACCTACATTATACATACAATGAAATATATGCTAAAATATACAGATTGATTCAAAACTCATGGAATAAACTTTAAGGTGTAGTAGAGCACACTGCAACAAACATTTTTTGTATAGGAATATAAGAGCGGAAGTGACGCGTTGAGGCACAAACACAAGAAATAGACATGAAAGGAAACTTAAATTGTTTACCTACGGCATCGTTGAAAAGTGCTTTCTTACAGCAATGTTTACAAGAATTGCCCAAACTTGCGCCCATCAACAGTAATACGTGCGTGGTAGCGTCGACGGAGTGATTGGCGTACAGTTTCAAAGAAGCCAGGTATTTCCGCAACGGATATTCGAGCAACGAGGTCCTCAACTGAGTCAACTGGAGTCTCGTAAACGAGGGCCTTCAGATGTCCCCATAAGAAGTAATCAAGGCTTGATAAATCGGACGATCGGGGTGGCCAACGGACTGGTCCACTACGGCCAATCCATCGCACCCGCAAAGTGACATCCCGGTAATTGCACACATTAATGCCGAAATGGGTTGGCGCCCTATCTTTCTGAAACCACAGTCCTTGTCGGACGGCCAGTGGTACATCTTGAAGCAATTCTGGTAAAACCTCTTCCTGAAAAATACAAGAACATCTGCCATTGAATCGCGTTTGTAGTAGATATGCGCAGATGCATAATGTGCAAGCCACCTACTGCCCTCTACCGGCAACAGTACACGCGAATAACTCCGTCGACGCTGTCACGCATGTATTACTGTTAGTGGACGCAATTTTGAGCAATTATTGTAAACATTGCTGTAAAGAAGCACTTGTCAACGATGCTGTAAGTACACAATTCAGTTTTCCTTTCATGTCTATTTCTTGTGTTTGTGCCTCAAAGCGTCAGTTGCGCCCCTACATTTCTACAAAAACAAATGTTTGTTGCAGGGTGCTCAACCACGCCTTAAAGTTTGTCCCATGATTTCTGAATTACCCTGCATATTATATACGCAATGCAGTTTATGCTAAAAATATACAAATTTATGTATATCTTCATGCTGTGATGTCGTAGTTTGATCTTGAAATATCCTTTAATGCTGAGAAAAGCCTTTAGCTTGTAAGCAAGCAGACCGTGTTTTATACATATAAGCACAACCTTTTGTTGTATTCACAAGAACTTACTGACTTGTGTTATTCTTTATACGTGCTTATTTATTTATTCTGTAAACAATATTTTTCTTTCTCCAAGTATCCTCACAGTAATAATCAGTCCGCATTGGACTGATACCCTAAGCTCTAAAATATAAAAATTTAATGTTTAGTACCTCTCAAACTTATATTCCGGTCGTCGTGTTTCGTATGTGTAGTCAGTACTACCTGTTTTTGCTGCAGTTCACTTGAACCATAAGTACATCAGCAGTCGAATAAAATATTCTAAGAAACGCCAATATCCAACATCATTCTGCGATCTGCTAACTCGACGTCACGCGATTCCTAATCATCTATGTAAACGTCAAGGGAAATGAGTTGTTTTAATTTCCCATTTAAAGAGTGTTGCGTTGTTCCTTGGACTTATCCTGAGATCACCTATACAGTTAAATCTCCAGTTTGAACTGTTCCAAAGGGTTGAAATAAGATTGCGTATTGAAAGGATACGCAGCTTTGCTATTTCTGGATATAACTAAACACATAATCAGTTATTGGAGAGAATTACATCATTTCGTGCCCTACACTTGTATGATAATAGCTTTAGAATTTTTTTGGGAATTCTTCACTGAGATATATGAACACAAATACGTATCTTTCTAAATACAAGAAGGAACAAGTTAGTAAAATCATGCAATGTAATGATTAAAATACGCTTTCCAACATACCAGAAACCATTACTCAAGTTATGAGGATAATGCCTGTGAAATATTTTTCGGTCCTGTGACCTGACCTTTGACCCCATGTCGATGATATTCAACAGAACTGGTTCAGTATACCTGCTAAAAAAATGCAAAAGTTTTGTCGCAATCACAGCATTTTTACGTAAGTTACGATGCATAAGGCCTATGGAATAGACCCGCTCCTGTGTCCTGAACTTTGACTCCATTTCGCCCATTTTCTAAAGGATTAGTCCCCAGGCAGGCCCCAACAACATGCCAACATTTCATCAAAATCAAAGCATTTTTATATCAGTTATGACGCATAATGGCGATGGAAGTGTTTCCGCTCCTATGTCCTGACCTTTGACCCCATTTCTCCCATTGTCAATAGGGTTTGTCCTCAGGTGGTCCCGTAGCACAAACATTTCATCGAAATCGAACCTTCTTTACGTAAGTTATGACGCATAAGAGCAGTGGAATGGATCCCGCGTCTATGTCCTGACCTTTGACCTCATTTCGTTCACTTTCAATAAGGTTTCTTCCCAGGTGTTCCCCTAACACATACTAAAATCTCATCGACATCGAACGCTTTTTAGGCGAGTTATCGTGCGTACGGGCATACGCACACAACGCGTGACTTAATGAGGCAGATGGGAATCGCGATAATCTGATTGCAGGAATGTGACGTCATAAAACTTTAATAGGACCCACACACAGCGCGTGACATAATAAGACAGATGGCGTGACAGCGCGCCAACATCTCAGTCGCGAAATTGTGAGTCACAAGATTTCTAAGCATGGGTTACATTAATGGAAAGACGCGATGACACTAAAAACGTGGTAATTCGGGTTAGTTATTTAACGCATTAAACCAATGTTCCTAAAGTCTAAATAAGCTAAATCCATTTCTAGTACCAGAAAACGGTAGGTTAAAGAATTTCATCAAAATCCTTAGAGCCGTTTTCAAAATAAAATTTGCATTGATAGAAGGATTGCTCCCTTAAGGTGGACGTCAAGTAATTTTGCTTCCTATACTTCCAATGGAAAAAATTCTGTACACATTTTCTGCACAATTAATGCGTTCTCAAAAATGAAAATTTGACTATCGATTAAAATAGCTTCATTTTATAACTTGGAATACTTAATGTTTTCTAAAACATAAACATAATTATGCAATCCAACATTTATTTATCTACTGACATCATCAAAGTACAGGTCGCGCCATCTCTTTTCTGGTTTCAACACCACCAATGGAAACGTTATTATTTTTTAATATACACTGACGGAAAAAAAAATCCCAACACCAAGAAGGGGTTGTGTTAGATAAACGAAAGTTGGTAGGCGGTGAGAGTACATCTGTAAGATGACGTCTATGCAAATTTCGCGCTCCTCGCATACGTGTGGCGCTAGTAGCGCCCCTCAAAACATGCAAAGCAGGATTGCTGTAAATACGCGCTGTAACGTTCGTGAGCGTTAGGGATCGTTGAGATTCGACGCAGTGTGTTGATGTTAGTCAAGAATGCCTTAAAGAAGACGAAGAAGCCATTATCAACAGCTCACGGAGTTTGTACGAGGTCGTGTGATAGGGCTACGAGAAGGTGGATTTTCTTTCCGCAATATTGCATAACGACTTGGCAGGAATGTAGCCACCGTGCATGAATGTTGGCAGCGATGGTCAAGGGAAGGTACTGCCTCAAGAAGGCCGGGTTCCGGCCGGACACGTGGCACTACTCAGAGGGAAGACCGCCGTGTACGGCGTACGGCCGTGGCGCATCGTACTGAGTCTGCGGCAGCAATTCGAGCTGCAGTTGCCACCACGGTGACACAACGAACTGTTACAAATCGGTTACTTGAAGGACAGCTCCGAGCCAGACGCTCTGTAGCGAGCATTCCACTTACTCCAAACTACTGCCGTTTGCGATGTCAGTGGTGTCAAGCTAGAGCTCATTGGAGGACGGAGTGGATATCTGTTGTGTTTACTGATGAAAGCCGGTTCTGCCTGGGAGCCAGTGATGGCCGTGTGTTGGTTAGAAGGAGGCGAGGTGAGCGCCTGCAACCAACCTGTCTGCGGCCGAGACACACTGGTCCTACACCTGGAGTTATGGTCTGGGGAGCAATTTCCTATGACAGCAGGAGCACTCTCGTGGTTATCCCACGCACCCTGACGGCACAGTTGTACGTCGGTCTGGTGATTCAACCTGTTGTGCTGCCATTCATGAACAGCATTCCACGGGGTGTTTTCCAACAGGATACCGCTCGCTCGCATACCGCTGTTGTAACCCAACGTGCTCTACAGAGTGTCGACATGTTGCCGTGGCCGGCTAGATCACCAGATTTTCACCAATCGAGCACGTATGGGATATCATTGGACGACAACTCCAGCGTCACCCCCAACCAGCATTAACCGTCCCTGTATTGACCGGCCAAGTGCAACAGGCATGGAACTCCATCCCACAAACTGACATCCAGTAGCTGTACGACACAATGCATGAACGTGTACGTGCTTGCATTCAACATTCTGGCGGTTACACCGGTTATTAATGTACCAGCATTTCACATTTAAAATGGCTCTTCTCGCATTTACATTAAGCTGTGATCTTGAAACCTTAATCGATTAAATATGTTACCTACACAAATGTATTGCCACCATTTCATTCCTCTACAACTATTTTTTCGTGGTGTTGTTTTTTTTTTTTTCAGTCAGTGTAATTAAGGTTATGCTTTAGAAAATGTTAAGTATTCCAAGTTATAATACGAAGTTATTTTAATTGATGATCAAATTTCCATCCTTTGGAACACACGAATTGTGAAGGAAATGTGTACAAATGTTAACTTGTCGTCCACTTTAATAGTATGGGATAAGGGCGATGGAATTGATCCCGTTATTATGTCCTGACCTTTGACCCCATTTGTCCCATTTTTCAAAGGGTTTGTCCACAGGTTGTCCCCTAACACATACTAAAATTTCATCGAAATCGAACAATTTTTACGCGAGTTATCGTGCCGACAGACAGACGGACAGACAAAGTTGGAGCATATACGCTTCTTCGACCTACGGTTGGAAAGCGTGAAAAAGAACCTTGTGGTTTAAGCGAATCTTTCGGTTATCAATAGAAGGCAATTTATAGATTTATAAATCTATAGGTCGTCTCTTATTGTAGATATCTTATCGTTATATGAATAAACGTTGTTCTGAGGGGGTGCAACAATTGAAGCTCGAGTTGGTCTATTAGTGGGAGAATGGCTCGCACCCCGTCTCTTAGAAGACTATTTACTGTGGAGTGTGATCGATAGAATAGAAGTAGGGTAATCGGAAGTTGAGGTAGCAAGTTGGCTGAATGCATCAAGACAATTGTTCTGTGATCACTGGAGGCGTTTGTAGAAACAGGAACAAAAACCAAAACGCCGCAGCAAGGACTCCCACGAGTCACAATAAAGCAGTACGGCTGGTATTTTGTCCTGAGAGCTTGTCACCATAGGGGTCGATAGCGAGCCAACACTCTCAATAGCTCTTTTCTGGTACAGGTCCTGTGAAATTTAGGCAAAAAGTTGATAGAAACCTTTCTTGCTTACAGAGAAGTCTGTATGCAAAAAAGACAGTGGTCTGTATCATACACGCAGCATCTCACAGAAGTGTACATCTCAACCCCTCCAACAAAATCACCCCTTGACCCCTCAGCAATCGGCCTGTGTTCGCTTCATGGTGGAGTCACGGTAGAGGCTAGATCCTGATTCTGGAGACTTGCATATGGAGACAGGTTGAAGCAGAAGTCTTTCCTCAGACTTTAGGAAAATTGACCTCTACTGTGGTGTAGTACTCCTGGTTTGTGCTCGCATCATGATGGGTGAACGTCCGCCGCTTGGATGTTTCCGGGGAGCACTTGAAAGGCCGCATGGATATAGAGATGGCATGCTTGGGCCTTTCCACGGCTTGGTATGAGAGTTTTTGTCTCTCATACAAAGCTCACACCTTTAGAGGTAAAATAGCTCACGCCTTTAGAATGCTCGCCAAGTCTATAAATACTTGAAGAGTGGCGATGTTCACAGGATTGGGTGGCCTCTCAAGATCTCCCCACCTGAACGTGACTGAGCATGTCTTGAATGCCAGGGGTACAGCAATTGCAAGCCCGGTAGCTCATTTTCAAAACTCTCATGGAACATCGAAACGCTATCTTGTAGCAGTGGCACTTATTGCTTGAAACTCTCATTCATAGCCTTATGAACAACACGATGGTGCGTTGTGCGAGCTGTATCGTTGTTCGGATAAAAATATTGACTATTGTGTCCTTAAAATCTGTGTCATTTAGTGCATGAATTTCGACGGCCATGCTGTGAAATGCATGCTTCCTCCTCACGCGATGATGACTTTTCTTTTCTTTCGTGTATTGCTGGCTTTTCGATTTTGTCGGTACCACTGTCATTAAACTCTGTCGTGTGACATTCATGATTTTTTGTTTGTCACGTTTATTTCCGACAGCGGTGTTGTTTAAATCTTGCAC
The DNA here is from genome assembly GCA_039090855.1 of Macrothele yani. Lineage (NCBI taxonomy): Eukaryota > Metazoa > Arthropoda > Arachnida > Araneae > Macrothelidae > Macrothele > Macrothele yani. The sequence goes on along the minus strand of CM077033.1, from coordinate 86,827,598 downwards.
GAAATAAGAATTCCTGTACTAACGCGACACTCCGTAACGTTTTCTGCTTTCAATCATAAATATATATCAATTCTATAAAGTTTATTACTGTGAGTCCTATTTTGAGAGAACGGCTGAACGTAAAAATATGGTTGAGGTGTCAAAATTAAGGTCTTACCATGTAGATGTCCTAGTCGAAGAACAACGTGAGATTGGCTAAACGGTTCGGGCGTTATGGGGCGGCAAAGCTCCCATGTAAAGTCTATGGGAGAAGCGTCAGGTTGACATTCGATCGCCTGCGGTTGACTCACGCGCTGTTGAAGGCGACAGCATGGAGGGACTGAGATAATCCAAAGTCCGAAGTCTTTTTTTCTGAGTGAATGTTGCGCAAAGCAACGCTAGCAGGCATTCGTGTTAAAGTTTCCATTGGAACAGCAAACACTATCAAAGACCTGATAGCGTTATATCGTTGGATTGTGTGATGTATACATACAATTTAATATTCATTCGTTCCAGTTTTTTCATGTAGGTAAGACGTTTCCCATTATGTAAAGATGTAAATAAACATTCCGTTGACCATTTTTACTGCAAATATATAGAATGCACATATTGAGTTGCGCCATTTATATCTTCATTCTATAATTTTTTTTACTTTCAGACCTGTTTTGCAAGAACGGCTAAACGTAAAAATATGGTTCAGGTATCAAACTAAAGTTCTTACGATGTAGATGTGCCAGTCGAAGAGAAAACTGATATTGGGGCAACGATTCGGGCGTGTGTGTGTGGCAAAGTTCCCATGTAAAGTCTATGTGAGAAGCGCGCGGCCTTTATCTAAACCAGGCACTCAGTTTACGGTCAGACTTGATGTTTGCATGGTGTTCTATGATCAGTCCTACAGTACGTAAATACTTTATTACATACATTACCCTTAACAGAATGTCTCTCCCCCATAGAAAAGAATAAACGTAAGATCCTTACTGGAAGGCGTGAGCAATCAGTGGGTCGCAACTACGAGTATGTGTCTCAGACAAGACAGAATGAAGAGTATGCGCAACGCGAATCTCATTCCAACAACATTTACAAACACATTTGTGACTGAAGATGGGAGTGAAAGAGTGCCTATCCAGTTGAATTTTGGCACACGATCAAGATGAGTGGAATTCCGCTTCACATTTTACGACTGAAAAAGGGTGCAGTCGTGATGCTCATCACGAACCTGGCCGCCCCGTTGGTGCAGTGGTCTAAGCGCTGGATTATGATGATTCGTTTGTGAAGGGTCTGGATTCAAATCCTGATAAGGCATGGATATTGTGTTTGTCTTACGGCACTGGCTCTCTCCCTTCGTTGTAACCAGTTACCCTAAATTAGGGACGGGCGACTGTTTATAGCCCATTGAGTTGCTCAAGGTTTTCGTTAAGCCTTCAATCAAAAAAAATTACGCACCAGTACTTTTTTCTTTACTGAAGTGGTTGAGTGAATTTGTCAATCAAATAAAATTTACATTTCTTGTTTCATAAAAGTTTATTCTTTTCAAAGAGAAAAAGAAAGCTAAACTTTGATTCCGACAGGTTTCATCTAGTTCATTAAAATGCTGGGAAAAATTACGGTATATAGAAAATGCTGCGAGTTGAAACTCGCTTTCAGCAAGTTGAATTATTTTTAAAATTTAAAAGGAGTGAAAATATGTCATAATGTAAACTTTTTTGTAAATAATATACTGTGAGAGATTACAAAATAAAGGATAATCATTTAAAAGGTACGACTTACGGAAGAAATTAAAAACTGACTACTTAACTCTGTGCATAGAAAATAAACAATCTTGATACATTTTCACCAAAACGTAATCAGAAATATTCCTAGAAATAAAACAAATGATCATGGTATTTGACATATCACTCGATATTGAAATTAAGTCTTAAATACAGTGGTCAAGGATACAGCAATAATATCGCCGCACTGTACCTGAAGAGAAAGTTATTGATGTAATATAAATATGTCGTAGGGCAAAACGAAATGCTTCTCATGAAAATTATTGTTGCTCAAACTAGGTATGATGCGCTTTCGTGTAATTGTTTCTTAGCCTGTCACATCACTTTGTATATACTTGTGCATTCGATGTTCAATGGGTCTCAGGAATACGACAGACTGTAGCTTTTATTCCTATGAATATGTGAAATTTGTTTAGAAGTTCAGCATATATCCGCTAATTAATGTGTAACTGAATAGACAACTAGTCTCTGATGAACAGGGAATACATAAATACAGCGCAATAAACTATAAAACCAGAGTACAATAGGTAAATCTTAATAATTTTATAAAACCATCAATGTTTTCCTGAAGTGCAGAAACACAGAAAGATTTACCATTTAAGAGTGACACTTCTTCCGTTTTTTACTCCCATTTTCAATTCTTTTTACAGATTCTTTGAAGAGAAATTATTGATTTAATAGAGATATGAAATTATTCTGTCATACTACGTTCCACATTAACATCACAGCGTATGATAATTTTGAAAGAATAGTCTGCAGCCTCTCATATAATTGAGGGATATCTCCCCTAAGACGAGTCCGTGCTCGGTGATTATATAGACAACAATTCTAAACAAAAGGAAAGACATTAACTTCAGTCCTATTTAAATTCAATTTGTGTTTTCAATAGGTTTTTATATAAACGTATTTCACATTTTCAAATTATATTTGATTATAAAAGAATCAGTGGTACGTGAGGGTGGATGTTATTAAAATATTACTATTTATGACTGCGATGAATTCTGAATGACAGTACATTAAAAAAATGAAACTGCAAATATAGAAAAATTTACACAGGAAAATCGCTGAGATTTGCAAACCGTCACCAAAGGGAATTCGCATTACATGACATTTAATCATCGATATAAGTTTAGTTTGCGGATCTAATTTTTTACCAAGAAACCTATTTTTGCTGTTTATAAATAAAGGCAACAAATGTGCAAATGGTGTTAATTTTTGTGAAAGCTCATGAAAATTTAAGCTTCAGATGTGGGTGATTTAGGGAACAGCTCTTCGACAGATTGTTATCCGTAACATCAGGATGCACTGCTCTCGAGTTTCATCAATTAATGTAGAACCTAAAAGAGCACATCCTTTTTCTGTATTATGCACACTATGTAAATTTGCTTTGGAAAACTTGTACCTGGTTTCTTCAATAAAATTTTAATATACTTGTTTCTTGAGTAGTGTAGCACCTAAATCCGATTGTTTTCGCAAGAAAGAAATTTTAATTGTACTGCAAAATCCGGAAATTTCATTTCGAGCCCGATAAACTATTTTAGATGCTTTTTTATAGCACCATAAATCACTATAACATGATATCCGCCACCCAATGAAAGGAAGTTAGAAGAAGAGTAAAAAAGGCAAGAAATAAAGTAATTCGAATGTCTAGCAATACGTTCTTAATTCGTTTTACAAAAACAAATCATAGATTTGATTCCGTGCATAGGGTACTTCGCAATAAATTATTAAAATATGAAAGGTACGGACATATATACTATTACAATAGCTACCCAGTGAAATTGCGCTGAATAATAGTTACCGATAAATAACTAGTCGGAAGCTATGGTACATTACTATGTACTAACTTCAAAATTTTAGCAACAATTAGAAAAATATACTTGGCAAAAATATTTTTACATTTCTCTGCTAAAATATAAATTTATTATTTGAAAATAAGTAACGAAACCAATAAAACAAAGCATTTGTCAAATACTTCTCCTGCATGTGGTTTTATAACTAATTAATGATAAATCACATCCTATTACAAGACACATAAAAATGATAACATCATGTCATGTTTAAAAATAAACGGATCGAAGGCAAAAGCTTTATTCCTCTGTCGCCTTGCATAAATGCTGTCATACTTTCCTGAAAATCAGGATGACTTCTAGATGTGTTTTAGCTGTGGTCTCACGACATCTGCGAAAATGAACAACTGCAAACGTGGGGGAAATGCATGCTATTAAATTCCGTAATATTTGCTTTCTTTACATTTTTTCTAAATTCCATTTTAAAACAAGTAACATGGTTACCAATTTGGGTATAGAACTACAGAATGTATTACTTCATTTGAAGTAATGTCTACCATAAGGGTGGTCGAAGCTCAGAAATGTTAAATTACTATTTTCTGGTTGTCAGATGTCTACAAATTCTTGCTCTCTGGGCATCCGATAATTACTTTTCATAAAAGGATTAGGTCATAAAATATTCGGTTATATTAACCCCATTTGCGAAAGCGGAACTGAATGTCTCGTAAAGTATTGTAAAAATCATATAAAGTCTACTTCTGAATTTCCTAAGCCCGACACGGACAAAAACGCTGACTTTCTCAAATTCAATTTCAGTATTTTCAGTACTTCGAAAATGAAGATTCTGTACACAAGATCCATTAGAAATGATCTCCATAATGATCACCAACTTATTATTTGAAGATTCAGAAAACCTGTAGTAAACTAAAAGGAGTGTTAAATGCAAATACTGATTAATTGTTTCATGGTATCAGACTTGCTGATATTGTGAAGCAGCAGGTTGTAGCATATGTTTACCAATAACACCATAAGGCATTTTAAAGTCTTGTGTTTCCGTAATTGTGATATTACAAAGTTTAGTGTAATTATAAACTGTCCACTGCAGTATAAGGCAAATTCATAAATTCATCTCGATTTGATGGGAAAAGCGCTGTTTGATAGAACACATTATGGGAAACATATTGAAATTTCAAAATATAACAGCTAAACCGAACTGCACAGATTCTGCAGTAAAATATTTGCATAAATAAGTTAAAATAAAATTATTTCAAAATTCTTTTTAAAATATTTCCTTCGCATTCATGTTTTTTCTCGAAAAGCGAATCCATCAGTGTTTGCCTGAGAATTATGTTGCTTGCATTGCATTAAACATCCTCTCCGAAGCAAAGATATTGATTTATGAGTATGCAGATCATATAACTACACCTTGCTTGAGGGACATTATGTTTCGAATGTGCAACAGATCTGTGGTTCTCTGGTAGATTAACAGCTAAGTTCGGTCCTATTTCACCATCAAGACATCAAACTGCCTGTTTTACGGAACTCGTGATACTTAAATTTTCGGAATATGTACAGAAGAGGCATTTGCGTTGTTTCTAGAAAAGTATTTTATTTTGCTACCTATCCTATCAGTTATTTTCGTTACATTAATAAGTTCCTACTTGTACAGTTTTTTTATTTTTTTGTCATTTCCGCTTTTGCTACTTCTCATGAAAATATGTTGCAACAATGATTTGCGTGTTTCTTATTTTTATCATTATTTCCAGAAAGGGAAAATGTCATGGCGGTTGATTATACAATAACACCATTCATCGCTCTGTGCTCTAATCGTCTGCTGCATAACTGCGTTCGACCTCGGCATGAGTCTCGAAAAGTGTGGTAGTCGTTTTGGTAACCCTAGCCACTGGCCACACGTGATTGCCACGCATGCGTCGTCGGTAGCGCGCAGGTTAATTAGCGTCCTTTCGTGAATCCCCGTTATGTGTTTACGCGCTCTAATTTTGCGAAACCATTGATGTGAAAAAGAATCAAAGAAGCGCTATTACATTCTGCTGTCAACTTAAGAAGTGTGTTAGAGTGACTTTCCATCTTATTCAAGTGGCTTAAAAGATGGACGTCTAGGAAAATCAAAGATTTACAGATGTCATAATGAATTTTTGTATGGTCATGTGTCGGGGCTTGAATCTCGCAAAGAATGAGACCATCAACGACTGTTACAGGGGTAAACATCTATACCATAGGTTTTATTACAAAGTAAGACATTCTCCTACCAAATACAGATATCGAAGGTATGGTTCACATTTAATTTGGGCATGAAAATAATTTGTTCAAATTGAGTTCCCATTTGATTTCATGTACGGCTCAATGAAAGGCCGGACATGACTACTTCTGTCGTTTCTTTTTTTTTTTTTTTTTTTTTTGATTGGAGGTTTAACGACCACCGTGAGCAACTCAATGGGCTATAAGCAGTCGCCCGTCCCTAATTTAGGGTCACTGGTTCCAGGGAAGGGAGAGAGCCAGTGCCGTAAGACAAACACAACATCCATGCCTGACCGGGATTCGAACCCGGACCCCTTACGGACGAATGATCAGAAGCTAACGCCTTAGACCACTGCGCCACCGGGGCGGCTTCTGTCGTTTCTTATTTGGAGAAAATCAATATGAAGTTGATGCCCTAATCTGTATACACCCCAGAGTTGTCACCGTGCGACAGGTCTGGACTGTATACATGGTTGTTCCCCATTTTAAAAAAGACATTACTGGGATGACAATTTGATAATGATCAATAACTTATTACAGCTGTGCAGCGCTGCTTCAACACCATTTCAGAAGATGGGAGGATCTATGGCACACATGTGTTCGATGCAATAGACAGTATTTCGAAAAAGATTACTACTACCATCATATTCAAGGTACACATTTTCATTTTTTATAAAAACATTATCAGTAGTTTTGATACAACACTTGTAATTCAGTGTTAGCAGAAGAATAAATTACTGTTATAGAACCACAAAAGAAAGTATGAAGTTCATTAAATGTCTTATGGAAGTATTGACGTCTTCACGAAAATTTCAGCTATTACATTTCAAGAAACTGTAGACAAATCAATCGCCCTACAAAAAAAGGAACAAAATTTCTGATGAAATATAAGAACTCTCAGGATACACAGTACGCAATAAAGTAATCAGAGTAGTTTCTTTTAAAATCCTGCTAAAATACACCGCTCGGGAAGGCATGGTTTTTTATAAGTTATTAATCATATGTGCGGTGGCAACAGCGTTTGCCAGATAATTGCGCAGATGATTATTTACCCTGTGAATGACGTCATTCGGGGAAGAACAATGTCAGTGCTCTGTTATGCAGCAGAGAACAAATATCCTGTTCAGTGTGAAATAGGCAAAATGCAGCTTAGAGTGTTTAATTGTTGCGTGGTGTGTGTAGGGCTAATTGCCTATCTCGTGCACAAAAATTCCGATAGTATGCACTTCCCACGACGAGAGGGAAGATAAGAAAACGCCCGGATGTCAGATTTTAGTGCGCACGGTTAAACTCACTGAGAAAATTTGCGAAAGCATAAAAAGTGAATATTGTGTGATCTTGAGGATATTGGAATGTTAGGTCAGAGTTAATAAGGTCCCAGTACCTTGCCAGTATTTTCTGGCAAATAGTGTATATACTACGAGATAACATTTTAATTAGGGTGTTATAGGTGCTGAAATCTAGGCATCAATCACTTGCGTATTATATCCTTGCAGCTGACACATTACTTTCTGATCATTGTGCATTGCTGAGGAAAACTATTTTTTTCTCCATTTTAAACTACAGAACAATCGTGGCACCTAAAAGAGTGTGAGATCCTTTATCTGATATCATGGCTCATAGCGATCAACTAAATGTCAATTTGGTCATCCTTGCATAGGTGCTTCTAAGGGCTAAAGTTTCTCTCTATCTGAAAATAAAATCACTTTTTTCAGATAAGAAGCCTACTCGCACGAGGAGAATCTCAGAATATATATTTGTTGTTAATAATTACTTCAATATCAACTTATACAAAATTTTAGGACAATAGTGAAAGAAATTTGAAAATATAGCTACCAAATCGATGATATATTGCTATTCAGGGAATAATATGTACTTCATCTCAAAAAGGAACATTCAACACATGTGAAAGAACATCGTTTTAAAATAGAACATGCATGTTTCTGTGAAAGACGTCAGGTCATGTCATAAGAGCACTAAAACAAGAAGTATTATTTCTCTGTTTAATTTTCTGTATCATAAAGACATGAATGGGTATTTTAGTATTCAGAATTGCTTGATTTTCTTTTATTAAGCAACATGCTACCTAATTACACTCACGTTAAATACTGGAAGATGCGTAACAAGGAAATTGTTCTAAAACCTAACAATACTAGAACTCATAAACGCGATTCGACAAACCCCTCTTGAAATCGCTTCTAATTTAAAAATGATATGTAAAATATTTATGGCATGCACGTTAGAGCAGAGGACATTAATTTGGGAAAACTTTACCGCTAAGATAGATGTACATATAAAATACAAATGTAAATCGAAGATAATTTCATTTTTATGTATATTTCTTAAACTACATATCAGTGGCTATTCTCTTCCATAACTAGAACTCAGAAGTGTTAATTGCAAGACAGTTTCCAACCAGAGGGGTTTTTCATTCTATACCTCAAAAAAAAAAAAAAAGAGCTTGAATATCTCTTACAAACTTGGTCAAGTAATGATGTTCATAGCTAAGGAAATCCCCATAATAAGATATATCAGTCAGTTTGATGAGAACCTAACTACCCTCCAATTAAAGGTGAGAATTAGAAGGCAAGACGTTTCAAAGGGAACTGATAAAACGGCGGTTACAGGTAGAGTCTGATCCCGCGCAACGAAAGATTCATTACGATCAAATCCACGATTGAACACATTGGGTATAGCCTAGAATATAGTTTGCCAGTGCGAAGCACGCAAATGTTTGATTTCAAAAGGGTGCTTATAATGTCGCCGTAAATTAAAACTGACAATAAACTTTTACGCTGACGTAAAACCAATAGTCTGAGAGATTTATTAACAGAAAACGGTAAACAAAGTAGCACAAAACCTGTGACTACAGGTTTTGTGATAATTATGTACATTAAGGAAATACGAAGTTTCTCACAATAATCTGTTCTTCAAGTCAACCAAGTTTTCGCTCTGCTCTGGCCTAGCTCCTATAAGGACGAATGAAACGTAAATATTCAAATCGTATAAGACATTAGCAACGGTGTTTACAGCCACGGGGTTTAGTTTGTTGCTTCCAAGTGCTTGATATTAATGGTGTGGAAGCCATGTCTTTGACAAGTTACGAATTTTTATACTGTATATAGAGAATGCTTCCAAGATATCTTTGTTCGTTGAATCTGGGTTGTCGATTACTTTCGCTTTTTTCAAATAAAACTTTTTTGGCCATTTTCGTAACAGTATTTCGCTGTCCGTGACTCTTTGGTCTCGGTTCCGAATTGAGGTCTTGTTCTCCTTCAATAGAAAACGCAAGACCCTACATATCTGTCAAATACACGAAGGTTCACACTAATATGGGATCTGATAAATTACCCACGAATTTTAATCTGTAATATAGTCCTTTGATCCCAAAACATTTCATTTTCTTGTGGCTTTAGGAATCACTTTACAATTAAACGTTTTCGGGAATTTTAGAAATTTTGAAGGAAAAGTCACGGGAAAATGGAATATTGACAAAATTATTTTTTTATGGGTGCATGACATGAGTTAACTTGAAGATATACTTCCGTTTCCTGGAATTTGTCGGAGAGTCGTCTATAACGGAAAGGATGTACCTTTGCTGTACTGCAACACGTTTAAGGAAATCATGTTTTGTTTTCAAAGTGTTTTCACCGAACATGTATATTTTACCTTGTGATATGAAGTACGTAAGTGTAAAGGCCACTGAGTTTCTGTAGGAAAACGTGATTGGACTTGGTATGTCAGTGGAGAAATGAGCGAGAGGATTGCGATAAATTGTAGTTACGAGACATAATATATTGTAGTTACGGCAAACACAGCAGACTTGGATCCTACTTATCTCTCTCACGATGTTGTTCTCCCTTCCACTTCAGATGCAACACCTTCGTTCTCCGTCACGTGACGCCTTTGTAACTGAAGCACACAGAATATCTGTAATTTCCAAAGTTCCACTGTTAAAAATCTGTGTTCCTTATTTGTGGTGAAAAAACATAACTTAAGATAAAAATGTACACAAAGATATAACTTTTCCTCATTTTTAAAGGAATAAATTGCATTTTAAACACATAAAACATCTAATTTAAGGATTTTTCATTTATTATACATAAAACATAAAAGTAAATAATGTTTTTTGTTTTATATAAAACATTAACATTTTAAGCACTCATGCACACGTTACGTTCATATACGTGAATTTGAAAGTTCTGCATTTTCATGCGAAAAAATCTGTATCTATGTTAGAATGTAGTAGTACTTAATAAGAAGAAGGCACAACATGCGCAGATCTTTGAAAAAAAACCTATCAATTATTACTGTAAGATCTCATCGGCTGGTTTTATTTTAACAATTTATGCAATACTGATATCTGCGTTATTGTCTGAATTTGATATTGTTGTGACAGAATGAATTTTAAATGAAATACAATAATTTAGGTCCAATGATAGTATTTACTTATAACTAAGGCAACCCACTTTGTGCAAATAAAATCTTGAAATTATGCGTTTTAAATCCACAAATTACGCAAATTATGCATTTTGCATTTAAATACATGTAAATGTAGTGGTAAACCCCTGCTGCACTCGGTAGCCTTTTCTTTATTATTTTTTTGTTCATCTGAGAAAAATGTAAAATTTGAATAACACATCTTGAGAATGCCTTCAATTAATGTATAGGCTTTACCTCTATAGTATTTAAACATATTGCCTGTGTTAAAAACCAAATATTACAGGATTAGCTCACCATTTACTCAGAATCTGAATCCCGAACAGCAATATATTCAGTTTCTGATTCCAACTCCTCAGCAGCTCCGTTAAATGTCTCTCGAAGATGGGCTCTCAGGTTCCCTTTGGTAAATCCGGATCTATCCTCAGATAGTTGATAGTGTTTTTGTGGTAGGAGAAGCTTCTTTCAACGCCAATGCTACGTCATTTAACAGGGGACAGTCTCGGCTGATCTTTCTCCAGAACGACACCGCATCTACCTCTTTCGTGGATTTGTCTTCCTCCAGTGTCGCAGTATAGAGTGAGAACTCCCGGGGTGGTATATTTTCTAGCGACAATCGTTTCAGTTCCGTGTGCAGAGACAGTCCCACATCTTCTGGACAAAACTTGCGAGAATAAAAAAGTTGTACCTTTTTCCAGAATTGAGCACTAGGATGCCTGCCGTCTAGGTAGGTCTGCAGCTTGGAGCACGGGAGGCCACTTCATTGCAAGATGCTCTGGATCAAGCCTAGCAGCACCCAAATCTCCGCGGAATGGGTTCTACGAGTTTCCAGCTTCTTCATTACAACGTTCAAATCGACTGCAACCAATGGAATTCGCTGCATTTGCTCAACCAAGGTTGGAATGTAGAGCAGTTCCTTCATTTCTTCTACGGCAAACTGTCGTCTTCAAGAGCTTCTACCCACTACTTTTCTACCTCAATGTTCTCGGAAAGGTACATGGCGGCTCGAAGCCAAGTCCTCGAACTGGTAAATGCTGAAGGTAGCGGAAGTATTGAGTCTTTCCCGGCAGCGCGTGGACAGTCTTGTAGGGCTTGCCATCTAGCTGGAGCTTTAGAGAAAGCAGAATTGACCCATGCGACATAGTGATCAAGAATTTTGTGCGAAGGTCGTATTTCTTTGCAGGCTAGGTGCAGAACGTTCGTCCAACACGTGCTGTGCATAAGTCTGCTGCAAACGCCTTTTAACCGATTTGAAGCAGCACACATGTAGTTGGTATTGTTCGTGGAATACACCACTAGATTTATTCTTTTGACGCCCGCGGTCTCCAAAGCAGTGAGGGCGACGTCTACGACAGTATCTGCGTTGCACTTATCTACAATTATTGAAAGAACTACTCTTGGCCTTGCGTGATTTCCAGTAAATTCAGCAACATGTTTACTATTTTCCGAGTGAAAAAACCCTATATCGCGATGTTTGGCTATTGCACATGTTTTGGTGAAAAAAAATTTGAATTTAATTCATTTTGAGTATATTGAATTGTATTTTCTTATTTATTAAACACGGGTTGCTATTATTTATGCTGGTATTAAAATTCATATGGAAATTATAGAAAAATTAAATTTGGGAGATGGGTGGATTCATTTCGAAACAAAAATATTTTCTAAGTACTAGAAAAGGCCATGAACATCCTAAACAAAAATGCATCTGAAAATTTACATTCCCCAAGAAGTTATTGGAAAGTTTGCGTTGTTTGTGTTCAAGCAGAGTTGAGTCACCTGAAAGTGCAAAAATAAGTGGATATTGTTGCATGTGTATGAAAAAGTGTCACTATAAGTCATACGATAAAATGTACTCGTTCAATAACAACTTGTGGAGGCGGTGAAAGTCAATTTAAAAAGGTTAGGACAAAAATTGCAGTTATGAAAAACCTTAGAAAACCAGGATTCGGATCGATAGCCTTAGTCAAGCTAAGGTGGAGTACATGGGACCAAGTCAATGAAGACAACAGCACACAAAAATTTTTCACACTGCACTCATTTTGAACTTTTTTTTTGAAAGGCTACTGCCTGTATTTATTATTTTTCTTTAAAAACTTAATAAGTTAATTTAGTGGACAAACGGATGGTATTTCCTTTTTTCTTGTTAGCTTAAACACAGCAGTATAAAAACAGAATCTCAATTTTCTTTCTATTTCTATTTGGCCACTGGCCTTATGAACAACACAACTTTACATATTTCAACACAGTTGGTTTGAACACTAGGCATGCATCCAAAATTATACCATGATTCACATAGCTTACAAAAAAAATACTGGATTATTTTTAATTCTACAAGGTGGACAAGTTCTGTTCTTTTGAAACGTACTCTCTTCTCTCTCACCTAGTTAGCTCAATGACCAATTTACAATTTTACACTTATTGATTTAAATTTAAACACTCTTAGCAAACTCCGCAATCTCCCAGACCAGATTCAAAGACTTCAATTAAATTTACAGTTATTTTAAGAGCCACAAATTATACTTTAACAAATCTACTATCAGCAAGTAAACAAACCAAGTAAATTATCCTCAAAACAGAATTTACACTGAGCACAAGCATTAATTAACATTACATAACCCATAGAACTATCCTGAATGAACCTACTTCACTTATAAAGAAACCTCACTAACTAATCTTAAAAATTATCACTATTCATAACATCAACATAATTCAGAAATTCAAACAATCTTCTTGCACTAGCTTGCTCATAAAAATCACCTCACTCTGCACTTCACATAATAGCTCAGGATACTTAATAACTCTATACTGTAAACAAAAGCTCAAAATACCAATTAACTAAATTTCCAAACTAAATATCAAGTTTACTAACACCAACAACCAGAATTTAGAATTTACATCCCTAGCACTACAGCAAATCATAAACAAATAAATTTAGATACTTTAAATCACCAAACAAACTTAAATTTAACACCTGCAGTGAATTACTGAGGTAGCGGTGAGGCAAATACTCTCAGTTCAGACACTACCCTGGGTTTTGAGAACCAACACAGGAAGAAAATACCAAGTCAGGCTGAAGGCGTGAAATTGGGTCGTGAATCCACTTTCAGCCTATGCAAAGGGAAAGGAAAAAATCCTCAAGTGTGACACATCATCATCAGGCACAGAATTTCCTCTAACATGATCTCACCACATTTCTTGAAGCAACGCTCGACCGACCCTCGCTGGCAGTACATATCTCCGTGAGCAGCGAAACTACTGGGGGGTTTGAAGACAAGTTTTCCCCCAAAAACCACGTCTTCAAGGATCTCCCTTTTCGAACCAATGCATGATCCCACCTTGATCAACCACGCCTGCAAGAGCCTGTCGCACTTCAACCCTAAATACTCCAGGCACATCTGGCCCAGAACTAACACAACTATATCTCAGGAACAATTCACTTATCTCTGTATATATCCCAAGAAATTCTAAATCACAATATCCCCATATATCCCAGGAAAATTCACTTATCTCTCTATATCCCAAGAAATCCTAAATCACAGTATCCACATATATCCCAGGAAAATTCACTTATCTCTCTATATCCCAGGAAATCCTAAATCACAGTATCCACATATATCCCAGGAAAATTCACTCTATCTCTCTATATCCCAAGAAATCCTAAATCACTATATCCACCTATATTCCAGGAAAATTCACTTATCTCTCTCCACATATATCCCAGGAAAAATCACTAGCAAGGAAACTCTTCTGCACCATGGCAATGCGCAGGTCCACTTCAGACAATAACACTGACCATTTACATAACCCACTAAATATTTTCACCTTATTGAAAATTAAAATTACATTTAGACTTTTAACCTTATAGTAAAAACAAGAAAATTTAGGCCAAAGAAAAGAACAATTAATACTGGAGCTGGTGAGCAAAAGTGTGTCTTCTCAACCCATGATGTTCATTCTTTTTGTGAAATACTAAACTTGAGAACAAAAAAATACTTTAACTTCTATTCTGCACATATCGCATCCTGGTGAAAATTCCCTACTCAGAGCCCTCTGCCCTAGGACAAGTTCCCTGCTTGCCCTAAGATCACCCCTTTCCAATGGGAGATTAACACTCATCTGGAGCATGTAAAATACTGGTCCTCAATTACCACTCCTACCATCTCAATTTCGACACTCAACACTCCAAGAATGTAAACAGCACTTTAGGTTTCCAATTTCATCACACTATAATATGTTCCCAAAATTCCAATATAAATCATCCCATAATTTATCTTCACTCAAAAAAAAATAACTCAACGCTGTAAAAAGGCTAGAGAAAAAATGTTTACAATTATTTTATCACCCACGACATCACAATAACACTGCTTTTCAATTATCACATGCCCAACTAAACTATTATCGATGCACCAAAATTCACTGTGCCCAACTATTAAACTAAATTTTTCCGATACATCAAAATTTACTGGCCTGGGAAGTTGCTAAAATACCAGACATGACAGCACAAAAAAAAACATAAATGAAAGCATTTTCAACTCCCCTCTTTTTTTTTCTTTCTTTTTTCTGAATTCGTACCTGAGTAACTAATACATTTTAATTTTGAAAGCTGAACGACAACACAGCCACAATCAGAGGCAAAAAAAAAACTTGCTCTTTTTCTTTTTGTTTCTTATGCTCAGCTCGAAGTTTAGGTACCCTGCGTGGGATGTTATATATCAATACAAAAAGATATGAACTAAAACATTACCTTCGAGCTGGCGTTCTTTTTTTTTTCCTTTCTGTTTTCACCACAGTTTACAGTCCTGGCACAACCACATTCTCGTTAGAATTTCTTTTTCTTCCTCCCAGTTCCCTTCCTTAAACGGTTAATAACAGAGGTAACCATTTCCGAAACCTCGGGATGAGATGGAACCTTTGAGGCAGGCCTCCTTTTCGGAGTATCAGCCGAGGGTGAAGCTGTAGAGGCTGGGCCCATTCTTTCCGGAATTTCCATAAGGGAGAAGGCATGTCCCCCTTCTTTTCCTTAGCGACATTGTCCCAGCCTGCCGCCATTTTGTTCCTCAGGGCGAGGTTCCCGGCCGGCGGAATGCCGCTTTAACTGCGTTCTACATCGTCAAAATTTTTAATAGGCAGCCCAGATCCAGAGTGTCCCCTTGTGGTGGACTGGTGGTCAGCAAAACAAAATCAAGAAGAAATTTTTTTTTTTTTTCTGTGGTTCTCTCCCGCCAAAAGGCGAGGGGGAAAAAACTCCGCCGTCCTCTCTTTCTCTGACTGCCAGCCAGAAGTACCAGAATTTAAGTGACTCTCAACGGATAAAAACTCTGGGGTGCTTGAAAACCGCTGACCCCTCTCATTGGTCAGAAACTTCAGCCTAGCAACTCACGGCTTCCCAACGGACTTTTCACTCCCACGCCTCGAGTGACCTCTGACCTTCACACGTGTCGACCAAGCTCTCCTTTTTGACCCTGGGGTCTAAAAATAGATTTCGTTGCTGAATTCCTTACCCCAAAAGACGAAAAGATGTTACACTTTTGGGCGACTTCTCGCTTGTAAACAGGAACGCAAAAAAAAATGGCGAATTCTTGCTTTGCAGAAAATCACTAGTTTTAATTTTTTTTTTTTTTTCCTCGTTCCGTGATGTTAAACTAAAATTAATTTTGATTCTCTGAGCTGCACACCTACTCGCCTTTTCCTATCGCGATAAAAGAACCGATAAATTAATTATTTTCAAAAGCCCAAAGTCAGTTAAATCAAATATTATTCTTTTTTTTTTTTTCTTTTTTCACCAACATGAAATTTTGTTTTCCTATTTGTGATTAAGACAAGCGAATTTTGTGCATGAATTCCCCTGCCTTTCAACCAGGAATTTTCTTCTAACGTATGTCATGGAAGAAAATTTTTGCATTAATTAATCTCTGATAAACCAACAGAAAGATTGATCAGGTCTCTCTGAAATTCACCAGAGGTTAAAATTTTCGCCATGATACACACACATCGCGATCTTTGCAAAGGCGCCTCGTTTCTTGGAGGTCAGAGTTGCTTACTTGAAGGCGGATCTGTCTCAGAGTGTTCTCAGATGGGAGATTCTGGCCATTACGGACATTTTTCTTCATCCACTGACAAAACGTTTTCTTGCGAAACACGAGCAACAGAATCCGGCACCAACGAAAGCCGACACAATTTCCTCCCATTTTTGTTTCCTGCTATTTTGGCGGTCAACGGTTTCTTCCAAAGTCTCTTGATGGGTATGTCCTTCTTTGCACCGCAAATGTTTCCCACTTGCGACACGGGCAGACACGACATATTTTCTTGTGAAATCGACAACTTCTAAACAATACTTGCACCACAGATTATTGGATTTCACTTCAAGTCCAGTTCTTGGAAAATGTAGAAGACGAGATCTCGCTCTAACTTTGTCTTTTCCCATTATTGGCGGCTTCTTAAACTTTTTAAACTAAACTTGGACTTCCCGCCAGCAAAAAAATGTGTTTATGCCATGCCTTCAGGAGGCTTACTGGCGTAGCTGTGATAGGGAGAGAACTCAGAGAAGTTTGGAATTCGGCACCTGAACTGCGACATCTCAGCTGATTCCGAGCCCACACTATTACAGCCTATCAAATGAAACATAAAACGCTGCTCATCTATGCCCTCCTCCCCGCATGCTACTGTCAGAGTCAAATCCACCGCGCACCATCGCGTCGCCGGTGGCGTTGTCATCAGCGCACCTCAATTTTATCAAATAAAAAAATTTGAACGCCAGATATTTTCTTGGGAAATGTAGCTTATGTATTTCGGAGCAAATAATGCATTTAATGCAAATTGATGGGAAATTAATGCGTTTCCTGAATACTGATGGGAAATTAATGCGTTTCATGCATATTGATGGATAATTATATATTTCGGGAATTTCATGTGGAATGGGTAACCATGTTCAAGTAATTTCTGAGCACAGTTTGTATAAGCATCTTATTTAATATTACAAACCATGGTCTCCGAGGTCGAAATGTCTTTTTGCATTTTATACATTTTATTTCTAGCTATATCTAAACAATGAGTTTACAGCAATTTGGTTTGGAAAATTTATTTCAAAACTTTTATCCTTAAATTTCTATTTATTACACAAACATGATTAATTTTTAATGATAGTGTCTGAAACATGACCGAATCTGTAAAATCTTAACACTCATAATATTATACAAATTTTGAAGATGACAGTCCGATTTTTGGCGTAAATGTGACAAAGATGGTAAGTCAGATAATATCCGAAAACTTGAATTTTTTTTTTTTCTTCATCCTGGAGCATTTCTCCAAGACGCGTCTCCCAGAAAACGACCAGAACGACCAAGTTTCAAGTTTCCGATCAATTTGAATATAACCATCAGAGGGTTTGCTAGTCACATTTACGCCAAAAATCGGATTGTCATCTTTAAAATTTTTATTATATGGCGTAATCCCGTATTTCTTTCATGACTCATAATATTGTTCAAGTTTCCGCATGGGTATAAGAAAGATTGCGCAAAGGATGCACATTTTTGCGTTTGCTGAAAATTATGATTTTCCATTTTATGAAATCAGACCAAAATTTCGACTTGAATAACTTTTTCTTACTAAAACGAACAATAACGCATGAAAAAGGCGCGAACGCAGGCGCTTGAAAAAATTTTAAATGTTGTCAAAATCTTCTCCCCTGCATTTTTTGCCCCCAGGAACGTAATTTCTATTGCGGAAGAGGTTTCCCATTTTATCATAGTAACAAAACACTACGAAACAAGCTCACATTTTTTTAGATAAAATTTACAAAACCGGTGCAGAAATCGTAACTAATGTTCACGGAAGACTTCATTTTTAAATCCGAGTTCAGGTAATTTTATTACTATGTAATGTTTGCTCTATCTGAACAACGACAACGGAACGATACATCATATACATGTACTGAGATAGAAAATCGAAAGGGCAAATTAGTATAAATTTGGAGTATGCAAGGTGACGGAGTCGGGCCATACTAATTAATTTCATGTAGTAATGTTTTAGGTAATAATTTCTCATTCCTAAGGCAATGTAATGTGAATTCAAACGCACCTGTTGGCACGTGGTACGTTTCCTTTGTATGACGGATTGTGTAACACCGAACGATGCATGTCACTAACAAGATCCATGTATAGATCAAAGGTCTCCACTTCCGGTGAACGGCTAACTGCACACCAAAAGGATTTGAAGAGGCGGAAAGCGGAGGAGAAAATTACGGATATAAAAGGAAGCGACACGTTCTCTA
Source organism: Macrothele yani (assembly GCA_039090855.1). Classification (NCBI taxonomy): domain Eukaryota; kingdom Metazoa; phylum Arthropoda; class Arachnida; order Araneae; family Macrothelidae; genus Macrothele; species Macrothele yani. The sequence continues at coordinate 86,809,092 of CM077033.1, read as the reverse complement.
TGGAGGCTAAGGCCGGTCATGATGTACGCAGATGACACACCTGTTGTCATCAGGTCCCTGAACAAAGGCATAGCAATTAAGCTCCTCCAGGACTTTCGCTCTCAGCTGGAAACCTACTACACTGACCGGATGATCAAGAGCAATCCGTCTAAGAAAAGTGCGCTGTTGTTTTTTGTACCTCTACAAGGAGTACCGAAACTCGTTATGTTTCAAGAGACAATCCCCTAGGTTACCTCCACTAAGTACCTGGGGCTCCAACTAGATTGCCGACTTTCGTGGGAGGCGAACACTAGCTACCGCACGAATACAGTAAGACAATGTCTTGGGCACCAGCTTCACTACTCCACCGCAGAAGTTTCCTTACGACACGGCACAAAGTACTGCTGTAAAAAACAGTTGTCACCCCGGTACTTACCTACGCCTCCAACATCTGGTTGGTATTAGTAATAATCAGCGAGAGAGAATCGAGAGGGTGCAGACCTAAGCACTTCCAATGATCACTGGGACTCGTCCTTTGACCCCACTTTGGAAAACCAGGAACAAACTTGGAATCAAGAAGTTACACGAGTTTTCCACCAGACTCGCCAAAAAGTTCTTCAAGAAAGCGGAAACCCACCCTAATGGTTGGGTTTCCACTTTCCCTTTGCCCTCTTGCCACCGGACTGGAGTCACAAATCCCCGTCTGGTTTCACTAAATTCTTCTGTTTGTCTTTCCTACTGAGTTCACTTACTCAGATCTGCCAGCTTCCTATTTCCAGGGAAGTTTTTGACCTGGGGTTAGACATTCCCTTCCTAAAACTTCGTCAAATATCGTGCTATCGTGGTAAGGAGGCTTTTCGCGTTTCACCTTCCACGGAGTTGAAGGTCGTGTTTTAAAGCAGAGAGTGTCGGTTAGACCTCTCGGGGTTTTTCGTTTTCACTGACGTAATAGTCTGGGTTTTTCGGCGATAAGAGATCGGCCGAAGTTTTGGACGGAAATACTCAAGTCAACGTGGCGGAGGTTCTTCCGGGATATCGGTGAGATAGTGAAGTGTTTGCTAGCTGGAAACCTGTTGGCACGTGGAGATAGCCAATCGAACGGAACTTATTTTTCATCTATTAAATTTTGTTTCTCCTAATCAAGGACTTGTTAATACAGACGAACACGTTATTGGAGTTACTCATTATCGTAGATCTTAAGAATTGGCGACTACACGTTCCAACTTTTTTTTTCAATGATCGAGTTGAACTCGACGGCACACAAAAGAACCTACATCAGGCCCGTTTGAGAGATTCGGATTCTGTAAGGCCTAGTGGCAGATCGAACTCAGCGGGACCTGACAGACTATGAAAAATCTATAAATTCTTCGTAACCATCAGCGGATACAATGTCATGGAAACTCTGAGGTATGGGTTATGCAGATATTAATATTATGTTAGCAACTACAACTATGAAAACGAGAGTGCCGCTCCGATATCGCAGTTGTCTAAGTGCGGGATTCTGACCATTAGTTCCTGAAGGGTCCAGGTTCGAATCCCAGTGACGCATGGGTTCTGTGCTTGTCTTACGCCACTGACTCTCTCCTTTCCCTGGAAGAAGTAACTATAAATTAGGCACAGGCGACTGCTTATAGTCTATTGAGTTACTCAAGTTGGTTTTTAAACTATCAATGAAAAAAAAAATACAAGAGCAAATGATCTAATATTACACAGAACAGCAGGCATAAAATTTGGAAAAAATGATACAGAGAGATTTCATATTTTCCAAGCATCGCATAAAGTATTCCAATCACTTACTTAGAACGATAACGGAATAAAATTTTATGGATCTTATTAATTTACGACCGTTTAGCTGATTAAATAATATTTTATTCCTACAGATCGGCGGAATATGATCGATTCTGCAACCTGTTGAAAAGGGTAAAGAAGTGGGATTAAAAATTTATTTACACAAAACAGAATTTGTGTAAGAGGACAAGAACGATTATTTTACGCTTTCCAACCGTAGGCTGAAGAAACGTATATGCTCCAGCAAAATTCTACATCTTTCTGTCTGTCGCTCTGTCTATCTCCCTGCCCGCACGATAACGCGTAAAAATGGTTCGCTTTCGATGAAATCATAGAATGTAAAAGAGGACAATCTGGAGAAGAACCAAAATTAAAATGGACGAAGTGTGGTCAAAGGTCAGGACATAGGAGCAGGATCCATTCCGTGCCCTTATGCGTCATAACTTACGTAAAAATGTTTCGATTGCGACAAAACTTTATCATGTTGTTCCGGAGGTGTACTAAACCGGTTTTGTTGAATATGATCGAAATAGGATCAAAGGTCAGTGCATAGGTGCGAGATTTATTCACAGCCTTTATCCTCATAACTTGACCAAAATTCTACAATTGCGATAAAACTTTAGCATGTTGTTCCAGGGGTATACTGAACCAATGCTGTTTAATATAATCGAAATGGGAGCAAAGGTCAGGGCATAGGAGCGAGATTTATTCCACAGCCATTATCCTCATAACTTGAGTAATGGTTTCTGGTATGTTTGAAAGCTTATCATAATTAATGCTCGCATGATTTTACTAATTTTTTTACACTTTTGGAAACCATAGCAGAAGTAACCAATGGTTACATTTGCGTGGGACAGTATCAAGCGAGAGCTACGTCGAAGTAGAAATTAATAGGGTTATAAATCTTGGTTGAAGAGCATTTGGAGGAGTTTGTACAGTTTTCAAAACGAATTTTCTATGACTTTTGAAACTACAACTGTTTGATAGATGTATGCTACGTGACCTCACACATGCATAAGAGGCATGGACCTTAACAGAAGAATTAGCCCATAGGTTGCAAAACAACTAAAATAAGAATTAAGGGATGCCTGCTTCGTACATCCAGGAAAAACAGGAATACGAACTCATTATCAGGACCATAATAATATTGATAGCATCAGGATAACGGTAAATTAACTGAAATAGTAGTGGCCTGAACAGCTGACAACCGTTCGCCAACCCCATTACTAGGCTTGATTCATGGGGACAGGAGAATAGTAGGATAAAACCCCGTGGTAGATGCGTGGATGAAATCCGACAGCATGCCTCAGTGACCCGGGGCAGACTGCGTTTAGGAGAACAGGCTTGTCGAGGCATTCATCCAGCAATGGACTGATAATGGTTCATGATGATGATCATTATCTCGATGATATGTCCCAGAAACTTTAAAATCTGATGAGATATGAGATAAAAGATGGTATTCTTGCAACGATATTTTTAACATTTCAGCTTAATCGCCGCACCCTACGTAATGAGTATTTGACAAATTTACAATAGAACATTTCTTGTTTTTGGACTAATAAATTTGAAACGACTTGTTCACTTCAATTTCCTTTTAAGAGAAAGATGAAATTATATGATGCAAAATGTTCTTCAAGTGTTATTGAATGTTCTCTGCAGATGTTATTTTTACTATTTTGTTAAAAAGATATAATTTATTAAAATTCGTATTTTTCACAAATTTTCCACTAAATTGTTTAAAAAAAACTTCTTTTGTATATCTTCAAAACCACAAAATTGTTCTGCCTTTACCTCCGTTGCAGTGTTTGTATTCAGCGATTAATTATCGCCAAATTGAGCCATCAGTGGAAAGTGGAAGCCAAAGCGGAGGTCTCCGAATTAATTGTAACTGTTACATAGGCACAAACTGTGATGAGCAAATTTGTATTTTATATCTCTCTACTGTATTTTACTAATTTGTGAAAGCCGAATAAGTAATTTAGATATTACTGAAAATATTTAGTTGAATGTGAGACTAAAAATATTAACTATACTCTGGAAATTATCAAATAATGTAACTTTAAAACAGAGAGAGGAAAAAAAGACTAAGTGCGTTCAATGTAAATTTTCAAAGTATGACGCACTTTAAAAAAACAAAGAACGCATACCCTGGACTTTCCGTGTAAAATAGCAGGAAGGTAAGAAAAAGGCTCTTCTCTGAAATACTTCCAACTCTTAGTTTAAACAGTAGTTTATTCATAAACTTAAAGTTTTAATAAGGTTACACGATGTAATGTTTTATACAAACTCTGAATAAACATAAGTACATTTATATAACTGAGGGCATCAGGAAATATTTCCTTTTATGTAGAACGTAAACAGGAAATTTATTCGAGAAGTGTAGCAGTAGAAATATAAATGTGGTGTCCTTTGACTAATTGTCCAAAGTTTCAAATGCTGCCGTTTCATTACTATATCATTTTCTAACGTATCGCATTTATGCCGCAATTCAGACAACTAAAACGGACTTCTAGTATAGCATTCTTATCCTACATCACAACTTCGAAATACAGAGGAGCAATTTACCTTTATTATTAGTTTGGTGCCTGTGGGTAACTTTACTAAGGTGTGTCTTTTTTTTTTGCAATACAACAATATGCAGTGTTTCTTTTATAAGATTTTTTTTTACATTTAAAGTTATCACTAAAATTCTCCAATTTAAAAAAAATGGTAACTAAATGTTCCTCATCATAGTTCTGAGAGAATTATGTAAAAGTAAAAACTAATGAAATCCATAGTGTGAGATTTGGTCGGGTACAACACATGGCAGGGAATCTTTGAGTTTTAATTTGCAGCATGATTCAATAGTTCATAATTCTAACTGCATTATGACGGTTCCAGCTTCAACCTAAAGATTTTTTCGGAATACATTCCTAGCCTCTGTTTCTGTTAATTCCAAGTGGTACAGAAATGTTGATATACAAGGGTATATCAAAATAATGGAAAAGCTAACGGCTTATGTAGAACTTCTTTTTAATAAACTTTAGGACGATCTGGAACTTCGTTAACAGGAGCAGTTCATCGTCAAATAAGCTTTTGTTAGTCATGCTCATACGGTAATGGAATTTGTGACCGTTGTGCTTGTGAAATATATCCTAATTAGGAAACGACTGTTGGAGAGAGAGTCTGTAATCTGACGTTTCGATGCAGATATTCCAGCAGATGTTCAATAATATTCAGATCTGCAGAGTGAGGTTGCCAGAGTAAATTTTGTACCGTATGTGATATATTACAAACCACAACGTGACACGTATCGCACAATGCCAGGGTGCATTAACTGCTTGAAACGGGGAGGATCATTAGCGAAAAATCCTTGCGACACTTGATGCAGGTGGTAGCCAAGAATGGATTCGTTCGTTGCAGGCGTGACGCAAATCTCAAGAATAAACAATGGCCTTAAAGAATGCTATGAAATGACACAACACAGTTTCACGTCGATGCTTAAGTGCTGGTACCAAGAAGTCGTTGGTGCTACCAGTGGTGGGAAACGATGTCAAGAAAGATTCATTAGACAAGGTGAGACGTTGCCAGTCTTTAGCATGGCAGTTTGCGTGTGATTTGCACTGCTTTACTTTTTTTTTTTGCACTGATGTTAATAATCAGAATTCTTCGGTTTGCAGCACGGCCATAAGCACCGGTATGATGAAGTTCCTAACGAACTGCAGTGTCGGAAATGGAATCATTCCGAATGGTGTTGAACTACGCTGCTTGATATCTGCGGTTGTATGATCTTGTGATTTTGTTGTACAGTCGGCAAGTTCGTATATCCTAACCACATATCTTCCTATGACGTCCACAATTTGCACATTTGGAGAAAACTCCGAGTCCTTTTTCCCAGGTAGTCATAATCTTGCATTCAGTTCTTCACGTGACAACTGCTATATCTAGTTCCTGAAGTTCTGTCAAGATCCATACCAATCACCGTGATTTTTTGGGGGTCACTGAGATCTGACATGGTCGACAATTGGTCTACAGCATCTGTTTTACCTGTCAACATGTCACAGTTACGCGATAACCGACAACGAATCACACTCCTTTATACAGCTCATATATTTGGTTACGTCGTCAACGGCGATTTTTCCATACTACCTATCGTGTGTACTCCAGTCGCAGTCGGTTTATATTATAAAACAAATGATGAATCAGTGTATGCATTTCAAAGCTACAATAGATCGGTTTACATAAACAGAAATCGTTGATCATTGAAATTGCATATGTGTAAATCTCTCTATTTTGTTGTACGTTTTATCAAGCAGCACAATGACCTAAATTTTATATTATTGTGGGCAAACAGTAGCTGAAATATGTATATGCATGTTCACCAAATTATTGCAAAGACCGTTGCTTTTTAAAATTTTCACAGTTATTGATATTAATTTACATTAGTTGTATCATTTTCTGGATGCAAATTTTGTTAAACCACTTTATCATACAATATTTCAAAAATTACAAGCAATTTTTTTGAACGTTTTCCCGATTTTCCATTGGTCAAAACAAGTCGAATTTGAAAATATTTGTTAAAACCTTATATCGCCATTTGAGGTCTAGCATAAATGCTAAAGCAAATGATAATTAGTAAAATTAAAACCTGCTGGAAGTGTCAGTCTTAATTTTTAGACGAGTTCAAGAAATGGATCAATTTCATGATATTTTTAAAGTCCTTAAATTTCCATTTTGTCTTTTTATCGTAACATAAGAAATTATTGCTAGAAATACTTTCTCAAAATTCGTTGCATTTTTGTTTACATAAAATTATTCTACCATCAAACACTCCAATACTGAGCTACCACAGATACTGGTAAAAGTGATTGGACCAATATTTTATTTTATTTGTTGTGATATTTGTATTTGGCATATTGCGATTTATATTACAACCTGACCAACAAAATCTATACTGTTACAGAAATATTGGCGGAAAGTTCTACCACCCCCCAGCAGAAGTTTTTGAATTCTCCCAGAGTAAAACACCCTTTTGGACTGAAATTGAGACGCACGTGCAGTATAAAAATGAATTTGATATATCTTACATTATTACACCACTTTATACATTTAAAGCTTCTCAATAAGTATCTGCAAACTTAAAATTAGTATATGCTTATCCCCATACTACCGGAAATAATCGCAATTCAAATTGATGATTAAGTAAAAAACTGAAAAAAAAGGCTCGATTCTACTTTAGAAAGAGAAGTGCCTGATTATCTGGAGGCAGAACTGTAAAAAATTGCACAATTTCTTTCTCTCTGGAAGAGAAAGTTTACGAATTTTCTTTTCCTTCTGATCAATCAGTGATGCCCAGATTTGCATTGTTACAACATCGGTATTTTGACAACAGAATCAGTTTTACGGCCTATTTTCATTTTTTGCAGAAAATCTTTGGAATGTTATTAAATGGTAATTGTAAAATGATATCAATACATTACCTTCTGTTTAAACCGCTGTGACATTACTTGAGTTATACAGGAAGGTTCTCCATTTAGGTTTATAGATTAGATTACACTAGATAAAAATATTCATTAGTTGAACAAAAGGGAACTTTCTGGGACAGAAGCACCGCAAGTGAACCACCTCAGATTGGTACTTTTTTTTAGCGATTTCTTCTGTTAAATGTTAGGTGGAAAGACTTCAATTTGGCCAGACGTTATCATTTACGTCTTGTAAGGGACGTCATGTTTGTAAACATCCACTCCATTAAATCTCTCAAAACATGAAAGGAAACAATCAAACAAAAATTATTAACATTTTAAATATACTAAGAAATTCTACATGCTTTGCGCTGTTAAAAAATATGAGGTGAAAACTTCTGTTCCATTAGAAAAAAATGAAAATCGTATAAAGAGATAAATTAAGAACATTCGACTGTTTACCGCCAAATTAAGAACATTCGACTGTTTATTATAATCGATGCATCACTTCTCTTATAATTGTGATATTGGTGAAAATTGATATGATATAATTTCATAAATCAATGTTGTAATCCCATCTCGGGAGCACTTATGTAGCACTACAGGGCAGCTGCTCACGTCGTTCTCTGAAAAGTACAGGTTACTGTTCTCTTTAGTTTCCACTTACTGTCAAAAGCATGCAGTAAGCTTTTTGCATTTCCCTAAAAATCTAGAAATGTAACAAATGTCTTTGTTAAATAATTATACTTTATTATAAAAGCAAACTACTGAAAGTAAAAGATGATTTATCTTTCAATTTCGTTTACATGGGGTGTTATATTTTATCTAGATCTACGTAAACATAACTTCACTAAAAGTAGCCAATTTCAGCTCATAAATATATTTATGCTTAATTAGTATAATATCTACTGTCATTTTCTAATTTGATACGGTGCAATTTCGCAAAACGTATATCTTTGAAAGAAAAGTTTCACTTAAAACATTTGGTGAAGCATTTAGTACTGTGTTTTGGCGGAACATTACGCAAATCAGAAGCTTGAATGAAATAGGGTAAATTCGTCTTAATTTATTTTTCTTGGGGCAAGATAAGGAAAATGTATAACCCTTGTGGAATTTTGCCTATATTTCCGTCAATAGGTCTCAATAAACGATAAAAGGTACTCAAAAATTTACATAGCTGGTATACACTGTCACTCCTTAAAGGAAGATTCGTATTTTGTTCCTTCGAATTCAATGATTTGTCTCTCGAAAAACGCATTCTTATACTCTGTACGCTGCTGTACTTCTGAAGTATAAATATATGCTAATTTCTTTCTGTTGACCAATTTTGTGTACAATGAATAAATACAGGTAAAAGCCCATATAGTTTGATGAAATTTTTCAAGGGCATAAGTCATTAATTCACTTTAACTGCTATAAATTAAGTACCTTTGACACATATTTCTTTCGCTCATACGGTAGTTCCTTTAACATGTGGTATATCACTTGGCTACGATTCTAATTTTAAAAAAGTCTTTCAATTTGTTTTTTTGCGCATTTTACCTTGTCAAGCGAAAGTATTATACTTTACAGTCTTTCCCTAAAACGTAGTTCATTTGCCTATAAAAAGCGGCGAATCACAGTGAGAAACGCTGGGTACCAGTAAATATTAACATTCATTTTAAATGTGTTTATATAGATAGTAAACCTTCCCCTGTTCTTCGCATAATACTTCAACTTTTGTGAAAACCAACAAGTAAACTGCGCAATGTTACTTACATTCAACCTTTTAAAGATTGACATTTTGCTAGAAGTTCCTTAGTCTCGTGTAAAATAATTGTCCTCAATGATTTTGATATGTTAATAATTTCTTTAAATAATTTATGGGTGGTTTTGTAAAGTAAAGACCGCAAATAAAACTGTTATTATTGTGATGCTATAAAATTACTTTTTGTGCTAAATGAATGCAGAATTGCTTTGAAAAATCACTTTGGAAGAGATATTAATTAGTACTAAAGAAAAATTTCTTATCATTATCTTGTAATGAGCTCACTACTTTAAGTGCTGACCTATGAGGGATCAGCAGGAGTCACAGACAGTCACTATTGTTGTTACTAAAAAAGAAGTGAAACAACAGGCATTTTCGGGCGTTATGATATTTAGAGTGATACTAGATTTTATAGTCACGGTCGTTAAAGGGATAAACATTTAAATATTCTACGATTCTTGCATTTTTGGATATCTTATGGGGGGCGGGACAACGTTATCCGTGGCCTTCGTCCTGCTGCTGTAAAAAAGTCTTTCACCATCTCTTAGAAAACGCGGACAAGTAAATCCAGCTCTGCACGCACTTCCAGAGTTGTGCAAAGCCAAGATCTTAGGTTACATGTTTTATTGTTCGCTTTGTTGAACTCAGAGGGACTCACGTGCATGGATTTATAATAATTTACTTTTAGTTAGTATGTGCCTATATTTCTTGTTTATTATAAATCCAACACCACTAGTTCTGCCAGTATCTGTCCCACGATAGGTAAAGAGATGTCCACTTTTCAGTTCACTGAGATCTTCTCCTTTTCACCTTACCTCACTTAGCTCGACGATGTCCCACTTGATCCTTTGTAGTTACTCTTCCAATTCAAGAATCCTCGAATCAGAAGATAGGGAGCGTCCATTATAGGTAGCCAAGGTCAGCATCAGATGGCAGCCTAGTCCGGTCCTCCGGGGATGCTTAGAACCCTCTGCCTTCATGTCGCACTGATCGCTGCCTTGGCAAGGTACATTCCAGCTGCCGGAGACTGAGGGCCAAGATTTAAGTTGTAGAGTCATTTTGGAGGTGTTTGGCCATAACTCACCACGCTGACCAAACGGGTTGGTGAGTGTGGGATAGAATTTCCTCTGATCCCATTGGTATAGTTATATCGCTATTGGTGGTCGTCAGAGCCGCTTTAGTGGGAACAGGATCCACCACGAGAAGGCGGGGTTGACATTTGTCAAGGAGTGGCTGTGATGTTACGAATCACACACACACACACACACACACACACACACACACACACATATATATATATATATATTTAATCAAACTATTCAGTCATTGCTGTCCAGTTTGTTTCCTTAAAATGGCATTCATCGTTGAGAAATAACTGTAACCAAAAACTTTTATTATCATTCAAGCACTTGGAGGTAAAGCATATCTTTGATTATCGTTCGAATTATTGGCTAGATAACGTGTTCTCAGGAACCAACGGCTGTGGTAAGTTCAGGGGTTTTAATTATTAACTTTTCTAGCGTATGCTTCCGTTTCTATTTCTCAGAGTATAGAAGGTATGTATTTAGAGTTGTGCGAATCACATTTTTTCAATATAAGGATCTTAGTGTCACAATAAATCCCCTTTGTGTGACGATACCTACAGCGGATTTAACACGTTCAATAATACCGTCCCTACTGCACTTCTTTACGGCGTTGTCATTACTCCATCATTACCCAGTCATTATTTTCACAACGTATACGCTCATTATGAAGCGGCATTACTTTGCTTCAGTACCAGTTCAGTAGCTACTGAGAAAAAACCTCTTTGAACTATTATTTTAACTTAAGGGAAACAAACCATGTTAAGCGTCGGTGTCGGATGAAGGAATGGCTACAAAACGTGAATTCGATAATTAGTTGTATGATTATGATTGTACCATTAGTTTCCTTACGCAATCAATAAATTGGTATTAAAATCGCACTGGTAAATAAATGTGAGCTGAGGTGTAAGCGAGTTAAGTGCTTTAAGGTCCCACAGAAAAATATGTGATTCCTGTGAGGAGAAGCAGACAGCTCTAGGGAAATAGAAGTGAATACATTAGATATCTAATTACTTCAAAAATGAGATAGTATTGAAAAAACAGTGTATTTCAAAAATCAACCGTCGCTACATTTTTAGCTTAAGCATGATTCAGCTCATCGTCTATGGGTATCAAGTGGCGGACGGTGTAACACATAGGTCTTCTTTCTTGTAATAATTTGTCGCCTCAGAGTTCTCAAAATGAAATATATAAAGTTACAACTAACCACAAAATTTGGCTGAAAACTGCAGTTGACGTCCATGTTCTTGTCTGTGAGAGGTGGAACTAGATTTCGCCATGTCCTGTTAAATTATATCTTCTTGTTTCAACCACTAAGACTATGGAATTCTTTTCAGCAGTTGCTTCACAGTATCTCTTGTAATTACGGAAGTACTGGTGATTACCTAAAATCTTAAAGCAAAGCTCTGCCTTTGCAAATGTTATACGGCGAAACAAAACTGCTCGCCTTAAGAAAAACATTTTCTGAGGCCCTTCCTTCGTTAAAACTCATGTTAATGTCCTCACATTTCTTTAAAAAATTGCATATTTTGCTTCATAATTTAATTATTTGATCATGATACAAGACTTTATTTTTGAAATTGACTATAATTGTAATGTTGACATAACTTCTTTTTTTTCAATTTTAAACAAATAACTAATGTAAGTTACTTCTGAAATATCTTCCAATGACCTTTCTCTTATGGCCATTATAATCAATGGCAAATTTTCTTTCACCGTTACCCAATCTGAAAACTGACAACCTGTTCTGTAAATCTTTACTGGAAACGATTTCCTCATTTTGCTCTAAAATCAGTGGTGCTACAAGATAAAATAATGGTCATTCTCTTGTTATCCTATGCAGAGGAAGGCTAAGCACTTATATGCTATAGAAATACCTTTCGTCTTATGAGGAAATATATCTTTCAAAAGGATAATGTCTTTTGTTTTCACGAAAATCGAAACGGTTCAAGCACATAATAATTTTTGTTTTTCTGAAAGTTGCCGAAACAGCAGAAGACAGTAAATAGTTCAAACTTTTTACTGCTGTTGCGAAATGGGTTAAACGGAATTCTGAAAGCTTGGAATCTTTGTGGTTAGACAAAAAAATACTATAAATTTACCTCTGCATTTCTTTCTTTTGCATCGCTGCTTTACATGTTAAAGAGAGTTTTGACATTACTATGAAATAAAAATATTTTGTCCTTAAATAAGGATGTGCTAATGACCAATAGATTCCGTCCATTGCTCATGAAGGGTACATGACTTCCTTTTCGTTTTAGTCGCTTTTTGTACACACATTGACTTCATCCAGCTGTAATGAATCAACGTGAAATGCATCATCTACATGCAGAGAGATTTATATTAAAATATGAGTGATCATAAAAATTCCTTTCTTTCTCCAAGCACTAAAGCCCGAGAAGTTACATAAAACATATTTTTTTGTGAGTCATAATGAAAAGATTTCTTTCGGATATACTGAGGTACAAAGACATGTTTCATTCAAATCCAGGTTATTTAAACTCCAATGCCAGCACTCGGAATTTCCGGCGGGGAATTGTTTTATAAAATCACTTAACCTTATACTTGAAGAAAAATACTATTAAGCTTTCGCCGGGAATTTAGCTATCTACTGCATTACTAATTCACATACAGAAAAGTATTGTTTCAAAAGGCAGAAATAAAAGAGCAAACTGCTGAATTTAGTGCGCTACTTAAATCGTATGTTCTACTCTTTATGAAAATTGAAACAGCATGAGAGACTGCCGGTATTAGATTGAAACTTATACATATATATACAGCAGGTTGGGATATGCAAATGAGTTGAATATCAAGCAAATTCTGCATGCGGCTTTAGTACAGCAACGTCCGACCTTTTTGGTCTTGGAGATAAAACGTTAGTTTAAATGAGATGTTACAATCAGGGAAGTGCAGACATTGAATCAAAAGTATGTTCTTTGTGTCTCAGCATGCCACATCGCCGAACAAATTTGCAGTTTGAACACCTCACAGACTTTGAGCGGGAACGATTCTACAAAGGAGAGAAGCTGTATTTTCCTTCATGGAAATCGCCGCTCGTATGGGACTAAAGCTAATACAGTGATTCGAACCAGGTGTCAGTGGGAAAGTGAAGCTTGGACACAGAAAAATCCCTAGAAGTGGACCGCAAAATCGGACGACTACATGCAATGACGGACAACTCCACTGCATGGCAGTGACTGATCCCTCGGCGACATCCACAGTATCTGTTTAGCAGTACACTACTTTGACAAGTCACGTTTTGTCCTCCAGCAGGGTACGAAATTGCCAGCCCAAAAGAAAGCTGGTGTCCCACTGTGGCTAATTCCTTTGACTCTCAATCTCAGGCTGAAATGGAGTCTGCAAGAGACACTGAGCCACTGATCGGCAAGAGGTCGTGGTTTTTAACGAGTCACGATTCAACGTGTTGCATTATATGATGATCGCATATGGGTTCACAAACTTCGTGGTTAACAGCACTTTGCAGCAGGCATTTGCAGATGAATACCGGCTGAAAACCAATCGTCATGCCTTGGGGCTCTATTGGGTTCAATTCTCAATCTCTCCTGATATGAATTCGGGGATACCACAACAGCCAGCAATACATCAGGGGTGGTTTAGGGGTAGAGGTGGTACTCTTTCTTTAGAGTTGTTCTGGAGCTGTTCTCCAGAAGCAAAATACTCGGCGACCTGTAGTCCGAAATATTCAAGACCTCTTCAATACAAGACAAATACCGCTTCTTTCCTGGCCTGAAGGTTCTCCGGATATGTCACCGATACAGCATGTCTGAGACATGGTGCCTAAGAAATTGGCCCGACAAGTACACCCGCCAGTCACTATCAATGAACTCTGATCTTGCATAGAAACAGAGTGAGAGGTTATTCCCAGGACGATATCAAAAACATCATCCATTCACTGCGATGAGGTGTGGAAACTGTTATTGTCGCTGCATTTGGCTTAACCGGACACTGATTTTTGAAGCAAAAACATCTGGTCTCTTCAAATGTAGTCAGTTATCTCCTGTAACATGAGAGATAAGTGAGGTAAATTTCATTTGAATAGTGCGACACTTTCTACATGTTGAAATTTTTAAAGGTAGTAGTGTAATATTGATCAAAGTAGTGTGGTTAGTCATAGAAATCACGTTCCTTTAACGGTTGTATGCTTTAGTGTCATACGTCCGTTGTGTTATTTATTATGATTCCGTTCTAATTTTTCTTAATACGAGACCAAAGTGCTGAATATTTAATAGATATCCTACTTTTCTTGTATGTCACGCAGGGAAGTTAAAAAAATAACATTAAGATGCATTCGGTCTTTGAAACGAAACGACGGCTGAACGTATGACAGATTTCTTACACAATTTTTTGCTGTCCACTCAGTAGACCAAAGCATGTAACGACTTCTTGTATTTAGGGTGGCAAACTGGACATTGAACTTAAAGGACAAATTATTGTTTTTATTTTTACTTTTAGCCAATGGACTTGAAGAACTTTGGCCCATCGAGGTCCTTGTGTCAATAACACATAACAGAAAATCAAACAATTTCCCATGCATAATATACGAAACAGGAACGTATTGAGATCACGGCTTAACATGTCGCAATAGCAGAATTAAAAAAGTCTCTCAGGTTTCTTATTACTGAGAAAATCTTGCGAATATACTCCAGGGCATTACACAAAGGTTTTTAAGAAACAATTCATAGGAGAAATAAATAAATCAGCGACAAGAGGTAGTGTAGCTCAAGGTTGTCTTCCTGAGAAGGAATTTCCATGAACGGTGTAATTACATACAGGCATGTAAAATATTGGGTAAAGAGAAAAAATGGTTTTAAGGATGTAATTAAATACAGGTATATCAAAGAATGTATGTTTTTTAAAAATAAAGTCCTGGAGTTTGTAAGCAGTCTGATTTCATAGAAATAATACAAATTCTCTCGTGGTGTTAGGATTTTTATTGAACACAAAAGAAACCTGTCCCGTTTTTTTAAATGTAAATGCATTCACTAAATTTAATATTTTTAAGTAAATACGTTCTATCACTAATACGAAACGCCCAAATGAACATTAGTGTCTTCTAAAAAATTATGCGCATAAATTTCAACAACCAATCAAGTTTCTAAAGATTTTCGTTTTCATATTAAATTTCTCGGTTTTAAGCACATTACAATAATAGAATCAAATTTGTCGCTAACATGACAGTAATGTTTTTTGAAAATAGATTTTATTAAATATTGCTCAAAGAAGTTTTAAAGCAAAGTTTAGAGTAATTTGTTAAAATCATTATGTACATATATTTGCTAAAATTTGTGAGAATGAATGTCCTTCAATAAAATGGTAAATACTGCAAAACTAGCATTGCGCCAAATAAAAAATATTAGATTATTCTTTATGTTTCCTTTACAGTAACATAACAGACCACTATCCATGTCTCAATGGTTTTGAAATCAAGTTAACAATTTTGACGATATATTCAGCTCTCTGTTTGATAATATTTCCAGACTTCTACTGTTGTTCAAGCTATAGCAGTACTGATACACCTTCGAAAGGTGTGAGATGCTAATGTGAATACTTATGTTCGAGTGATTTACAATTGGCCCACGTTATCATCCATGACAAAGTGACTGCGTGGACAATCACAAAGTGTTTTTGTCAACGATGACGTTTTTTTCACATGACGGAAAATACATTTTTGCTGATGTAAAACCATGTAGCACTAGGAATGTTTGTTACCAAACATTCCTAGTTCTACATGGTTTTTATGATTAATGCCTTATTCATAAAATTACCAACAATTTTAAGAAAAAGGGAAATCTCACCTGGAAATGCAACGAACAGATAATGAGCCATTGAAGCTCAAGGAAATACACGGTATACTTCTACTTAGGTAGACCTCGCTCTATGTAATGAATGATATCGATGACGGGAAAACCAAGTCCTGCTTTCAGGCGACAAAGACACAATTTATGAATATCAAAGCCGCTCCTCTTACTCTCGTGACCGTTCAGATATTTTTTCTTTTGGGGCGGCATCAATCTTATTCTGACCAAGCAAGACACTTGATAAATGAGGTCCTTCTAGGAATGGAATTTCCGACCGCAGTTGTTTATATCCTGTGGTATGTCACCCAATTCTTCGATTAACGTTGTTCAAGAAGACTCACGTAGGTAACACATACTTAAGTTGGATACATTTCCTAAATTTCGTGTCACTTCAACTAGTCAGCTGCTGAGAGATATAAAGAGCGCTCTTAAGGTGGATATAAAGGCATGTCTAACGTAAAGCTTCTGCTCATAGGTGGCGCTGAAAATCGCACGGTTGTTTCCTACCCCCTTCTTGCGGGGGTTTTAGTGTCATGGTCACTTTCCCTTATCAGATGCAGGATCAGTTTACAGCTCTCTACAAAGGCCTGGCTACCTACCCTCCTTTCTCACCCCCATGTTTCCCAAGCTCAGTACATTTCCTTTACAACTTCGTTTTAGGAAAAGCCCTGGTTTTAGGCAAGTAAAATGCAAGCTTTTTTTTTCTGCTAAAACAAATGATCCGAAAATTTGTGATATATGACAGCAAAGGGGAACTGATAAACAATTCAAATTTCAACAGATAACGGTGAAGGAGGAAATTTACTTTACTATTTTATCTTTTTTCACTATTTTTGAAGTTATATATCAATTTTTACTCTATCCTTTTTCAGTTTCACTGTTTTATAAGTGCACTTTCTTACCAGTAATGCCTGATAGCATATGAATGTCGTCCAAAAGACATCAGCAGGTGCCTTGCCAATAAACCATTTTCTTCAACCTAGATTGAATTTCTTGTCCTTTTATGGCTATTATGTCTTTTGTGTGGAGAGTAAATTCTCTTTAGAATATAGGATGTTGTGCTCCGATTGCGCTTGCGATCAAGAAATTACACGTGACTTGAAATACAAAGCATTTGTGCTATGGGCATAGTAGTGGCCCACATCAA
Source organism: Macrothele yani (assembly GCA_039090855.1). Classification (NCBI taxonomy): domain Eukaryota; kingdom Metazoa; phylum Arthropoda; class Arachnida; order Araneae; family Macrothelidae; genus Macrothele; species Macrothele yani. The sequence goes on along the minus strand of CM077033.1, from coordinate 86,792,089 downwards.
TCCGTATTTCTCCAGTACTACAGAGGAATAAACCAAGCACATAATTACGAAGTTCATAATGTTAACATTTTTAGTTTCATACGGAGAGCCTAATGGTCGAATATATCGGTGCATATTTCTTCCGTTACATTAGTTGGGACCGATTTCGTCCTTTAGCGGCATTTTGCAAATTTGTATCAGCATCTAGGTTGTTTTGAAAATTAGAGAAGAAAAAATTAGGGAATCGCTAATATTTCCCTGCAAAGAATAAATGGGTTTATAAAAATATTATATATACATTAGTGGCATAAAAAACCTGTCCGTGATGTAACATAGTTTTCAATAAATAATATTTTGGAAAAACACTTGCTCACAAAATAAGTGTAGAGTCGTTTGCTAGGTTATATTCCAAAACGCAATGGTTTTTCAAATAACATTTTTGTACCAAGGATTGAAAGTGAGTTTCGAAGATATTTTCTGTGTTGGGAAGCGAATGTTTTTCAACTGATAATCCACGAGTACGAATGAATTTATACACGCAGCTTGTAAGTAGTATTATGTTATTATGCATTGGTGAAAATTTTATTTAGCGCATAATAGCTTTTCAACATTTTTATATACACAAAATTTCCTTTAAATACAAATCTTAGAGTATGATAAATATGTCTAATGCACCCAAAGTTAATATTTACGATATTACAATAGTACGGTTGCAGCCTAAAGGAGTGATGCTTTTTTCCCAAGCGGAAGATTAAGTTTATTTGTTACTCCAAACAACCATTATAAACACATATTTGTACAAATACAAAATTTATTTCTTTTCTGATTTGTGGCTTGTAAATGAAAAGCATTCACGTAGAATGAGGTATTTCGGTTTGTCATAGCGGACAGAATATAGAAAGTAAGATAATAGAGGTCGATCACAATGTCCGAAATTCTCTATATGCCCGGGGAAGGAAACAGCAATCCATATGGGAAATTACTGAACTCTGAGAAAATATGAATAATCGATATCTGTAAAGCTGGAATGCAGTACCCTGAGGTTACGCCAACCTAGCAGAGTGCAATGCTATGCATCCCATGGTGTCATGATGGACACAGCAGTGCAGATACAGTTCCGGACTTCCGCACATTTTGATCGAAAATAACTGCAGACATCTAGCGTGCATGCTGCAGCAAATCGTACACTCTACCGGACTACAGTTTACAAAACAGAGGCATCATTTGGAAACCCGACACTCTTTTCTTAGGAACAGCTTGCTAGCAGATTCTTTGCAAACCTATTGCCCCGCAGTCCGGGCCGGCCCGTGATATTGTACTAGGTTCACTGTAAACCGCCAAACAGGAAAACAGCCACACCGGAAGATTGCCACACAGGAAAACTGTTACACGCTTTTCATTAAGGGGCCGGGCACAAATTGCTATTCCTCCGAGGAACATTTTGAATGTTTGGCAGTTTTTCAAGTTTCTGAATTATGTGTGGCAGTTTCCCAAGGTGCCTAACGAGGATGTAATTAAAAACACCCCCAGGAAAAAATACTACCGGAGAAAATACCCCTGAAAATTGAAAAGCGGAAAAAATGCCCCGGAAAAAATACCCCCAGAACAAATGGTTTACTGTAAACTACCACACAGGAACACTGATGTGTGGCAGTGTTCCGGTGTGGCAATTTACCGGCAACCCTGCCACACATCTTCAGCAACTTGGTTACAAAACTTCAAGGGGGTGGGGGGTCTATAAAGATTGCCGTGTCTGGGCCTACATTGATAACTTAATTGGGAAACGAACTTCGGGAAAACGTTCCATGTAAGCCAAGCGAGAATTGTACTTTAATTTGAAGAAATAAATTGCCGAGGATCCGAGGTACACTTGGTGGGGAGGGGGGCTCTGCCCCGAACTTCCGTGATATTATATTCTGGGTCGCTGAAGTCTGTCAGTGTATCCAGGAAGTTCCCCTTGAAGTGTCCGCGAGGTCCATGGGTTTGGGGGGGCTTCCCCAAAATGTTAAAATGCACGTAGAGCTGCAAACATTAGTACCGTGTTTTATATAATGATTCTGTACACGACCACGAATTTTCAGCGTTTCTAAGAGCTATTCAGGGGTAACATCGAGGATACACTGACCGACTCTAGAGGTCCAGAATATAAAATTACGGAAGTTGGGGGATAGAGCCCTCCAAACCAAGCACCTCGTATCCCTCTCACAGGCTTCACCAAATTTCTGGGGGAGGGGGAAGGGCATACATAGTTTACCATTAAACAGAACATGAAGCACAGAAATTACGAGCAAATCCCTTACCTTGAAGACTTGTCTGCGCTCTTAGAAACGTGCACCCCACTCTCCTGAAAATTCGTGGACGTGTAGAGAATCATTATGTAAAGCATGTTTCTAACGTTTACAGCTCTACGGCCATTTGAACATTTTTGGGACCCCCCCACCCCAAAGCTCACGGACCTCGCGGGCGCTTCAAGGGGAACTTCCTGGATACACTGACAGACTCCAGTGGCCCAGAATCTAATATTACGGAAATTGGGGGTTTAGCCCCCAAGTGTACCTCGGATCCTCGGCAATTTATTTCTTCAAATTAAAGTACAATTCTGGCTTGGCTTACATGGACAGTTTTCTCCAAATTCGTTTCGCAATTCAGTTAGAAAAGTAGGCCCAGAAACGGCAATCTTTATAGCCCCCCCCCTTTAAACTTTTGTAGCCAAGTTGCTGAAAGATGTGTGGCAGGGTTGTCGGTAAATTGTCACACCGGAACACTGCCACACATCAGTGTTCCTGTGTGGCAGTTTACAGTGAACCGTTTCTTCTGGGGTGATTTTTTCCGCTTTTCAGTTTTCGGGGGTATTTTCTCCGGGGGTGTTTTTTCCCGGGGGTATTTTTACCGTTTACCGCCTAACGATGGGAAGGAGCTCTTTTGTTTGTCTGAATTTTCATGTCGGTTCATACTTAGGGCAACTGGCCACAGAAGTTCGAGGGGGAGGGGGGTATAAAGATTGCCGTTTCCTGGCCTATATTGACAATTAAATTAGGAACTCCAAACAAATTTCGAGAAAACGTTTTATATAAGCCAAGCGAAAATTGCTGTGTTCAGGAAAGGACAATAAGATGAGAATTTTAATAACGCTGCACTTTTACTGAGGCACTAAATATTTACATAACATGTCAAATTTGTAATATTGTTCTTTTACTTAATTAATTCAGAAGCATTATACCTCGGCCGTTTTAACAGATTTTAATCCGCCGACTTTATATTCATAACGCTTACGAGTCAAATCAAGTCAATAGGATTGCGCTTTTACTAAGGCACAAATATTAGAGTTCTAGGCAACAGGCATAGGCCTTTTTAACAGTTTTTATTCTACCAGTGTCATATTCACGGAGTTTATATATCAAATCAAGTTATTAATATTGCGCTTTTATTTAGGCACGAAATATTTATTGACAGGCCCGAGGCCTAGGCTTAGGCTCTTTTACCAGTTTTCATTCTACCAATGTGATATTCACAACGTTTACACAGAAAATGAAATTAATAATATTGGGCGTTTTCTTAGGCAGGAAATATTAATTCATAGGCCCTAGGCCTAGGCCTTTTTAACAGTTTTTATTAAAAAGGCCTAGGCCCGGGGCCTATGAATTAATATTCCCTGCCTAACAAAACGGCCACACATAATTATCATTGTCATATTCACAACGTTTACACAACAAATAAATGTAATAATATTGCGCTTTTACTTAGGCAGGAAATATTAACTCCTAGGCCTAGGCCTTTTTGACAGTTTTCATTCTACCAATGCCAGATTCACAAAATTTACACAGCAAATGAACTCAATAATATTGGGGTTTATTTAGGCACGAAATATTAATTCATATGCCTCAGGCACTGTTTAGTTTTTGCTTTATCAATGCCACATTCACAACGTTTGCACAACAAATAAATGCATTAATATTGCACTTTTACTTAGGCACGAAATATTAATTCATAGACCCTAGGTCTGGGCCTATGAATTAACATTTCGTGCCCAACTAAAAGCGTAATATTAGTAACTTGATTTACTGTTTAAATGTTGTCAATATGGCATTGAAAGAATCAAAAATTTAAAAGGCCTAGGGCCTATGAATTAATATTTTGTGCTTAAGTAAGCGCGCCCAACATTATTAATATGAGTTGCTGTGAATATGACATTGGTAGAGTAATTGTTTGGACTTCCCAATTCAATTTTCAAAATAGGCCACGAAACGGCAATCTATAACCCCCCCTCCCCCTCGGACTTCTGTGACCAGTTGCCCTAAGTATGAACCGACATGAAAATTCAGACAAACAAAAGAGCTCTTCCCATCGTTAAGCACCTTGGGAAACTGCCACACATAATTCGGAAACTTGGAAAACTGCCACACATTCAAAGTGTTCCTCGGAGGAATAGCAATTTGTGCCTGACCTCTTAATGAAAAGCGTGTGGCAGTTTTCCTGTGTGGCGGTTTTCCGATGTTTGGCAATTTTCTAAGTTGCTGAAAGACGTGTGGCACAATTCCTGTGTGGCGGTCTTCCGCCAACCATTGTTAATGCGTGTGCAAGGTGGAGGTCTGGCTGCCTTTAGATGAAATTAAGATGTTTTGTTACACACATGCCACCAGCCCCCACCCCACCCACTCCACACACACGCTTTTCTTGAGGCACGCAGTCTACATAGTGATAGTATTATCTTCCAAAAATTCAATGAAAACCCTTACAAATTGCCAGTTTGTATTTCGAGGAGAATCCTGTAAGAATACACATCATAAAAAAATGCATCCTATGGGAATACTTCCAGGAACTTTCAGAACAGGCAACAGAAAAATGAAATATTGAAAATCGACTGAGGAAAGTATATCAGAAATGACGACGGGGTATGTTTCCTTCACGCAGCAGGTGTGTGTTTTTGTGTGTGTGTGTGGGGGGGAGGGGTCAAACTAACTTACACGGAAAATTCCCAAATACTGATTTTACACTTAAAAGTTCTCAGGGAATTTCTTTTTCCTTTCGATTAAAACATTAAGTTGTAGTCCCTTGATTAATGCGAGGCTCGAAACCAACTTAAGATAGCACTGTATGTACGAAAGTATCTAAAGAAAAACAGGGTACGATGAGTCACCTAAATTTTGTAGTGTACGCATTTTTATTTAGTTTCTCTTTTTATTATATTAGCAATCTGGATTTCATTAGCAATTACGTTAAAACAAATAATTCAAAATCCTTCAAAAATGAAATTAAAAAAATGTATTTCCTTCCCCACTGAAATCCTAATTTTCTTTTTTTCTCTAAATATATAGAGTATTTTTCCTGTATTCAGTCTCTTCACCTCACACGTTCCCCATTGTTCCCCATTGTTCCCATTTTTTTAGGCAGAACATACAAAATCAGTTCAAAATGCAAAGGAATCTACAATCATCTACAACTAATGAAACACGGGGAAGAACAATAGGTGAGATAACAACAGGCAGAAAAACAACAAATGCGGAGACCACATGCCCAGGAAAACTACACTGACTGACTCCACGTCAAACTAAGGGGACTGTGAAGGGCAAGCTAGCCAGTGGTATGAATTCGCATCATACTCCAATCCCGCTGTGTTCCTTGCTGTGAACATTTCTCTAGCTTCCCCCATTTACGACTTGATGACCTAAACGTAGATCATTGCATCTTCCTATCTTTCGAAAGAACAGTGCAGATAGAACAGAATCGGGGTGAGGTAGGGTCCTAACTTGGAAAAATCGTTTTCCCCACGGTTGCTTACCCCCACGCATTTGTCAGATTGTCAGTTTATTGCCTGTGTTTAGCGAATGTTGGCAGAAGATTTCTGTACCTTCCACTGCCCACCCCCACCAGTCTCCAAGTTGCGTAAACTTGCCAGATGGACTAAGCTGCCGAAAGTGCAAGGATATTGATTGAGTAACTTCTCGTATCAAATCTATTACTGAAACGCTCTGCCATTTTGAAAATTTTAAATATCAATTTTCACACAGACAAAAATGGATTCTGAGCAATGATTATGTTGATTTTCATCCTAAACGCTCGTCACCGTTTTCCGAAGAGTAGGTATAGCTGTTCCGTACCTTCCACGAAGGTTAGTTGACGGGGACTATATTTCCAGGATTTTATGGCTTGAGGTAGGACAGGGAGTGGATGAGACAGTGGTATTGTGTGGGCATACAGTTGTTGTTTTCTTTTTTTTGGGGGGGGGAATATATTTATTAATGTTAATAAAAATTATACATACACTGACGGGAAAAAAAATCCCAACACCAAGAAGAGGCTGTGTTAGATAAACGACAGTTGGTAGGCGGTGAGAGTACATCTGTAAGATGACGTCTATGCAAATTTCGCGCTTGGCGCATACGTGTGGCGCTAGTAGCGCCCCTCGGAACATGCAAAGCAGGTTTGCTGTAAATACGCGCTGTAACGTTCGTGAGCGTTAGTTATCGTTGAGATTCGACGTAGTGTATTGATGTTAGTCAAGAATGCCTTTAAGAAGACGAAGAAGCCATTATCAACAGCTCACGGAGTTTGAACGAGGTCGTGTAATAGAGCTACGAGAAGGTGGATTTTCTTTCCGCCATATTGCAGAACGACTTGGCAGGAATGTAGCTGCTGTGCATGATTGTTGGCAGCGAGCGGTGGTCAAGGGAAAGTACTGCCTCAAGAAGACTGGGCTCTGGCCGGCCACGTGGCACTACTGAGAGGGAAGACCGCCGTGTACGGCGTATGGCCGTGGCGCATCGTACCGCGTCTGCGGCAGCAATTCGAGCTGTAGTTGCCACCACACTGACACAACGAACTGTTACAAATTGGTTAATTGAAGGACAGCTCCGAGCCAGAAGCCCTGTAGCGTGCATTCCACTTACTCCAAACCACTGCCGTTTGCGACGTCAGTGGTGTCAAGCTAGAGCTCATTGGTAGTCGGAGTGGAGATCTGTTGTGTTTTCTGATGAACGCGGGTTCTGCCTGGGTGCCAGTGATGGCCGTGTGTTGGTTAGAAGGAGGCCAGGTGAGCGCCTGCAACCAACCTGTCTGCGGCCGAGACACACTGGACCTACACCTGGAGTTATGGTCTGGGGAGCAATTTTCTATGACAGCAGGAGCACCCTCTTCGTTATACCACGCAGCCTGACGGCACAGTTGTACGTCGGTCTGGTGATTCAACCTGTTGTGCTGCCATTCATGAACAGCATTCCAGGGTGTGTTTTTCAACAGGATAACGCTCGCCCGCATACCGCTGTTGAAACCCAACATGCTCTACAGAATGTCGACATGTTGCCGTGGCCTTATAGAACACCAGATCTTTCACCAATCGAGCACGTATGGGACATCATTGGACGACAACTCCAGCGTCTCCCCAAGCAGCATTAACCGTCGAGGTATTGACCGACCAGGTGCAACAGGCATGGAACTCCATCCCACAAACTGACATCCAGCACCTGTACGACACAATGCATGAACGTTTGAGTGCTTGCATCCAACATTCTGGCGGTTACACCGGTTATTAATGTACCAGTATTTCACATTTAAAATGGCTTTTCTCGCGCTTACAATAAGCTGTGATCTTGAAACCTTAATCGATTAAATATGTTACCTATACAAATGTATTGCCCCCATTTCATTCCTCTACAACTATTTTTTCGTGGTGTTGGGTTTTTTTCCGTCAGTGTATTTATTCATTTGCAGTTCTTTTATGTCAGTTCAACTCACATTACTCGAGGTCATACGTGTGAGGATTATCAGATTTTTATTTATTTATTTGCATGCGGCTCCATTTTGCCTACGTAATAATAACACGCTGAGAGAAAAACAACAACAGAAGAAAGGAAAGAAAGAATGAAAAATTGTTATCACAGCTAGCTTCCATGGCAAACATTTCCTGCGTATGAAGAAGACACATATGAAAACCGCAATTCATTTTTTCTAATCCCATATTGCCAAATGGAAATCGGCTGTAAAACGAGGAATGAAATTTCAGTAGCAATTTTACTTCCTATTTTGTGTAAAAACATTTTGCCGAATCCCATATTGCCAGATATTAAAGGAAGGGGAGGGGTCATTAGTGGACGTGAAAACAAAATTTCAGTCTAAAATCGTCTTCCCATTTTGTCTGATCCAATTCTGCCAAATATTTGTGACACAAGACGGGGGAAAGTTACTAAGGGCAATATTAACGTTCTCTGAATGATTTTTGTGTTCTTTCACGTTGTTACGCTTTTGGTCAGTTCTCATTTCTGGATAAACCTTTTGTTTTTCCATGTCTTGTGTGTAAATATCGTGTACTTATTTACAACAAATGCATAAAAATTGTTTTATGGTTTACGGGTTATTTTCTCAAATTAAAAAAAAGATTGATTTATCCTAGACAGGAAATGAAACATGATGAAAAACGAATTTAAAAAGCTATTACAAATTCCGAAACGAAGACTGTTGCTGCTAGTTGTGAGCTCATATCTAGCTTTTGTTCTTTCTTAAAAAAATAAAGTACCAAAATTTTATATCATACATTTGTTTTACCAGTGACCTGTTCAGTGTGGGGTGGACAAGTTTTCCGGGCCACTCTACATTAGGTATCACTTGGTTCTTCGTTTTCTGGCTGCTTTTTTAAAAATATATTGGTACATATTTTTAAATATATATTTTACGAATAATAAGAAGCGCCCTTTAGTATGGGGTACATATTTTTATCGCTTTGCAATATTTTGGCAGATGTTTTCTTTGGGATATCTTTTTATTTGCATCTTCAATATTTTGGGCCACCCCATAAAGAAATCCTCCGTGTGTCTTACTTTTACTATTCATTATTATTGATAATTATTTTTCTCTTCATTTTTCACAATTACATTTTTTTCATGGAAAAAAATAATAAACAAAAAAATAATGTTGATTCGTTCGTTCTGTCGCTGCCAAAGATTCATTCCTTGTCCCAATAGCGCTGAACATTATTCGTGAAGAAGGGTCAACACAATAGGTTTCACACGTAATTACTCTTTCCCCAAATACTACAGAAACCTGATACCGTCAGTCAATCCACTTCGCTGAGGAGGAAGTCTCATCCCCCATCCCCGGCTTAGCTGGGAATGATTCGTAAAAGCTTTGGTCAGCATCTTAGAGTAACCAGCATGTGATTCTTTTTTACATAAGTTTGAGGGTAGAAAAGCCAATAAACTGTAATGTAAATGATATAAATGATTACTGACATCCTAAACTAATGGCTATGACAGCTCAGTTATTATTATTTGTGAGAAAACTTTTAATATTCAAGGAAAACCTCAAGGTTATGCCACATTTTCAGTACTTGGCGTACCTAGAGCGACACCTAGTAACCATAGGCTACACTACTCCATCTCAAAGAATTTTAATTTTAAAATATTTCCTATAATTTTTCTCAATTTAATTGCCACTCCCTATAGTTCAGTGCCTTCTTCGCATGTGTGCGAATTTTCACAAGTCAGGAAGCATTTCTTGTATGAGAACTTATGTAACAAAAATTTTCCCATTGAAAATACATTGGCGGATTTTCACTTGACGTCCACCTTAAGAAAACCGGAAAATCATTATTTTAAACAAGCCCCAAACTTAACCATTGGTGTGAAAATCGAAAAAAAAAAAACATTTAGCAGGAACGGGGGATTTGAAGTTACAAATAAGTGTGGTGTTCCACCGGATAATTTATCAGTTATTAAAAAGGGATCATTGATACCAAAATTGAGTGATGTGTCTTCGAATGCTAAAAGATAATGCTTTTTACCAGATGGAAAACAGACAGCTGTGGAAATATTGAAGGGATTCAAGTCAATAGTGATGAACAATCAGGAATGAGAACAAAATGAAAGTAGAAAAGAAAGCCAGTTCAAACAAACGTTCTATCAAAGTATGAAATTTCTGAGTTTACTTTAAACATAGAAGTATCATCTCTTAGGGGAAGCAAAATAAGTTATCTTTTGCCCAGATAATTTCCATGATCTACTTAAACGATGAAAGATTTCCGTCTTAAGCATGATTTAATGATTAAAAGAGCAGAAATATATACAATTAAAACCATGAGCACTTTCGAGGCAGCGGCTGCCTCGAAAGTGCTCATGGTTTTAATTGTATATATTTCTCATCTTTTAATCATTAAATCATGCTAAAGACGGAAATCTTTCATGGTTTCAGTGATTAAGGTCGCACGAGTCTTCAATATTTGTTGCTCCATGATCTAAAATTTCAAAATAATGTTAATTTTAAATTTCGTGCCATTGATCTACAATATGTGTTTGCTGAAAATACAGATTTTTTTACATCAGGTGACACCCCTACTGAGTTTATTTCGTTTCTGAAAATAAGTACTGGCTGAGCGGTAATTTTTTTATTTCATTTTCTTCGTAATTAATGTTCATAATTTTTGATTGAGATACATACCACTGAAAAAGGTTTAGTTTTGAATGATACGTAAAAATGTCTTGACTTTTCATTGTTTCCTTTTTATACAAATAATTTTGGTAGTTACCAATTGTGATATATATATACATATATTTCTTGTAGTTGACATTTGTCAAGGAGAGGCTGTGATGTTACGCATCACCTGACCTTACATCCCACCCGCCTTCTCGTGGTGCATCCTGTTCCCACTAAAGGGGCTCTGACGACCGCCAGTAGCGGTATAACTATACCATCGGGATCAGAGGAAATGCTATCCCACACTCACCAACCCGCTTGGCCAGCGTGGTGAGTTATGGCCAAACACCTCCAAAATGACTCTACAACTTAAATCTTGGCCCTCAGTCTCCGGCAGCTGGAATGTACCTGGCCAAGGCAGCGGCCAGTGCGACATGAAGGCAGAGGGTGCTAAGAATCCCCGGAGGACCGGACTAGGCTGCCATTTGATGTTGACCTTGGCTACCTATAACGGACGCTCCCTATCTTCTGATTCAAGGCTTCTTGAATTGGAAGAGGAACTACAAAGGATCAAGTGGGACATCGTCGGGCTAAGTGAGGTAAGGAGAAAAGGAGAAGATCTCATTGAACTGAAAAGTGGACATCTCTTCTATTATCGTGGGACAGATACTGGCAGAACTAGTGGTGTTGGATTTATAATAAACAAGAAACTGAAGGATAAAGTGGTAGAAGTTGAAAGTTCCTCTGACAGAGCTGCACGACTCGTTATCCAACTATCGAGAAGATACCAGGCTCAGATTATTCAAACTTATGCACCCACCACAAGTCATCCTGAAGAAGAAATTGAAGAATTTTATGAGGAAATTCGTCATCTAAATAATAAAGGTAAGCAGCACTTGAAGATAATTATGGGAGATTTCAATGCAAAAATAGGGCAACGGCAACAGAATGAAACTTCAGTAGGTAAATTCGGTCACGGCAACAGAAACCAGCGTGGAAATACTCTCGTTGAGTTTGCAGAGGCAGAAGGATTTTTCATCTTGAACTCCTTTTTCAAGAAAAAGCCACACAGGAAATGGACATGGAGACATCCAATTGGGACGACAAGTGAAATTGATTTTATTATGTGTAACAAAAAATTCGTCATCGAAGACTGCAGTGTGCTGAACAAGTTCAACACAGGTAGTGACCATAGATTGGTGAGATGTAAGATGCACCTCAACACTAAACTGGAACGTGGCAAGCTCATAAGACAAACAAAATGTATTGACATAACCAACCTTAAAAAACACCATAATACTTTCAAGTTGGAACTGAAGAACAGATTCTCTGCTTTAGAAGGCCTAACATCGGAAGAAGTGGATATTTCGGAAGTTAACAGAAAAGTAACCAAAGCTCTAATGGAATCAGCAACAAAATTAGCTGGGTCTAAGAACAAGTTGCATGTGAACAAATTATCACGAAAAACCAAAATGTTGATGCAAAAAAGAAGAGAGATGAGGACAACTAAAGTAGATGTGACTTCCAAAGTGGAATATATAGAGCTATGCAAGACAACACGAAAAAGTATCACTGAAGACGTAAGGAAATTCAACTGTGAGCTAGTGAGGAAAGCAATTGAAAACAACCAAAGCCTTAAGATAGCAAAGGGACATCTCAGTAAGGGAAGAAAACAGATTATGGCTCTGAGAAAAGAAGATGGTTCTATAACAAGAAATAGAGGTGAAATTTTGACAAGAGTGAAAGATTTCTACTCCAAATTATATGAAAGGGATGATACATGTACTCCAGACATCATGAAAGGTACCAGAGTTCTTCCAGTCCTCCCAGCAGAAGTTGCTCATGCAATCAAGAACATGAAGCGAGGGAAAGCTCCAGGAGAAGATGGAATTACTATAGACATCATACAAGAAGCAAGTGGAGAAATTGAAACAGTACTCGCCCAAATTTTCACTCGATGCCTTAATGAAGGGAAGATTCCTGAGGATTGGAACAATGCTACAATGATCCTGCTACATAAAAAAGGTGACATTGAGGATCTCAGGAACTACAGACCTATCAGCCTCCTATCAGTGGTTTATAAAATCTTCACTAAAGTTCTTTCACACCGCTTGAAGGTAACACTGGACATGGCTCAACCGAGAGAACAAGCTGGATTCAGGAGTGGCTACAGCACAATAGATCATATCCACGTACTGAGAGAACTGATTGAAAGAGCGAGGGAATATGAACTTCCATTGTGCATGGCTTTTATCGATTATGAAAAAGCCTTTGATTCGGTGAAACCATCAGCAGTTACCACGGCTCTGAAATCCTGCGGTATTGAAGATGCATACATTAATATTATTAATAACATCTATGAAAATGCAAGTGCAAAGATTCGGCTGTTTGAAAATACAACACACATAAAAATTGGAAAGGGAGTGAGACAAGGTGACACCATATCTCCGAAGCTCTTTAATGCCACATTGGAAAATGTCTTTCAATCACTGAACTGGGAAAACAAAGGGATAAAGATTAATGGAGATTATCTAACCCACCTTCGTTTTGCTGATGACATAGTCATTTTTGCAACTACCCCATCAGAGCTGCAGAGTATGATCCAGGAACTTGCTGACAAGAGTAAAGAAGTGGGATTAAAAATGAACTTTCAGAAGACAAAAGTGATGTTCAATGCTTTTACAAGAAATGAAGATTTATCGATTGATGGAGAAAAACTGGAGATAACAGATACATATGTTTATCTTGGACAGCAGATATCAAGTGAGGGTCACATTGATGAAGAAATTAATCGGCGTACAAAACTTGCCTGGAGAGCTTTTGGAAGAAACAGCATAATTTTCAAGAGCAATATGCCATTATGTCTTAAAAGAAAAGTGTTTGATCAATGCATCCTTCCAGTGCTTACGTATGGTGCAGAGACGTGGACCTTAACTAAAAGAGACATACAAAAGCTGCAGACAACTCAAAGAAGCATGGAGAGGTGCATGCTTGGTATAACCAGGAGAGATAAGAAGAGGAACTCGTGGATCCGAAAAATGACGAGAGTGGAAGACATCATGATCAGAGTTAAATCCCTGAAATGGCAATGGGCTGGACATACTGCCAGAAGGACAGACCATAGATGGACAGCCGAAATTTTAGATTGGACTCCAAGGGACAGGAAAAAGACCCAGAAAAAGACCACATGGGAGATGGGTGGATGAAATTCGTAAATATGCGGGAGTGACATGGAGGAGACTGGCACAAGACAGACCGTTGTGGAGGAAACTTGGGGAGACCTTCGTCCAGCAGTGGATTGATAATGGTTGACAATGATGATGATGATGATGATTTCTTGTAGTTACCAATTGTGATATATTTTGGTTCATTTACTATAATTATATTTCAGGATACGAATATCATTTTCTAATATTAGTGAATACAAGCCCGAAAGAAATATTTTCAAAAGTTAGCTCATCTTCGACGCCGCAGATGCTTCTACAGCTCCCCGAAATTAAAAGTCACAGGGGGATAAATCTGGGCTGTATTCTGTATGCTGGAATGTCTTGGACCTGAATTTGAAAATTTAGTACTGAACGATTTGCGCGGTGTTGGGGCGGGCGTTTTAATGAAGCAAAATGTCTCCTGCCATTAGCCGTTCCAGCCGCTTGGACTTGAGTGGTGCAAGTAGAGATCTGAATTTTTCGGCATAGCGGTCAGCGTTTACGGTCTTTCCGGTGGCGAGAAATTCCACCAACAGAAGACACTTCTGTGGGAAAACGTTCAACATGACCTTTCGTGCACTTGTCTGCATTCCCTTTGACTTTGGGGTGCAGAAGACGTTTGCTTCGATCGGCTGCTTTTTCTTTAGCTTTCAGCTTAATGAAAGTACCACGTTTTATTACCAGCAATGATGCTGTTGATGAAGTGCTGATCTTCCTCATGATTCTGCAGTAAATACACCCATGCGACTGTATTTCTGCACCGAGTGCAAATTGTGTGTCACTCACTGCGCGCAAATCTCCCGGTACTGTCAACAATCCCGGATAGTGCTGTGCACACTCCCTACACTGATTCCAACTTTGTCAGCAAATTCTTACACGGTGACCCTTCTGTCTTTCCGAATCAGACTTTACACTTCAGCGACAGAAGCATCGGAGATCCCAAGGTGTGCTTGATCCCAGAGCTGTAGAAAAAAAAAATAATTCGAACACACCGGTTTAGGCAGTTTTTGTTTTTATTTTCACACCTGTTTTTTATTTTTATTTTATGCACTAAGCACAAATTAAAAATAATACGCAAATTATTCTTATAACGAAAGCCCTTTGATGATAGGTATATTATTCTCTACTTTTTTTATGTTTAGCTGACAGCAAGAAATAAATTTTTACTTTGTTAGAAACTTAGTTACTTTTTTAGAATGATTTTTCTCATGCTTGAAATAAGAAATAAGACACAATATGAAAGTAAAATTTTCAGTCCCGTATTTTAATTAGAGATAAAGTTTCATAAATAAATGTACCTATACGCCATCTAAGTTCAGAAATGTGAACTGCAAAATGATCAAACCATGAGGGAATCCAATGCATAACATAAGTTTTCAAATGAAATTTTCGTAAGTTGATGTATTCATAGAAGCAAAGTACATGTACTTTATACTTCCTTGTAGAAAAATTGTGCATTAATTTGAGCGAGAAATAAAAACAAAGTTTTTTGTCACCTAGGTGTTAACATTTAAATTTTTGTCCTTCTGATTTATCTATGCATAGATGTCTCTCCAAATACACTTTTCCTATATTAAATTCAGGAATTTACTTCCTCCAGCGAGACAATTGTGCATTTCCAAAATTTGGGAATAACATTCGAAGTTATCTGAACAATGAAAGACACCCGCAGCAAAACATTCGACAGGTGACTTTGAGAAAACATTATACTGTGGAAGAAATTATAGCCGCCCCGGTGGCGCAGTGGTCTAAGGCGCTGGCCTCTGATCGTTCGTCCGTAAGGGGTCCGGGTTCGAATCCCGGTCAGGCATGGATGTTGTGTTTGTCTTACGGCACTGGCTCTGTCCCTTCCCTGGAACCAGTGACCCTAAATTAGGGACGGGCGACTGCTTATAGCCCATTGAGCTGCTCACGGTGGTCGTTAAACCTCCAACCAAAAAAAAAAAAAAAAAAAAAGAAGAAATTATAACGCAGGTCACCTGTAATAGGAGGGTACACTGTGTTCAATTCCGAACAGGAAATTTCGGGAATTTTTCTCGGTCAAAATCTAACTTTAATAGTAAACCATCATTTATGTTGTTGTTTTCAAGAATAGGTAAATTTTCTCGTAAGTTACAAGATCAAAGATACCCTCACGTGCCCAATTTTTAAATTGCTCTTTATAAAAATGTGGACGACATATGCAAAATATTGCTGGCAATGACAGCAATGCAAAGTAAAAGAAATCGTTCCACTGTGATATTTAAAAGACAGAGCTATGAGTAAACACTTGATAGAAGATTATGATATTTAACAGCAAAAGTGTGCATCCTTTTAAGGAGCAGTTGTGTGAGTAATTTCCTTCTTGAAGAGAGTTTTTCGACGAAGTCAAAACGTTGAAGGAAAATATTCCGGTAGAAGGAAAAACCATTTTAATAGACTGCAATTGAATTCGATAGCAGGTGTATCTAGGACATTTAGCGGGGAAGTAGTTCACCGGAGAAAACCGGACTGATCATCATTTTCACAGCTGAAACTTTCTGATTCAAAAAGATTTTTCCAGATCAAACAAATGGCTGGAGAAGTCTGGAATGAATCCCTTGTGGGCAGAAAGACGTTGTAAGAATGTCTTTGAAATTCCCCGCTGTAATGTTTTCCAAAAGCAATGTTGAACCACGCAGCGAGTCGATTTAAAGTTGCAGAAATGATAACTATGACACAGTCTAATTTGTCCTTTACTAACGAAAGTGTTAGTATTACGGTGGCTTAAATAATACAAAATAATGCACACTAATGAACTAAAAAAATTCGTTAAGTACTTTTTGTTAAGTTGTTTGTTACTCTGTCTGATGAACTTTAGATAATGTCTTTCCGTGAGCTCTAGCTCAGTCACTTTGCAAACGCCTCAAAATTTGCGAGTTCTCAGTCGTCAGAATTTAAGTAAAACGCAGTTATACTTGGCTCCCTTATCGTGAAGTCAGATTATCCGTAGTCATTTGTGATACATGAACATTTCCGTATAAGAGTGAATTCGCGAAAGAACAGGAGTCATTTCTGAGTGTTTCAAATAACAGTTTAAAATTAAATTGTATTTCACCATATTTCTAGCAGATCTTGTTTGTCATCAGTCCTGTGATGTCCACATCTGCTATTACAGTGTGTAGTCAAGTGTTCACGAAATTAATCTGGTGTCTTCTGTCTGTTAAACCTTACGAATGTTTGCTCCTATGCGTCTCTTGTCTTACCTAATTGATCTAGCTTGTTAATCATTAAAATGTTGAAAACAATAAATTGTTTTAAATGGTCAACGTTATTTGGAGGTTATCAAACGACGAAAAAATCTGCAAATATTTCGTCACTTGCAGTAGAATTAGATATTAAGCAAGCCAACTCTATGGGGCATAGTTATAAACAAACCCTAGATAGATATATTTGTTCTTAAGTGCAATATATGTGCTTGTGCTTTGCAAAGAAATCACTCAAAAATGCTACAAATGAACAACTAGAAAATGCAATAATAGATTGAATATTACAACAAAGAGCTGAGGGAACGCTATTATCAAGATCATTGATTTTTGCAAAGGGATACGTATGTTTAACAATTAGATATGCCCAGACATTAATATTTTCTTCTGAATAATTAAAATAATTTAAAGTGATACCTGGTACGCGGGAGTTAGTAATTTAGGCTGAAAATCTCACCGCGGATATCGCAGAAACAATATGTTCTGTGGTAAACTTGCAACAATTTTTAGACATAAACGCTCATGTGCAATCACAAATGTTTTCGATGCTGATGAAATGGTATCTTTTTGGCGTGTAATTCCCACTCTCCAGTTAACGTCTCCAAAATAAAAAATGTGCTACGGTAGAATAAAAGAGAAGACAGCATTGATTCTATGCTTCTCAAATGTATCAGAAGATACATTTTATTAGCCATAGTTGGAAATACGAAATCGCACAGGAGTTTAAAGGATAAAAAATATTTCAGTATTTTATGATAACATAGACCTGCATGCATGACTTGGGTTATTCTTGAAAAATGGTGGAACGCATTTTTTTTTCCCCTCACGTTAAAACATTTCTCTCCTAGTAAGGCCTTTCGTTATTTGATAACGCTCCTTTCTATCTTTCAGCAGAAAGCGTATTGTACAAAATGGCGACATTTCGGTATTTATCTTCCGCCAAACGTAATATCACTGGTAGAGTAAAATGTTTTTAAGAAAATTAAACATTATTAGGGAAACAATCTGGTTTATGTTTTATATCGGAACAGAAATATCGACTATTACTTCGGAAGTCCCTAACAATTAAAAAACGATATCTACACTCATGACACACACACACACACACATTCACACACACATATATATATATATACATATATATATACTAAATTTTTAAAAGATACGTTTATGATCATTAGGTAATACACAACAAATGAGTAGCATCTCGGTGTCACTCCTACTAGGTGCGCCGATGTAGTTAATAATCGGTGTGGAAACTTCTGGCTCGTATCACCTAAAGTACGCGCTGAGGCATCGAATCACATAATGTGTGAATGGTATCCTGTGGGATTGCCATAAAGGACGTTATTACCGGCGTCCAGAGTTTATAAAGAGTCCCTGTCAGACGATTGTACTGCTTCACCTGTCGTTTCAGCACCTCACAGAGATTTTCTGTGGGGGATATATCCCAAAATGTAACCGGCCACGGTTGAAATGTAACATTGTTTCCCCTGAAGAGGACATATTTTGTTGCTGCAAGATGCGATGCGGCACTGTGCTGCTGAAATATGACTTCGGGTATCTCCTGAAGTAACGGAAGGGCGGCAGGTCGTAGAATACATCAAGGACGTAACAGGCACTCGTTAAGATGATCCACATTCCCACGGCAGGGAATCTTCTTTCGTACCCGATAACACCCAGGGCAATAATGGGGTAGACTGGTGTGAATGCACTGTACCCGACGCCTCTTCCCTTATATTCGGCGGATACAGGTGTAGCCCTCATTTTTGCCTTACACAAGAACATTTTTTATTCGAGAACACAATGTTGTGCCATTCGTCACGCTACTTTCTTCGTTCGATGCACCATTTTAGTCCTTTGCTGCAGTGACAAATGAAGCCTAAGACGGCAGCGAAAAGCCTGCAGTCCGAATTGTAGTAAACGCCGTTATATTGTTGCAGCTAACTGTAGAATGCGCTACAGTTAGTCACTGCTTCGGTAACCCTGTTGGAGAAGCAGAACGTTTCCCGGAAGACATCCTCATTGAGCTGCCGCTTGTCTCTCGGCGTTTTCTATGTACGACGTCCAGAACATTCTCTTCGTGTCCCTGCGCCCTTCTTTGTGCCGTTCCATGTACACTCTCGCCACTACAGACACACTGCGCACCACACTACCCACAGTCTTCCGGATACTAGCATTGAGGCATCTCATGTCAATAATGAGACCTCTGTCAAAATAATTGATGCGACTGCACTACTTTCTTACATGACAAGGAAACATTCTTACTTCTATCAACAGGAAGTCAAAGTAATAAACAGAATTTTGGAGTTAAAATATCAGATCGTCACCTATCATGTTTCATTTTATTACTTTAGCCTGTACTGGTAAAATAGTCTGACCCTTTCACTTTTGGACATTATTAAAAGCAAACAGGAATTCATTGTCGGTACGTATTTCACTGGAGAAAGGAATGAGACACACGGTTATCTACCTGACCACAAGAATTGCAAAAAGGGAGACATAACACTTTTTTACACAACATGCCACCTTCGAGGACCGGCAATGCTGAAAAAAAACTATTTAGACTATTTTCAAGCAAATAATATTTTAATATCCTATACCATAATGATTAGCGTACAATCAATAATTTATATAGTAGATTATTCCATGTCACATTTTTTGCAGCTAATATTATTTAATCTGTTAATATTATTTAATGATAAATAATTGCAATCCGTAATCAATATACCACAATAATCTCATTTTCGTTACTTTTATCATTTTTATTGGATATACATCTGCATGAGCATATGGTCCACCACATGTAATTTAGATGTACATATATCTAATGTTTTGACATTACCCTGTGTTTATTTTCGGCCTTTTCTGTGAAAAATGATATACAAATAAAGGTCAGTGAAGGATTTTGAATTGTAAATATACATTTTTTTAACACTGTGACGCACCTAAGAGCTCCAAGATTACAGATCATCATTAAGTGAGCACCACAGCCACGCGGAATCAGCCGTGCAATGTGAATGACATGGTATGCGACTTGAATGAATGCGCTTACATTGAAGTGTCTGGGAGAGGGGGTGTGGAGTGTTCGCTGAAAATTTTTATTTCCGGAATCACGAACTTGTTACATGGCGCTGGCGATGGGTATCACGTCGCCTTTCAAAGAGGCACAAAAAAGACGGCACATATCCTTCTGTGATACAAACACATTGCTCCCTGCTTCTTATGTTAACTTCTTGAACGCTATTCTATACGCATGTAATGGGAGTTTATACCAAATAAACGCCACTCTGGGGACCTGCTATCCAGAGAAAACAGCAGATGCTCAAGACACATTAACAAACGTATCTTACCTTCAGTTAATCCTCGGACTTGCGATCAAAAATTAAAAAAAAATGACTGCAACAAATGGTAACGAGTAACTACGACACTCTACTATTGATAGCATCAATATTAGATATTTCGAAAGTTTGGAATCAACCATGGCAATATGAAACACCACGGGAAACCAATATGTTATTTACTGTAATTAAAATATCAGCTTCTACTGCAAAGTAAGAAATAAAACGCCCCTCGAAATAACAGAGAAAAAGGAGTATTTTTCCATCCAATCATTGGTTTTGCATTCAAAGAACCCTTTGAAATTCGATGACGGAACAATTTTCTTTCAACGTATGTTACATTGAACTGGGATTTTGCGACTACTAAAAGCCCATCGAGAGAAAAAATAGGATGCTAAATCCACTCCCCAACCCCGAAATATTTCTCGGGAAATCTTAGCTTGTATTAAAACTTAACGCTTTACGCTTACTTGCACACATTTGGTTTTGATATGCGACGCAAGAACAATGCAACTGATCACCTTCCAAATTGTGAATTTAAAAACTTTTTACTATATAGTGCACTAAAGACAATTCAGCGGAAAGCACAGGATCAACATTGATTACATCAAAGCGTAACGTTTTTCAGTTATGTGCAGAAATGCGGCTTTTAAATGCGAATATATTGTAACATCACAGACACTCGATCACAACACAAAACATTTATTACTTTACACAAAAACATCAACTGGAATACACTCCGCGGAATAAACTGAACTTGTTGTCTTAGCCAAAGCTCGCCATGTCCTCCTCCTTCGATATCTCTCTCGCAACTCTCCTCATCACTCACCACACGCTCAAGTCATTAAATGGCAATGTATCCTTCCGCGCTTTTGTGCGTGGAAGTCGTACTTTACAATATGTAACAAAACAAATTTTCTTCCTAATTTTAAATTTTATATTCTTTTTCTTATAATCGACAACCTACAATAGATTTTATGGAAATAATAATTATAAGGAATTGCCTGTGACATAATAAACAAAAATTATGCACACTGTACAGAAATAAATGTATTAAAATTGAATATGCCTATCGGATTCCGAATTTTAAACACACAATAGATATGACAATCTTGTTTACTTCTCTTATTAATGAGATTAAATGAGTTTAGCAATTACAATGAAATCACATGTGTGACAAGAAGAGGATAGCATGGATTGTGCATTTGCTCTACAAATGAGTTTTCAATAAATACAAATGCCTTTGCAGTAAAATTCTGTTGTACGCTTAAATAATAAAATCTGTGTTTAGTGAGGTAAAAATTATTTGGGTGTTTATAAAGTATATCTTAAATATTTCCGTGTATTTCCTGGCCCCCATCTTTACCTGTTAAGAAATTGATTTATTATTTTAAACCGCATACTTACATCTCAGGAGAAATGAGTTTTCCAAACTGTTAGAGGAAAAATTGAGTACCGAAAGTTTAGGGTGACACAGAAACTAAATTCAAGACAGCGATGCTTAATAGTGAGAAATAGAAATGCATTGCTTGAAAGCATTTGTGATAAAAATGTTTGATCATGAATTTGCCGCATGCTTTCCTTCTTGTTGTATAATCTTCACTGATGTAACTATTTTCAATACAAACAAAAAAATTGCACTTAGCGTAGACCATTTTCGTTCACCATGCACCCCCCCCCCCCCATTTCGATAATCAAATATTTTTTTGTCGTCCTCCATTTAGGTCTCATTTTTACAAATACCACATAAAATGTACTCTTAAGCGATACAAAGTTGAATAAACGACGCGCACTAACACTTCAGGAAACCATATTCATCGCAGTCATCAACTGTTGAATTAATCTAGTATGCAACTGTTATGAACAAGTTACAAAGAACTAGCAAAAACAGTGCAAAATAAACGTTTCTCCACTTTTGTGAAAGCTGTATATCTTTCAAGCACTGCGAAAAATCTATAAACAAACTTCCCGCCCATGACTCGGATGAAAAATCCCAACACAACTTCCGATACCAGCATCATCTGTCATTTCATGATGATTGTTTACAACACCTTGAGGGACATCTTACGGGACGCGACACAATATCTCTTCTAGTCACTATAGTAAGAGAGCCGATACATCGGAAAAACATGGAGCATTTTAACAAATATATTATGTTTAGTTGAATTGGTGAGCAATTGACATTATATTGAAAAGAGATCTTACCCACCGATGTGCCCATTCACTACTGCTCATAAAAAAGTGTGAAACATTTAGCCTATCAGGAAAATATCAAAGCTCACGGCTCCATCCAGTGTTTTAACAAAATTATGTTACTGAATGTTGAATTATTGGGTATCACTATTACATTGAACGGAGATTTTACAGATCGATTGCTCCTTCAATACTCCAGTTTATCAGCAAAACATCGAGGTTCATACGATGCATCGAAGCAACATCCGGTTCCCACCAACACATCGAACATTTTATCAAAATGTTATTAGTTGCTCGACGTTTCGGGATTAAGTAACCAATGTGTCCAATATCGGAGTAACCATTATGTCCAACCTCTATGTTTCTCACCAATGTGCCCATCCGTAAAGTCTATTGTTTGTTCTCCGTCAGGTAATTTCACAAGACTGCACGCAATCAAATCTGGCCGAACCCAACATGAAGCCAACCCGATTTTTTTGTATTCGTATAAAAGCCATGATTAAACCCGGAGGAGAGTGATGTCATAATGTACTTTAGCACGACGATCTCTCCACAGCATACGAACTTTAGTAGCAGGGCAACACCAAAGCATTTCTTTCTCAGGACAACATTCAAACGGTTCAAAGGCTGTTTCACCCATACTCAGAAGCACACACCACGGTTCCACTAACAGCAACCCTCAAAACCCCCATACTACCACGTACCTCAGAAGACCTCCGAAAATAATATTCCATTACGCTGGCTGAGTCATCTTGGCCGGCGAGATTGTCCTAAAAACGTGCTCGGAAAGAACAAGTAGGGAAAAACCTTCCTTTAAAGATGACTCAGTAGCCGTGTCAGCAGGTCGGCGAGCTTGACGTGAGACGTGCTGGGAACAGACAAGTAGGAAAAAAAAACCTTCTTTTAGAGATGACTCAATATCCGTGCCACCAGGTCGGCGAGCTTGTCGTGAGACGACCATGGAAGGAAGTACGCAGTTCCTCCACAAAGCGACAAAGGCAGCGGGCTCCTCCAAAATTACAAAATAAGAAAGGATACTCATTCTAGACGCCACCACCTAGCTCCAAAAATACAGAACAAGCACACCAAAATCAACCAATTACCGCCTCAAACATCCACATCATACAAAATAAATAGGATCACGCACCAAAACAAGAATCACACTCCCCAGGCCCACCGACCGAGCTGTATCGCTGGACTAGAAAGTTCCGCTTTTCCGGGTCTCGTGGTTCACCCTGAATCTACCGGCAATCTGAGACCCTAAAACGAAAAGCCAAAAGGAAAAGTGCTTTGCGATCGGGAGCTCGGATGATAATCTCCTCACTCCCAGTCACAATGCACGTTTAAACCTTAATCATAAAATCCCACCAAACGTGCGGCAGGGTATCCAGATTCCAGGATATGTGTTCGAAGGCCCATGAGCCGCCCCGGTGGCGCAGTGGTCTAAGCGATGGCCTCTGATCATTCGTCCAGAAGGGGTCCGGGTTCGAATCCCGGTGAGGCATGGATGTTGTGTTTGTCTTACGGCACTGGCTCTCTCCCTTCCCTGGAACCAGTGACCTTAAATTAGGGACAGGCGACTGCTCATAGCCCATTGAGTTGCTCACGGTGGTCGTTAAACCTCCAATCAAAAAAAAAAAAAAAAAAAAAAAAAAGGCCCAAGATTTGAATTCCAAAACCCAAACTCAGGGGGACTTCTTGAATAAGAAGTTTGCTAGGTCAACCAATGACGTCAATGATTGAGGTAAAGTGACACTAACCGACACTTTCCCGCAGTGAGATTCTGTGTTCAGAGAGTACTCCTGGTTTAGGCACATGGGTTTATACAGTAACTTCGAGTGTGAACTTCAGTTTCAATGCTGTTTCTTCATTAATGTCCGTTGTTTCCGGATCCATACTTTTGTTATAAAAAGTGAACCCGAAAATGATTCAGTATGTATGTCTTTGAAAATATATAATATGCATAATGGTGTATTCCAAGAAGTGTGTAAATTGTTTTCTCTAGTTCTTACTTTATCCTCAAAAACTGAGCCAGTAGAAACAAGCTTTCCTGTTTGAAACAAATAAAAAAAAATACTTAAAGGACTCTATTTCACAGCAAAGACTATAGTCATCATCTAATATCGCGATACAAAAGACACTTATTTCCTTTTCCGAACTTGCGTTTGCTGCCCCGGTGGCTCCGTGGTATAAGTGCTGGCTTATGACCGTTCGTCCAAGAAGGGCCAGGATCCCGATGTGGCATGGATGTTATGTTTTTCTTACGGTCATAATTATCTCCCTTCCTTGGAACTAATGTATGTAAATTAGGTACGGGCGACTGCTCATAGCCCATCGAGTTGCTCATGGTGGTCGTTAAACCTGCAATAAAAAAAAAACAACTTGTGTCTAAACAGCCGTTTTTGTCTCCGTTTTAGATATGATTGACAGCTATGCTTCTTTGAAAGATGGAAGAACTGAGATTTTTCATAAAAATTAAAGATGCCTTTTTTTGCTGAACACTTATTTGTTAATATTTCAGCTGCTTCTCTTGTCAGGCACCTCCACTGAAAGAAAGGTATACGGTAATTTGTTTAGTTTAAAACTCATCAAAATGTCAGCCCCTTGAGATATAGAAAATCCTACGGTCATCTTTCCGCCGATGTCGCGCTGGTGATGGGAGTAAGCTCGTTTCAGCGCATTTTTGCACCCCCGTTACTATTTCACATCAAAGTACATACTTTAAAATATGTATACAGATTTTTCTGGAAATTGCCATCAAAATAATTTCGGACGCTAAACTAATTTTTTCTCTTATTTGAGATTTAAAGACCACCGTGAGCAACTTAATGGGCTATAAGCAGTTGCCCGTCTCTACTTTAGGGTCACTGGTTCCAGGAAAGGGAGAGAGCCAGCGCCGTAAGACAAACACTACATCCATGCCTCATCGGGATTGGAACCCGGACCCTACTGGAACGAATGATCAGAAGCCATCGCTTAAAAGCCACTAAATATTTACCAGCTATTGATCCGAATCTGTATGAAGCCTTGTGGAAAATGCGAAGCGTACGTTGCTCTTATTTGGGAGGGCATAAGCCCCACCGTGAGTGCGCCAATCGTATTATATGTATATAAATATTTTATTTCTTAAACTTTGTACGCTTCACATCTCTCACAAGGCGTCACACAGGAACATAACTGTGTTACTCTGTCAACATTTCAAAACCTTTTCCGTTGGTGTTCCTGCAAAGGTTGACAATGATGTCCATTTGGAAAGTTGTAACTGCATTCTATGGATTTGTTGTAGGAATTTCCATAACACGTCTCGTAGAAACAACTGACGGGATTCACGGTTAACCTTAAGTCTCGCAAACACATCACGCAGCAGCCAATTTCAAACAACGGAAATCCTATAGATTTTAAACCTTCAACAACCGACTGATATCCGTTTTGAAAGTCGTCAGCGCATTCTATCGAACTCCTGCAGGCATTTCCACAACACGTCTAATAGAAACCACTGACGGCATCGAAGGTTAAAGACAAGTCCCTGAAACAATCGAGGTTATCAGAAGACGTTTTAAAATCAGATAAATTCAGTAGTAGTCGGAGTATAAAACCATGGAATTTTAAATTTAAGTAATTACTGTGACTGCAAACAATTTCCTATTTCATTTAACATTCTCTAGTTATGTTTCTTATAAATTTTTGTTTTTAAGAGGAACACCAGCAGATGAGAATTTATTCGTACAGTAGATTAAACCTTACAGGATATATCGAATTTTGTTCTGGTTCTTCTGGGTGCATAAAGTTTCACAAGTTCTCAGATTTAATTGTATAGTTTCCTAATTCTCATAAAATTTAATTGTACAGTTTTCCAAATTCTCAGATTTAGTTGTACAGTTTCTCAAATTCTCAGTTTTAATTGTACAGATTCCCAAATTATCATGTCTAACGGCACATATTTATCTAATACTGGTCTCAAGGCTTTGAATTTCCAACTCGCTTATTACAGAACGTCAATATGTATTCAATGCTGGGATGACAGTTCCGTAATAAACGATTATGCGCAACACGATGCTAGAACCAAGCAGTTTCGTCGGAAAAGAAAAGTTTCCCACCAAAAAAGGAAAACAATGCAAAGTGAAAATCCTCTAAATACGTGGCGTCAGTTGAATAAATAAATACATCGCTCTTTCCACGTTGTAACCACACACATCAACAAAAAAAATTGTTATTCGGCCGCCGCCGGGGAGTTAAAGCCACGGATCTCTCGATATCTAGCCGAGCGCGTTAGCGTTACACCACAGTGGCCAACAATCCACGACGATATGTGTGTATTTAAATCAGATTCTGACATCATAAATCCGTAAGTTGGGCTCAGCTACTGAGACGTCTCCATCTGGCGGGCATTGAAGTCACTTGGCTATACTAGTATATTAATTATAGCAGTTAAATACAAAGGGCGAGATCCAAATTGAAAATTCTCTAAAAACGTGCAGTCAGTTGAATAAATAAATGCATCGCTCTTTCCATGTTGTAACCACACACAGTAAAACGATAACGCGGTGTAAAGTTAACGCGATCGACTAGATATCGAGAGATCCGTTGTTTCAATTCCCCGGCGGCGGCCGAATAACAATTTTTCGGTTGCTGTGTGTGATTACAACGTGGAAAGAGCGATGTATTTATTTATTGAAAACAATGCAGTTGAAGCCCTTTATGTTCTTTAAAAACTTGGGAAGTATTGGGATGATGCATAAGTTGATGCAGTTTTATTTCACGAGTGTTTCCCAGAAAAGTAGTTACGGTGCAGATGGCCAGTTCTATATCAATATTTAATAATATAGTGTATCTAAATTATTTTGCTTTGAGTAATTCTGGCAAACAGACTTTTGGTTTTCATCTCCGGAATTATGGAGTGCCAAGTACAGAGGAATGAACATTTACGACATCTACTCCTCTACGAGTTTAACAAGGGATCCACAGCCGCTGAGGCTACTCGACAAATTTATGCCGTGTATGGAGGGATGCTATTGCTCCAAGGACAGCCAGTAAATGGTTTGAGCTATTCCCAGGTGGCAATTTGACCTCAACGACTCTCCACCCGTTATCGCGAATGTTCTCAGCAACACAAATTCTTTCTGTCACGTATTGTTACTGCAGATGAAAAGTGGTGACTGTACGTGAATATCAAGCATCAAAAGGAAGGGTTAAGCCCAAAGAAGACGAGAAAGGTGAAATTTATCTCCAGAAATTGAATGTATATACGTGTATATTCTCTTTTCTAGAGGAGTTGTGTATCATTTTTAAAATATTTCTTATGTTCGTTCGATTTGAAAATTAACGACTACTGTGAGCAATTAGACTGGTTGTAAGCATTCTGCTGCCCCAAATTTAAAACCACAACTTTCAGGGAAGAGAGCGAGACAATGCCGTAAGAGAAGCATATCAGCCATAAATCACCGGGATTCGAAGCCGGACCGATCTCGGACGACACAGTCACAACCCAGCGCTCTTTTCAGTGCGCCGGTGTGGCAAATACTCATCTTTTTCAGAAACTTCTACATCTAAGCAAACAAGGCAATATACACTGAGGAGCAATTGAATTAGAGAAATCTGGGGTTATGCAAATGTGGCGCTGTGGGCGGCCCTGTAAACGGAAAAAACATGACGTATGCAGCGATCCGTCAATATATGGAGTGATACAACCGGAATCAGTAAGAGTCGGACGCAGTATGAGTAAGACGAAGGATCCAATCGCATTTGATCGTGGGCAAAATGTCGGGGCCGACGAATGAGTCACTCTATCTCGGAAGTCGTGCACGCACTGGGATTTTTACGAGCCACTGTGTCACGGGTGTACTGTGAGTACATCCAATCTGGTAAAGCCATCCCTGCAAGGGCCAACTGCAGTGGACAAGAGCGTGTGGAT
This sequence comes from Macrothele yani, assembly GCA_039090855.1. Taxonomy (NCBI): domain Eukaryota; kingdom Metazoa; phylum Arthropoda; class Arachnida; order Araneae; family Macrothelidae; genus Macrothele; species Macrothele yani. The sequence goes on along the minus strand of CM077033.1, from coordinate 86,763,834 downwards.
GAGCGGAGTAATTGGCGTCTAGCTCACATTGTATCAGCGGATAGACGGGCCACAGTGCAAGAAATCACTCAGCAATTTAACGCTAGTAACACAAAAACGTGTAAGCAGCCACACCATCCAGAACCATCCCGCTACGGGGTACAAAAGCCATCGTCCCACGAGAGTACCGCTGCTGACAGCACATCACAGACTGCAAGGATTACCATAGGTGTGGGAACATCGCCACTGGATCTTCGACATGAGTAAAAATGTTGCCTGGACTGTTGAGTCGAGATTTACGTTGGTACATGCGGATGGCAGGATACGAGTACGGCGCAAACCACATGAAGCGATGGATCCTTCTTGCCAGCAGGGCACTCTTCAAGCTGGTGGGAGTGTCATTCTCGTCTGGAGACTGTTAACGTGAATTGAAAAGTGACCCCAGAAACGTGTGACATCGTCCGTCACAGGTCAACGTTACCGGGATAACCTGGACGACCATTTTCTCCCGTTTGTGCGTTTTCAACATCCCACTGGGGACCTCATCCTGCAACAAGACAATGCACCATGCCATCGCTCCCGAATTGTATCTGAGTGGTTGGATAAACATTCCATCGACGTGACTTCGCTTCCATGGCCAGCTAAGCGACCTGACATCAATCCCATCGACAACATCTGGGATGCCATCGAAAGAGCTGTTCGAGGCTGTGGCCCTCCTCCATCAAATCTTCGTGAACTGTGCGACCTTGTTCAGGGGTCGTGGGTCCGTATGACTTTCCAACGCTTCCGGTGTCTTGTCGAGTCCATGCCGAGACGAACTGCCGCCGTCATCAGGGCGAAAGGTGGTGCTACACGTTACTAGACAGGTATCTCTAATTCAGTTGCTCTTCGGTGTACATGGTTTGCAAGGTACACTGTGTTACCTTTGTATTAGGAACATTCCCCGCTGTACAAATTCGGATGGATGACGAAGTTCACGTGATTTTAACGTCACGTGTGACAAATATATATTGCCAGTAATGGGGAACGGTGGCTTAAAAGTTCTAGGGCTATTGTTGCTGATGCAAAGGTTTTTTATTGAATGTTTTATTGAATGTTTTATTTAACGATTATGAATGTCTATTTTTGAATGAACGTTTTATTTTAAATTTCAGTGTTTTAAAAAATTAAAGAGTATTAGTTCACCTGTATAATTGTTGAGCATAAGAGTTAAAAGATTTATGTCACAATTCAAAATGCATTACATCTAAAATTTTATGGTACCATATGTGCCCACTGCTATGTTTTCACATGCTAAAATAAATATCACTTATTTGTGAAATGATGTGCACCAGAGCGTGTACATTAAATAACATCATTAATATTTACGTTCAGGGTGGGTTTTGTGTTCGAATTTCATGTGGAAAGGTTTTAGTTTAATCAAGTTCCTGAACTTTTCAGAAATTATATTGTACTACAGTTTCTTAAATTAGTTTATCTCTACTCCAGTTTTTAGTTGTTCCTGCCATTTCTCAGTAATCGTTGTAGACATAAAAAATGTTCGTAGAAAAACACAAGTTCTTTAATTTCAGATTTAATTCTACAAATTAAAGAATTATCATAGATCGAATATTTTGAGAATATTTCTTAGTTTACTTCAAAATTGTAACGTTTTAGGTGTGATAAATTATTTATTTTGTACAATTTTTTTACCCATATAGTTACAGTTGATGTATACTAAATGCAATGGACCAAGCAGAGTGCTCATGACCCATGCAAGACATTTGCTTGGTACCTGTTGTGAGGATTGACGAGTTTAGTACGCTGATTAATATTGAATTGAAAAACCGCAATTCCCAAAATAGGAAGAAAATTTAGAGTTGGACGCAATATATTAATACTTACGTGGGTGTTACCCATCCAAAGATGTCATTTCAATATCGTAAGCAAAATTCGAACAACATTTGGATCTTGATTTATAATGCAATGATTATTCCTTTAGCTGTAATCGAAAACACAGCATCATTTGCGTTAAATTTGGAAAACTATAAAGCTAATGTATGAAAAATACTTAGACTCCAAGTAAATGAGCTATCACTCATTGAAATTTCATGTGGATTCACCCTGATTGTGTACCAGGAAATTGCAAACGCATATTATTATTAATTTATTATTTGAATGTTTTCCTATGTCTATATTTATACATACATATATATATTTTTTAGTAAATTTAAACTGATAAGAATAAAGAAAAGAAACTGCAATGTTTCAAAAGATTTTCAGAAAGCCTGATACAAATATATTTAAAGGTATAATAAACTTTCATCAGGACACATTAACTAGTATAAACTTGAATCACAGCATCTTTTATTTTATGCATCACATAAGCTTCTGTGCTTGAGAATGACAAGATGGGAAACCAAGGTTTTAAAAGAATGTACTGTAAAAGTTAAACACAGAAATTCTTATTTTAAAATATTTAGGATTCACATCTCTGCAGAAAAACATGATTTTTTCTTTCCTTAAAATACGTAGATTCTTGCATAGATTATTTCAGTACCATATCGACGTACGAAAGAGTAGTGAACAGCAGTTGTCTCTGATTGCGCATCAAACCGTGGCATCATAGAGGGACATCTTTTTCATTTGACACTGGCACTTATCCATTACAGATTATGCTTAAATTCCTGATTTTTAAGGGATTTGAATGCACAAATACTTTAGAATAAATGATGTTGAATATAAATTGATGATGTTATTTTTATCGATATGTTAGCGCTGGAATTTTTAAGTACTCATTCATACGATTCCTGAGTTAAAATATATACTAAAGATAAACAGTGTATGGTTTATGCTAAATTACATATTTTTTGGGAATTTTCTGTCTGAAAACGCACTGCGTCCAGGATTGTATATATAATTTATACCAAAAAAGCAGCAACAAGTTACTGTGGAGAATTTCTGTGGATCACAAAAAGACGTAATATTTATTCCTTTTCTCTGTAATGTTCGGATAATATAAGGCTTAGAGTAGGAGTAAATTTGTTTCCTGCAAACAGAGCATTCTCATCTTGCATAAATCACATGAAAATTTTATAATTTAAGTTCATCCAGAATCCTTTCCTTTGTTTCTATTTTGCATGCTGAAAATACAACATGTTGATGCTTCTGCCTGAGCTACTTCACACATGGCCATAGAAATTATACCAAATAATGTTTGTATATGTTAAGCAAATATGGATATCTTTACACAGCCTGGCAAAAGCGTAATTTGAAGTGGCTTCACACATCAGCACACGTGTAAAACTGTAACCCTTGCATTATGTCATTCGCATTCAAAAAATATCGGCTGTCAGCATTTGAAGGGATGTAAAAAAACTGCTTTCAGTTGTAATTTCCATATGAATTTCGAAGGAAACAAGTGACAATATCATTCCCACGGAAGAAGACTTTCTTTTATCAGCAAAATTGCCTTCAGTGTGTCTTACTTCAAGATTTCCTTTCCATTCAGAATATGCAAAGGTATTGTACTTTTTATAACACACTGCTCGCAAACAAATGCCATGGAATGAGATGAAACGAACCACACATTCAGAAAAGTAGCTGGGGGAAAATTATATATCATTTATGAGGATTTAAATGAGTGCGAAGTGTTATTGGCAGTGTAATATAGACACAGCCTCTGCATCATATAACCGCCATGCTGGGCTGTATATTTGGAATATATGGCGTGGAGTAGAGAGATAAGTTACAGGATGGTGTCCTGAGGTTTTTTTCACCAAACACCGTTGAACTGTGCCTGAATGTATAACTCTGCGAGCGGCTCACGCAGAAGCTTTCAGTCGTTTTCTAATGAAGGTCCACATAGTACCCATTGCAGAGGATTCAGGTAATTGCGCTGGATACAAGCTGTCTTGGACGTCCTGTGTGCACTGATTGCTGACTTTAGATGTAGGTAAGCAGGCCGTATCCTTTTAAAGCTGGTCATCAGGTATAATAAAGTGATACGGCAAACTGAATTTTCGTGCTATTAAAAGATTCACCAATCCATTCTTACAGGTAACTCATTACTGAGAGTATGCTGAGCACTTCGTTGATATGAATATTTTAAATCCACATCAATGCATCCTTATCACAACACGGATAATAGGACTGAAGAGTGAGCATACCAAATTAAGGGTAACAATATTTACAGACCGGATTCATGTGTGAAATAACTGCGCTGAATTACCAATCCTTTTTTCAAAGATTTTCTGTTCGATTCAATCAGTTGGAGCAGCGCACGGTAAAGTATTTGCTGCTACGCTCGTTATCTCCACAGAGATATCAAGCTTAGGAGTGAAAATTCGGAGTTGCGAAAAGGCACCAAACAAGGGATCATTAATATCTGAAGCATGGTATGACACTCAGTTTTTAAATACACTCAGTGTACTTCGCATACATTAAAATTTAATCATAAAAAATTATGGCTTTAAAGCTATAACGCTTCCTATTAACTTCAGTTTATATATCTTTTTCAAACTGTATATTTTTGTACATCCCGAAAGCAAACTTTTCTTGTTTTCAAGAGTTGTAGTCGTATTACCGGATAAAAAACCAGTTTTGAAAAAGAGAAACATTTATCAGTTTTTTTCTTAAGTGAGAAAATGAATGTAAACTTTCATAGTGAAAAAGCATGAAGTATTCAATTTATAATATAGACTGCCTGAACCGTGCTGAATTTTAAGAAAATTTAAAATATTTAGTAAATTGTTTTTAGTAATATTTAAATTTATCAGATTTCATTAGTTTTTTTTTGGTATAAATGTTCGTTTTATATTTAACGAGTGATAGTTGGAAAACTCCGGGGCGTTTTGTTATCGTAAATGTTTAAATTGAAAGTGCGTTAATCAAATAACTCGAATACAATCACAGTTGTAATCGGCGAAATGTGAGTTACACAGCAAATACTAATTCACATCATCATCATCCTATCAACACATAATTCAACCAACAGAAGGGTTTTCACGTTTCTTTTCTTCCGTCATTTAGCGTTTATCTACATATTCAGAGTAGGGCTTTCATATTTAAAGGTTTAAGAACATATGTGCAAAATTCAACAGACTACTACTACTACTTCTTTTCATGCCTACTGGAACTTAAGGCTGCAACGTTAGCTTTTCATTTGCCCCTGTTCCTCACAGCCGCTCTTTCGTCTGTCCAGCTCGTCCATCCGGCCTCATTCATAAATTCATAAGAGTTACCTCAAAATGTATTGTACGTCGCTCTAGCCCAATACCATTTTACTCGCTTTCGAACCAATTTTATACATGCTGCATATTTACCTCAATTTTAGTTACCATATTGATTCAGCATGCACGTGTTGTGGCATACACAGAAAAATCAAAAGACTAATATCGAAGGAAACTGACTTGGGCAGTGCACTGATTTTTTTCTCATTTTCAATTTAGATTTCATTTAATCCTCCTGAATTCCAAATACGAGACGAATGATTGTATCTAACAACATCTGGTTTCACTGGGCATAAGTTCCATTATACGGCTCAAATTAAATTGAATAAAATAACCCTTAATTTTTTTCGGAGGAAAACAAAATAAGAACTTCACAAAAGTCTTCAGAGCCTCAAGGAGGCTTTAGAGTCATAAAGCAATCCACCGAGGCATTACAGCCATAAAGCAACTATTGCTGTCTGTATTTAAAGTATGTTTGGGAGCACATGGTAAGAATATATGCATAACTTTGGAAAAACGCCAAATGTATTATTTAGCAATGTTATTATCTTACATATCCTCACGTTATTTGTATTACATTTCCCAGAATTACCCAATCTTTAGGAAAACACAAAACCACGCAGACGCGTGCCGTCCTTATCAACTGTGGACACAAGCCAACGACGCATATCCAGCTACATTCCAGGACATAGAATTCCCCAAATCCTCTAAAAGCATCGGCAGCAACGTAACATTTAATCGAAAGCTGATAGCAATGAGTTTCCATGGCTGTGTACATGCACACAAGCATTATGTTAAGAGAAACAACGCTAAGCGTTGACTGAAATAATGCAAATCTTGGCGCCAGTGGACTATGGAACAATGGAAACGCTTTCTCAAAAGTAAATAATCACGCTTCACCAACAGGAATTACGATGAACGAGCCTGGGTGTGGAGAAAGACCAGAGATCGACACCCACACGACTAGATTGTGCCAACTGCGATGTGAAGATATTTAGTTTTGCACTGTATTTTATGCGATTTTCTTTTGCATCACTATTAACATTATGTGTTTATTTCTTAAAGTCTAATAATTTAAAAAAGCACTAGTGGAGCGATGCGATTTTTCTGCAGCCAACCTGAACATATCATCTTTATTTTTTACGGTGTTGATAGCTGCATTACTCTTAACAACAACTTTCGATTACAATTCCTTCACTTGCTGTAATTACTTTTTTTGCAGGATATTATTTCTTCGTATTAAACAGGAATCTGCAAATCATTTGGAATGCAAAGTTTACCACATGTACACAGATCTAACGGTCGGAATCATGTTTATGATAAATACGTCAGTTAACACTCTTAGGAACGTATAACAAAAACGATTATAAGTGAAAAAAAATATAACTTTAATATCTTTAGATATATATTTTAGGATATATTAGTGTAAACTGAAATTGGCTTGGTTTCTGATTTGATAGTGCTAAATAATTGATACTTAGACTCAATATTTAGTAAAATATTAAAGAAGTCCTGGAAGGAAAACACAAATAACATTTCTTCCAAAACAGAAGTTTGAGAAACATACATTTCCTTTTTTTTTACTTTTTGATCAAAATGAAATTCTACAAAGTTATCTAAACAAATGTTTCAAAACCCCGCTTTCTTGTCGGTGGAATGCCCATACTACGAGACGTCAGGTACAAACATTTCATCGTGTTAACAGAGCTAATACATTCTTACGCAAAATACCATTTATTTACAAAGGGCTAGTTTAACGTGGCTTACATTCAAGTGGAGCTTCGCCAAACTTTTGTAACTTAACAATGTGCAAAATAAAAAATTAAAAATGGCGTTGTCATTTGCTGGTTTCAAAAATTTAGAACCTTTGTCTCCTGTGAAGAAATAGTATTTTTTTTTTTTACCAATCTAACGAATTTCCCCGTTGACTTTGTTGGATCTTGTACACTTCCAGAACAGGCTTCATTTGATCCCATGGTGTCAATGTCTGCAGAATTTTTCATACAGAAGTATTTCTCTTCTGCTTAAATTTATATCATATGTGCAAAAATTTCTCGCTAAAACGTAGGTTCGAGGAGTTTTTTTGTACAAGAAAGAGCCTAAACCCAGATATTATTTTTAAATTAAAAATTTCTTTCTTCGAATATGTGAAAAATTTTGTTATGTCATATGTATCATCAAAACGCATAATGATCTCATTTAAATAAGTGCTTACGGATCAATTAGGTGAAATGTGTTCAACGATATTTCCGATGTGGTTGAAATGTATTGTTTTACTTACAATTTGTACACCATAATAAACTGGTGCTTATGAAACTTGCAGCATCTAAACGAAACCATGAAACTCAAATGAAATTTTTAACACACATTACTGATATGACTGTACATAAGTGATTTAATTTTCAGAACAATACAACTTCATGAATTACTTTATTATTGAGTTTAATAGGCGTAGAAAAGAAATTCTGTCCTAGTTTTTTTTTTTTCGTTTTAAAAGAAACTACTTTAAAACTACTAAGAAAACTACTTTAAAACTACTAAGAAAACTACTTTAAAACTACTAAGAAAACTACTTTAAAACTACTAAGAAAACTAATGTATGAGTCATGCCTGATGAACACATGATCAGTCAAATAACTTTTACAGATTGTCTCCCCAATGTTTAGTCCATATAACACAATTACTTTTGTTGTGAGACAACATTCCTTTGTTGCTCTTATAATGAACAACTTTAAGAAATTATTGAAGAATATTTGGTTTGACTAACACTGAATAATTACCAATAACTTTCGGTAATTTATGTAGGAAATTAAATATAATTGTTTAAATATATATTAAGTTATCAGGCCACAAATGGGTCATATTTATTTTGTTCTTAAATGTGAGTAGATACTCACATGTAAATTGCAAGAATTGGAAGCTGGTTTTGAAAGTATAAAGGAATGTAGTCGTGCGACCAGAATTTGATTGTTTGTCTGCTTAAGAGTTGGTACACAGCAATAATGGCGGATCGCCAGCTTATTTATTATGGCCCAAGTAATTTAATTTAATCAATAAATTTTAACACTCAAATGGCCGGAGTAGCCACTATTTCTCGCATACGCACTCCCTGTTACATTTTGCCAAAATAAGATTTACAACTTCACGCAGTATATTTGCATTCCTCAATTTTCACCGCAAGCCATAACTCCTAAATAAACCTTCCTTCTTGTTACTAGCCTATTTTACTGATTAGGAAAGCACAGACTATTTCCCTCTGGCGGAAGCATTTTTCGCCTCTCCATCCCATCTCTTCAGTCAGAGTTCACCATGTGACGTCACATCGAGAGGGCTATTTTATGCTTATTGATTGAAGGTTCAACGACCATCGTAAGCAACTCAATGAGCGATAAGCAGTTGCCCGTCCCTCATTTAGGGCAACGAGTGCGATATTCAAGTGCATTTCTTTGAGTAACACAGTTGAACACTGCGCAAGAATTATACTCGACAAGGATTTCCTCCACCCTCTTTTGCGTGACTCATTATTTAAGTTCTAGTTGAGATGCATATTTGATCGACAGGTGGAAAAATAACAATACTTTTTTATAAACTGATATATTCATGTGTGGGCTTTGTTAGTCCAGAACATATTGTTTCATTTCTCAGAATGCAATCTGTTTTTGTAATGACGGAAAAGTACTGCTATGCCCATACATTTTCAGATCCTTCGAAATAGGCTTAGCTTGTAATGGAATCTAGAAGTATTGGTGCTGATCTATTTGAGACAGAAACAGCTTCAATCGTTTACGTTTGTGACAGATGATAAACAAGTGCCATGGTTTCATATTAGGCCAATATTTGCTTCGATGCACGCTTATACAGCATAAAGTAAGAACTTTCTTTGTATTTTAATATATACCTAAATTAGTGTGAAAATAAATGTAGTGACCTCGTAAAAAACCGGAGAGAAATATCCTGAAAAAGGGACTGATTGCTACTGACATTTACATGCAGCAGTGACACAATGTAACATATGTGCTACCCTAATCTCCTTAAGATCATGTGTTACATTATGACCTTCAAACGTCAAAAAACTAAACGTGTGAAACAATCTTTTTACTCTTTTTATTAAGTGCTCAGAAATGAATTGTTAAAAAATCTTTCTCATAAAATTTTGATCTGTTATAGATATGCTAGACGTTTTAAGAAAAAAATAGCGAATAAATATGTTTCAACTCACAGCGTTGATGAATACGCTTTGGATGTTATACAGGGTGTTCGAAAAGTCACTGTGCACCTAAGATATGCACATAGAAAAAATGTTCGAAATGATCTCCACATGCGTCGATACAGCGCTGAACCCGTTTCAGTTTATTTGCAAACACTTGCTGCAGCTCTGCTTGTGAGATGTTTCTGATGAACGTAGTTATTGCAGTTTGAAATTGATCAAGCGTGCGTGGGCGATCACGATACACAGCAGATTTTGCTGCGCCCCACAGAAAAACGTCTGGTGGAGTAAGGTCCGGGGAGCGAGGGTGCTATAGGTTTTTTGAGATGACACGTTCGCCGAAAACCTCATTCAGAAGTTTCATAGAGGTGGGAGCTGTGTGCGCAGTTGCGCCATCTTGTTGAAACCAGCTGTAGGTGAATTCATCTTCTTCAAGGCGGCCGATGAAGTCGTGGAGTATGGAACAGTAACATGCACTATTCACGGTGTCCTGAAAGAATAACGGCCCGACAATGCGCCGTCGGAATAGCGCAATCGACACTCCCATTTTCTGGTCATGGAAGGGTCGTTCCGACACAGCATGAGGAGTCTCTGTGGACTACAATCGTGTGTTTTTTGCGTTAACATATCCAGAATGGTGGAATCACGCCTCATCTGTAAAGAAGGCGACATCAAGAACAGCAACAGTTTTCGTTTGAAAAAAATTGTTGAACCATTCACAGTACCGAAGTCGTTTTACGTGATCCGCCAGTTGCAATTGTTGTACCGCTGTTACTTTGTATCGGTAGAGGGGCAATGATTCTCTCACCGCTTTATGCGCTGTCGCAAGCCCGATATTTTCATCTTGCGCCAACTTGCGCAATGATTTTGATGGACTCCGCCGCAGGGAGTCAGAGATCTCCATCAACTTCCCATCGGTAAGTTTAGTTGGTTTCCCGCTTCATTCGGCGTCGAACACTGAGCCTGTCGCACGAAATTTCTCAATAAGTCGACGAACTGCATTACGATGAGGTGCAGGTGTGTCTGGGAATTTGGCAGCAAATTGCTGGCGCACTAAATCGGTGTATTCATTGCCTTCTCGAAAGACGTATTCAACCAGAAACACACGTTCCGCAATTGAAAGAACCATAGTGCGAAAAACTGAACAACAACAGCACACACGATAACTTCGATACTTACAGTAACAACGACTTGTCTCTGTTGACCTCTGGAACTCAACTGCCGCAATGCGGCAACCGACACTTCAAGCAGCTTGCTGCGCATGCGTAGTGAGCCCCATGGGTTCCCGCAATCGGCTGCGACTGGGATAATCCACTTTATTACGTTCCGGTGACACATACTGCACTTGATAACTGCGAAAACAAAACGGTAGCCTAGGTGCACAGTTACTTTCCGAACACCCTGTATTTCCTAATGGCTTGTTCACCAGGGAGTTTTTTTTATCAACTAAAGTCTGGTATTTCAGCATTGATTGTCACAGCTGCTACTTGGGAAAGCAGGAGATCATTTCATTCATGCAATGAATGTGCCCCCTAATTAGGACAGAACGGTTTTGCAAATTGCTCTCGGGATTTCAGCATGAATTGTATGAATGAATAAAGACATTTTAGTATGAATGGTTTGTCTACACTGGCTTCACTGAACAATCAATCCGTCATTATTGCAATACACACTAAAGTCGCAGTGCGTTTCATTTTTCTCCTCCCACTATAGATTGCAAACTATTTCTCTATTAGAAAGTAATATCAAACCAATATTTTGGACCATCCATGTTTATTGAATGATATACAAAAAGAGGTAAGGCGGAGCTGAGAAGTCTCATTAATAAGTACTAAAAAGCTTGGTAATGCGGCCAGATTTAAAATATAGAGCGAGTGTTACTCCTACTGAAAGGATCTCATCAACATAGATGGTATGGCTGTCGAACTGTATGAGGGGTCCACATAGATGTTTTGCTCCGAATAGACAGCCGATTCTCTTTCTACAAACTAAACACAATGATACACATGTCCCAGAACACCTTTGTTTCGCGACAAAACAACAAAAGATTTGAAGCATCGTGTTTCTTTGTGTCCCATATTAGTGAAAAGGAAGGGTCACAGGTAAATGTTCAAAGGGTCAGAGGCTTCTCAAGAGCCATGTCAGAAAGGTCTACCGAAGCTCGCTTTCAAGGAAAGGAGAGGATTGTTCATCATTCGCACAAAATGTTTGAGCAACATATTACCGAAGTACATGAAAAAAGGAATGTCACGAAATTGAGATCGCCACAATGGAACTACACGTACTTTCTGTAAAGACATCTTCTAAAAAGTCTTAGCGGAACAACGTGCGCTCTTTTTACAATACATAACGTATGCATCGCACGCTCTCAATACCCCAAAAATATTGTTGATAAAAAAAATAATTATGGGATTAAAATATTTGTGATCCAAAAATGTTTTACTGAAAATTTAGCTACGTACCAGTGGTTACAAAACGTTATCTTTAAAACATAATTTACATATTTGAGTGTATCTGTATTCGCATTTGATAAAACTTGAGTTAATTCGAAACTGCTTTCTCATCTTCAAGCGTAAGTGAGATCGTACCGTGTGGGGATGCATGCGGAATATTCGGAAAAAGCGAAGAAAGCAGCAAAGGAGAGATGGAAGACTCAAAATGAAACGAACAAATGTTATTAGATTTTTATGAGTATTCCTGGTAATTTAGGAATTGCAATAATAAAAATATTGTTGCAAAGCATGCAGTAATACTTCCGAAGATTTAATTAACTAAGGTAATGTTAGAATGTGCAGACGTTTTCTTGTCTACGTATGTAGACTAGTTCATTTCAAATATATTGTAAATCGGCAGTAATTTGTTCTTGCAAATAATTTTATATAATATGCCTTAGAAAGTTAATTTCTATATAATTGAGACAATTCATGTGTAACTGATTCTTCCATGCTACTGTGGGACAACAAGAAATTTAAAGAACAAATTTGTTCTAAAATTCGCCGTTCCAATAGTAATGGGTTATTTCTAAACTATTTGTTAACAACGAAAGATATTTCGGTGTAAATGGTTTGTCTACAGCGATTTTACTGAAAATTCAATCCCTCATTTCTGCGACACCCTTTAAAGCTGCAGTGATTTTAATTTTTCTCCGGCTCCTAGAGATCGGAAACGATTTCCCCATTAGGAAGTACACTGCTGGCCAACCAAAATGCAACACCAAGAAGGACACGAGATAGCAAAGCCAGATTTACTGGACACATAACAACAGATACAAAGATGAAACGATTGAGCTTACAGTCCCGTGCGACCTGTGGAACACGCAGACATCAATTGCTCGTGTGGCCCCCATGGCTGCCAATAACGGCCGCTACACGCCGCGGCATCCAACGAAAGAGGCTTTGGAAGTGTGCTTGGGGTATGTGGTCCACGCTGCTTCCACACGTTGCCCCAGTTCACCGGACGTAGCCGCGCGTGGTGCTTGCCGGGCCACTCGGTTGCCGATCAGCGACCAGAGGTGTTCGATAGGCGACATATCGGGAGAACAGGCGATCCCACAACACCAGTGACACCTGATGGGCCATGAAGAAATGTTGCACGATGCGTGCCAAGTGCGAGCCCGCATTGGCCTGTTAAAACGTGGCCGCTGGTAGGTCCTGCATGTAAGAGAGGACTACAGGCTCCAAAACGTCGGAGATGTAACGGTGGCTATTCAGTGTTCCGGCGATGCGTACCAAAGGGGTGCGGGTGTCATATCCAATTGCGCTCTAAACCATAACGCCATGCGATGGACCGGTATGGCGATGCATAATGCAGGCGTCATACATTCTCTCGCAGCGGTGCCGCCAGCCGGTCATCCGACCATCGTGGTGTTGCAGGCAAAAGCGTGATTTGTCGGAAAAGACAATGTCGTGCCATTCCGTAGCCCAGGTGCGTCGTACAACGGCCCATTGCCGCCGCACTTGCCGGTGGTGTAACGTCAATGGTAATCGGAGCAATGGGCGCCGTGAGACAAGTCCCCGCTCCTGCAGACGACGTCGAATGGTACGTGCTGACACAGGATGTTGCGCAACACACCCTAATTCCTACGCAAACGTTTGTGATGTGGCGGTACAAACCGTCAATGCCCGCCGCACAATATGCCGGTCCTCTCGTTCGGTGGAGCGCCGCGGCTACGGCAATTGCTCACGTATGTCCGTCCGTCCCTACTGTACCCACCGAAACCATACTCGACTCACTGTGGCTGCATGTCGTACCACACGGTGCTGATGTCTCGGTACGATAAACCGCTGTCGCGATAAGTCAATATTCGTCCTCTGTCGAACTCCGAAACGTGCTGGAATGACTGCCGTAGTCTGCGACGAGGCATCAGGAATCTTCCCACGCACAGGTCCGGAAGTACAACACACTGCCACTACTTACACCCCGCTTTCTGTGCAACTTTATTATAGTGCTTCCCGGTGACGAGCCGGGTGCACATGATTGGCATATGCCCTGCATTGCTAATCGTTTGCATGTCCTCTCGCGGGCGACGAATGCTGCGAATATCATGCCAATCGGATGCTTCCTTCTTGGTGCTGCATTTTGGGTGGCCAGCAGTGTAATATCGAATTTGAAAATGGTCAATATTTATACAATAAAACCTGTATAAAATAGAAACGTGGCTAAACCGGAAGGTAATTTCTGAACAGATCATTTTACCATACAAACCACCCGTATAAACCGGAAGCCTGTCAAACACAGAAACGGAAACCAATTTTTGGTGCAATGGTGTAAAAAAAACTGTTTAAAACGGAAAATGAAAACTGAAAATATGTAGTTTCTTGTTCCATCAAATTAAATACGTATTAACAAAATGCTGTACATAGTTTGGGAATAATAGAAAAAGCAAGATCAATCTAAAGGGACGTGTCCGAGTTAACGTGGGAATTCGTAGTGCATAATTATGAGTTCCTCATTGGTTGGTGATCGAGCTGTCCTGGTGTTCTGCCAAGCGGGTTTCTGGCCCGGGAGGGCAGATAGTATGCCTTTTACTTTGTATTCCACACCACCCACCCACCTCCCCGGTTTTACAGTTGAAGAAGTTTTGCCGAAGTAAATTATACTAACGCCGTTCATTGTTCTTTGTGTCAAACAATTCGACGATTAATCAAATGCGTGCGTTGTTTAAGATATTTTAAACGATTCTTCATAATGCCATGTAGCAAACAGAATCTCATCTATTGGTGAGAAAATGAAACTGATTGACAAGCATCAACGAGCAAAAAACGTTCGGTTAACGAATTGTCTGAGAAACTGAAAGTTGGTAAAACCCAAGAATGAAACCTTGACAAATAAAGACAAAATAATTGACTTATGGTGAACTGCAGGACAGATAAACGACTGGGTAGAGTGTATTCAAATGAGGAAATCAGCAACGCAGTTTGGGAGTGTTTTGTGAGCGCTAGGGCTAAAGGGATGCGGATTTCTTTCCCAATGATGCAAGCAGAAGCATTGTAGGATACTCAGAATAGAGAAAAAACTCACTTTAAAGCGGCCAATGGTTGGCTAGTATGATTCAAATCCTGTCAAAACATTGTTTTTAATCAAGTTTGTGGTGAAGCTAAAGACGTATATGTTCAATTGGTAAACAAAAGAAAAGAGAAAATCGAGAGAATTATTGAGGGATATGAAACAAAAAGCATTTATAGTAGAGATAAAACTGGATGATATTTTAGACTGTTGCCTACAAAGTCACTTGTTGAGAAAGGTGATAAATGCGTCGGAGACAAAACGTCTAAAGAAAGACTGTATTCCTGTGTGCCAGCATGGTAGGTGAAATCGAAAAACTTCTTGTGATAGGTAAATCTGCTCGTCATAGGCCATTGAGACAACTCGGTCGTAATGCCTTTCCAGTTCACTGGAGATTCAATAAAAAAGACTGGATGATAGGTGACACTGCGGAAAAATGGCTTAACATGTTTAACGAAAAGAAGAATATACAGAACAGAAAGGTTTTGTTGTTTTTAGAAAACGCTACTTGTCATCCCCACATTTCTTTACCTCGAAATCGAAGAGAAGGTACCCCACATCATATCTGTAAAAGAGGTATTTTATCAATTGTGGACTGTCTCATCTTGAAACGCTTTTATCAACCTTGTTTCATTTAAAATTACAGAAAATACATTCAGTTCATTTCTTTTTTCTAGAAATTAATGTTATTTTGTGCAAGTGTACAGTTTTACCGAAAATTCCGCGCAGAGAAATAGCGTTCACCAAATGTTGTCTATTTCAAAATATTCCATTTCTGTGAGGTGATTACGTCTTCTAATTTTAATAATAAATCTTGTATAAGTACCATTGTTTTACCTCACATGGCTGATTAATATTTCAACCTATGTTCACGAAATTATCTACCTTTCACTAACAATAAAAATGGAAAATACGACTCTACGTTTCAAGGAAATGATCGAACATTACAATGATATCGTGAGCTACAGCCCTTTATTTACTGATACTGAATATAATCCGAAGTAAAAAAAGAAGAATTCTGAAATGCCGAATGCGAGTTCTTCCGTTTACTTAAACTGTTGGAAAAAGGAAAACTGAAAGATAATAAGACAGTACGCTAAGCACAGACGTTGAGCATTTGCAAAGAACTTATAATTGGGAAAAAAGCAGACATTGCATTCCAAAGTTATATCGAAGTTTCAAGCATCCAAATATTAGCTTGGGATTATCAGTCTTCACACGTAATACGATAAAATTTGGTCCAACGCTGTTCCAATTGTCTTAATAGTATAACAAAACAGTTAATTTTTCAGGATCACAACTCCGCTCTACTACGAGTAATATTTGATGTTCAAGTCCATATAATTTTTGCAGTATTAGATTAATATGTTACAAATAAAAATCACACGTGCTTTGATATTATTTCAAGTGATAAGAAAAGGTTTATATTTCTCACAACTGTAAATAATTTTCTTGAGTAAGATAATTTTCTTAGTCGAATTATTCAGACTCAGCATTTTTTAAAAACTGATGTTTATACAGGACTGTTCAGTATAGTATTTTTTTAAATAAGTACTTAAATTGAATTGAAAGCTAACAATATTCTGAAAGAGCCCAATAGCAGAATAGCGAATAAAGCGAAATTTTTTCGCTGTAAATTGGTTCTTTTGTATGTGATTAAATAAATGTTGTTGCTGACCTCAAATGACATACGAATGTTACAATTTAAGTCTGTCAAAATGAAGTAATTAATCACCTCCACCAAAGAGGCTAATATTACCTACAGTTTGAAATTCATTGTCCAGGCTAATGCAATGTTTACATTTACTGTTTGAAGGGACAAACAGTAAATGTAAACATTAACTCTTTAAAAAGAGAAAGAAAGGATAGTGATATTTGTCATATTATATCTGAATTGTGTCCTACATGAGGTATTTATCCTGTATTGTTCAAGTACCAAAATGCCTAAAGGATGATTTCAGCTTCGATTTGTATTTCGTCTTGACTTTTCGCTTTTATTTTAAGCTTTCCAAATTATTTTGTCAGTAATAAATTTTACCGGCTGAAAGCAATTTTAATTCAGAATTCATGATTATTTAAACGAGATAATAGAAACACATGAGAAAAGTAACTATTAATTAAAGTAACCTAAAGTTTGATTTCCTGTTTTGAATTTTAAAATGTCTGAAGTTTTTTCAGTAAGAGAATTGCGTGTGTCCGATCTTCAGCCATAACGGTTAGTCATAGTTCAAACTACCGAAAAAATCTAGTATTACATTATGTCTGTTGATACAGATAGTGAGATGTTAGCAAAGTTTTGTTGATTATAATGGCAATTGCCACAATAGTTTTTTCGGTTAAGAATTGGGGGTGTAGTTGCGCTACTCGTTAACATCGGCTTTGAGTGAGTTTTAAGTTTAAGGTTTTTTTTTCATTCCTAATCACAGTATTTCATAGTAAACGTAAGTACCTTAAAACTTTCGTATTTTGATACGCTTTATAGAGTGTTGAAAGTCGACGCAGAATAGTACTGATTTCTTAAGAACAAAATGCATTTAGTGCACTAAAACGTTTTCTTCGACTTGCGAATCTCAGGGAGAACACAACTACAATACTGCAAAAGAACCTATGCTACTCAGTCATGGTGCATATATATAAACAAATATTCGCCCTTAACATATATACACTGAAGAGCAATTGAATTAGATACATCTTGCGTTATGCAAATGTGGCGCTGTGGGCGGCCCTTTAAAGGGAAACGACATGACGTATGCAGCGATCCGACAAAATAAGGAATGATGCGACAGGAATCAGTAAGAGTCGGACGCAGTATGGGTAAGACGAAGGATCCGAGCTTATTTGATCGTGGGCAAATTGTCGGGGCCCGACGATTGGGTCACTCGATCTTGGAAATCGTGCAGGCACTGGGATTTTCACGAGCCACTGTGTCACGGGTGCACCGTGAGTACATAGAATTCGGTAAAACCATCCCTGTAAGAGCCAACTGTCGTGGACAACAGCGTGGGGATGAGCGTGGTCATGGTCGGCTAGCTCGCATTGTAACAGCAGATAGACGAGCCACAGTGCAAGAAATCACTTGGCAATTTAACGCTGGTGCACAAAAACGTGTAAGCAGCCACACCATCGCGAACCATCTCCTCGCTATGGGGTACAGAAACCATCGTCGCACGAGGGTACCGCTGCTGACAGCACATCACAGGGTGAAAAGATTAGCATGAGAGCGGGAACATCTCCACTGGACCCTAGACGTGTGGGAAAATGTTGCCTAGACTGATGAGTCAAGATTCACGAGGGTACATGCGGATGGCAGGATACGAGTACGGAGGAAACCACATGAAGCGATGGATCCTTCTTGCCAGCAAGCTACTCTTCAAGTGGTGGGGTCTGTTTGCGTGGACTGAAATGGGACCCCTGGTACGTGTGACATCGTCCCTCGCAGGTCAACGTTACCGGGATATCCTGAACGACCATTTGCTGCCGTTTGTCGTTCTTCAACATCCCACTGGGGACCTCATTCTGCAACAAGACAATGCACCGTACCATCGCTCCCGAATTGTATCCGAATGGTTGGATGAACACACCACCGACGTGACCTCGCTTCCTTGGTCAGCTAGGTCACCGACCTCAATCCCATCGAGCATATCTGGGATGAAATCGAGAGAGATTTTCGAGGCTCTGACCCCCTCGATCCAATCTTCGTGAACTGTGGGAGCTTGTTCAGGGGTCGTGGATCCGAATGGCTTCCCAACGCTTCCGGTGTCTTGTCGAGTCCATGCCAAGACGTATCACCTCCGTCATCAGGGCGAAAATTTGTGCTACACGTTATTAGACAGGTATATCTAATTCAATTGCTCTTCAGTGTATATCAGGTGTGAATATTCTGGGTGTGCTAGGTGTGAGGCACTCACACGGAGTCGCAATTGAATCTATATGTATTATCGATATTATTTTTTCCGATTTGTTTCTAATAAAATTCGTCAGAGTTCGTCCTAAGGTTTTGAGTGTTTAAAATAAATTTCTACATAATCTTTTCATTAAGAAGAAAAGGTTTCTTCAGTAAGCATATCACATTCATGCTCAGATCCTCGGATGCGTGGTTTCACTTTCGCACGTTCAAGGCACTGGCATATTGAACGATGCTCAAGCAACAGTGACGTAACCTGAAGAGGTTCCCAGACTCCGCATCAGGTTACGTTCTTATTCCCCTGTGGTTTAAAACGTATCAGCGGAAATCTCAGGGTGAGCGAACCAGAGTGAGCACCGCTTGCTGTCCCACGGATCACTGAAATTCAACGATGTGATACAAGTAGCGATTATATTGGTTTTGGATGTTTTTTCTCTATGTATTTTTTGTAAGACTTACCAAACGTTTTCCTAAGGATTTGTGTGTGTGGCCAAAATTAATTATCTGGTGTAATATTTTCTTGAAGAGGGAATGTTTGTTGCTGCATTCAGGAAACAAAACGCAGCAAGGAAGAAATTGCATCTGCAGAAGTAATTTTTTTTTCAGCGGACAACCTAGGCTTTTAAAGAAACTGTAATTCAAAACTCTCCAAATGGCGCTACAGGTCATGTTTTTATTTCAGTGTGGTTTGAATGCAAAGGCCAAACAAACTTTCCAGGATGTGCGCGCTTAAATAAGCGCCACTGTAAACACTTTGTTTTCGTTTGGAATCCCGTAGAGTAATAAACACAATTTGACATTCTGATACGTGTTACTGAGTTTCTGCATTCTTGTAGCAGTGTGAATCGATATGTTTACGAGCACAGATTTAAATATACAATTTGAATTTCGATATCCATTTAGGACGGGGTAACAGTGTTGACGATATACTAAGTATCACATTTTTTTCCAGAACTTTTGCAGATTGTGGAAAGCGGTTTAAAGAAGGTAAGCCTCGTATTGTATTTAAAATTATAAAATAATACCAAAAATTTGATCATCATTCTAGTATTTATAGAGGAAATTTAGTTTTTTCTTAAAATTGAGTGTTTGTAAAGATATTTAATATAAGTTATTAGACGACAGCACTAAATGAAAGAGATGCTTTTGTACGTTCCAAATTTATGCGTGAATTTGGCTGCTTGGAATACATAATAAAACTTTTGTGTGAAATTTTGTGGGGTTTTTTTCCATGGCAGCGCACGCCCAGCGTAAATGGGCACGCTACGCTGCTGATGTATATATATATATATATATACAGTCGTCATCGAAGACTGCAGTGTGCTAAACAAGTTCAACACAGGTAGTGACCATAGATTGGTGAGATGTAAGATGCACCTCAACACTAAACTGGAACGTGGCAAGCTCATAAGACAAACAAAATGTATTGACATAACCAACCTTAAAAACACCATAATACTTTCAAGTTGGAACTGAAGAACAGATTCTCTGCTTTAGAAGGCCTAACATCGGAAGAAGTGGATATTTCGGAAGTTAACAGAAAAGTAACCAAAGCTCTTATGGAAACAGCAACAAAATTAGCTGGGTCTAAGAACAAGTTGCATGTAAACAAATTATCAGGAAAAACCAAAATGTTGATGCAAAAAAGAAGACAGATGAGGACAACTAAAGAAGATGTGACTTCCAAAGTGGAATATATAGAGCTATGCAAGACAGCACGAAAAAGTATCACTGAAGACATAAGGAAATTCAACTGTGGGCTAGTGAGGAAAGCAATTGAAAACAACCAAAGCCTAAAGATAGCAAAGGGACATCTCAGTAAGGGAAGAAAACAGATTATGGCTCTGAGAAAAGAAGATGGTTCTATAACAAGAAATAGAGGCGACATTTTGACAAGAGTGAAAGATTTCTACTCCAAATTATATGAAAGGGATGATACATGTACTCCAGACGTCATGAAAGGTACCAGAGTTCTTCCAGTCCTCCCAGCAGAAGTTGCTCATGCAATCAAGAACATGAAGCGGGGGAAAGCTCCAGGAGAAGATGGAATTACTATAGACATCATACAAGAAGCAAGTGGAGAAATCAAAACAGTACTCGCCCAAATTTTCACTCGATGCCTTAATGAAGGGAAGATTCCTGAGGATTGGAACAATGCTACAATGATCCTGCTACATAAAAAGGTGACATTGAGGATCTCAGGAACTACAGACCTATCAGCCTCCTATCAGTGGTTTATAAAATCTTCACTAAAGTTCTTTCACACCGCTTGAAGGTAACACTGGACATGGCTCAACCGAGAGAACAAGCTGGATTCAGGAGTGGCTACAGCACAATAGATCATATCCATGTACTGAGAGAACTAATTGAAAGAGCGAGGGAATATGAACTTCCATTGTGCATGGCTTTTATCGATTATGAAAAAGCCTTTGATTCGGTGAAACCATCAGCAGTTACCACGGCTCTGAAATCCTGCGGTATTGAAGATGCATACATTAATATTATTAATAACATCTATGAAAATGCAAGTGCAAAGATTCGGCTGTTTGAAAAATACAACACACATAAAAATTGGAAAGGGAGTGAGACAAGGTGACACCATATCTCCGAAGCTCTTTAATGCCACATTGGAAAATGTCTTTAAATCACTGAACTGGGAAAACAAAGGGATAAAGATTAATGGAGATTATCTAACCCACCTTCGTTTTGCTGATGACGTAGTCATTTTTGCAACTACCCCATCAGAGCTGCAGAGTATGATCCAGGAACTTGCTGACAAGAGTAAAGAAGTGGGATTAAAAATGAACTTTCAGAAGACAAAAGTGATGTTCAATGCTTTTACAAGAAATGAAGATTTATCGATTGATGGAGAAAAACTGGAGATAACAGATACGTATGGTTATCTTGGACAGCAGATATCAAGTGAGGGTCACATTGATGAAGAAATTAATCGGCGTACAAAACTTGCCTGGAGAGCTTTTGGAAGAAACAGCATAATTTTCAAGAGCAATATGCCATTATGTCTTAAAAGAAAAGTGTTTGATCAATGCATCCTTCCAGTGCTTACGTATGGTGCAGAGACGTGGACCTTAACTAAAAGAGACATACAAAGGCTGCAGACAACTCAAAGAAGCATGGAGAGGTGCATGCTTGGTATAACCAGGAGAGATAAGAAGAGGAACTCGTGGATCCGAAAAATGACGAGAGTGGAAGACATCATGATCAGAGTTAAATCCCTGAAATGGCAATGGGCTGGACATACTGCCAGAAGGACAGACCATAGATGGACAGCCGAAATTTTAGATTGGATTCCAAGGGACAGGAAAAGACCCAGAAAAAGACCACATGGGAGATGGGCGGATGAAATTCGTAAATATGCGGGAGTGACATGGAGGAGACTGGCACAAGACAGACCGTTGTGGAGGAAACTTGGGGAGACCTTCGTCCAGCAGTGGATTGATAATGGTTGACAATGATGATGATGATGATGATATATATATTCGCTAAGGAAAAGACAGTGCTGCCAATTTGCTAAATATTTTCGGCAGAACTAGACATTTAGGTTTACATCTGGTGACAATAATATCACTTCAGCGATATGTCTCAACATTAGAGATATCCTTTCTCTTCTAGAGGTAAATCGGAAAATATTTTAGTGGTGAATATATTCTAACTGCAAGCCTGAACGACCAGAAGATTACTTGCGTGGTCCGACATCCAATTACGAGGAGCTGACCTGGATCACGCAAGACGTATGTTTAGCGTCAGCTTGGCAACATGACACTATATACTTGGGCAAGAAGGCTTGAACAAGACTTCTGAAAATACCCTGAGTCTCCTAACCGTGAAGCCACAAAGAGGTTAAAATTTGAAGCAGCTTACATGATACACCACGAATTTATATGCAGTATGAGCTGTGTGAATTTTTTAGTTTCATGCTTTATTTGTTTGTTTGTTGGATAAATCATGTAACTATCAAAGTGGAAAGAATTTTGCTTGGTGGACGAATACATTTTTCAATTTTGACGTTATGCATTGTTTTGAATTCGCAATAACCTTTCATGTACAACAATTTAAAATAAAAATGAATGAAAAGGACCCTCAAAATAATTAACAATTTTCTAAATCTATCATTTCCTTACATGTATAGAAGTTATGATACAAAAATTTAAAGTTTTCCAAAAAAAAAAAAAAAAAATTTGTTTTTTTCCAACACAAAATCCATTCGAAATCAGCAGACTTACCGCACATTTATGGCCACCGTCCACAGTTACACGCAATTTGGCACTGCTCCATTGACAAGGGAACCTCCAGATAACTTATTATTACTTAGGATGAAGATACGATTTTTCCATTGTCGTCATTTGATTCTGGTAATAACCGTCTTCCAAACTTCGAGTTGACCCCTTAACCGGCAGGAACGAATTAACTCGGGGTCACAAAAACGAGCTGAAATCAGCCCGAATGTATATATCCTCGTCTGAGGAGTTACCCGAAAGGGGCTGGAGAAAGTGACTCTGCGCTACGGAAAGCAGTGCTTACCCATTATTCATAGTGTTCATTTCTGGGGATGATTAACACTAATACTTTGCGCCTGATGAAATGCTAAAAGTGCTATAATAATGGGGTTGAACTTAACGAAGGTGAGATAAGATGTTAATTTAAGGCACACGGATATATTTTCTAAATGTCCTACGTACACGCATTAAAAAAAATAAAGATTCTGGTTTAAGTCGCATTTCTCAAAAATACAAATATTCGTATTTTGGCGGTATCTTTGTCACTTCTGTTTTGCATCAGAGAGGCTATATAGTTTACAAGGTGTATGTTTACGGCCACAGGGAGGGAAGGTTTGTTAGCCGGAGGAGGGCAGATAATGTCTCGGCAGTCAGTGTAATGTATTTGCCCCTTTACTTGTGGTTGCTGTTTTAAAATACTCGTTCAGAAATCGTTTGTCTGATGGTCGGCAAGATTTAAAAGGTGTGGGTGTGGAGCGGGACGTCCTAATGGAACGCTGAAATTTCCTTTTGATTCATCTTCAGTCACCATTTGGGTAAAGGGTCTGCGACACATGGCACCACATTAGTGCGTGGCAAAATACTGATAGACATGAGATTTCATATCGGTTAATCTGGTTCACAACGTTAACAGTGTAATTGAGTTAGCTTTGCCAAGAATATAGTTATTTTTTACGAAATCGCACTAATTTTTCTAAGAATTGCCTCCTGTCTGGTATTTTGCTTTATCTCCCTGCAGCTAATTAATACGGCTGAAACTGACTGACCCTGTGTTGCTTTTCCCGAATTTTACAGCACTTCGGAAGCTTAAGTTAATATGAAAGATACAAAATGTTCTCTAAACTTATCGAAAACTATTCAAAAATACCGAAATCAGACCCAAGAGTTTTGCGAGAGAAAGGCATGAAGTAACGAAACATCGAATTCTGGATGACAGAAGGCGTGGCAGGGAAAGGAATGAGGAATACAAGAGAAACGACCAAACAGCACACAGGCCCTTTACACAGTATTGTCGATTATTTTCCTTACATTGCAGGCGCTTATCGATTACACTGGGACACTAGACTCACCTTACCTCTTTCATTAGTGTTGGGTTTGCATACAGATCATTCTCGGATCGGAATGCTATAGTACAGGTGGATTCAATTAAAAAAATATATTGGCAATATTACCTTTTATGTATTACATGTACTTTCGAATTATGTGTGGTCTAGTGACGTCGGAGGTATTCTAAGACTACCTTGGAATTTTTCCAGGTGCTTTTTGGTGTATCAAATACACAACTCTTGTAAAAGAATCGATAATCCCTTTTAAAAAAACAGTTCTACGAGTCATTTGTTTCTTAGGGTTATTGAACGTTAGAATTACTCTAGGATTAATGAATGGCATTTCCCTCCTTAAAATCCCGTGACTTTTTGTAGATATGTGTTCGTTATTTTGGCAATATGAGAACTGAAATGTTAGCATCCATGTGAACATGTTTAACTGGTGTCCGTCCTGATAGGAAAAAGCACTTAATTTACGGGGAGTTAACTACTGCTGAATCATTTTTTTACATTACAATTTGAAGTTTAAAGACAAAAACTCTGTTGAAGTTCAAAAATCCAAATTTCGTTCTGCAATTCCTTTTTTCGGATTTTCACTTCTGGAGCAAACAGCTTCGTAGTTTTTCATTTGCACGATACCAACTTGAGAAGAATATAGAATTATGAATTGAGAATATCGTCAGTGAATACCATTTGCAAAACCTAATCTCACTCGACCATCCGGAATAACCTAAAATTATGAGTTCAAATATTTCGTCGTTTTGCGCATTTTCGAGTAAGGAAAATATGCCACAAAAACTTGAAAAAACGATGTGCATTCAGAAAAATGATTAGAAATCATTCGGAAGAAACATTAAACAAATCCTTAAACAAAGTGCAATCGTTCATTTGGCATTATTTTAAGTATCTTCTGACCAAAATGAAGCGGTTGCTCTGGCTTTTTAAAAATTGTCGCCCACCAATTAGCATAGGTTATTTTTCCTTGCCCAATGTAATTTTAAATCGCCAAATTTGTTTCACTCTCCATTCGAAATATAAAAACAGAAATTGTCATAGTACAAAAACAATAGGTTGTAGGTTCCTTAAAATTAAATACCAAAGTATTACGTTGTAGATAGACCCCGCCAGCCACTAGAAAATAAAAAATAAACATTTATTTTAGATAATCGTTCCTGTGTTTCACATAAAAACAAATTAGGAACACACAGTTTCCACAAAAACTTTCATTTATTAAGCAAGTAGATTTCGCACATTATTTTTACGAATTTAGTTTTCTGAATGCAGATTGTTCCCAACATAAATAGTTTCCCTTAAATTTACGGTTAACACTACCCGTGAAAACACGTCATCATTGGCATCTAAAGATATAATTTTTGATATACCTTTGATATAATTTTTGAATTTAGCTATTAGCTCTGAAACCCCTCAAATGTTTCCACAACACTTAATTTGAATTACGGAGTCTGCTGGTCCCAGATGAAAAAATATTTCTGATTTAAACAGGAATAACAAGAAAGATGATACCGAATTTTCGGGTGTAATAAGCACGTCTTTTGAACCGGTTCTGACGCAAATTAAATTTATCAAAGCTATTCAAAGTCAATGGAACCGGTATGGGAAACAATAGTATCTGACGGAAGAAAGAAGTTTTTCAATCGGGTTCTTACTTCCTCAGATATTGCTGTAAGCGGAATCGTGAGCTTACGCCCTGTGGTTGCATACTTGTGCGTTAAGAAAAATATGAATTTATATGAGAAACTTTTCACACCGGAAACGCTCTCCAACACAGAATTTTTTTCGAACCGGTCTCTTAGAAGCAGACATGTCGACAAAAATAAGATGTGGCTTTAGGTCTCCTGGTGGGAAAATTATGCATTATTTTAGGGAGAATGTATTCCAAAATGTTTTTCCATATGAGCGGTATCGGTCCAAGAAAAAAAATTAGTCGAGCTTTCAGGAGACTTGATTTTGCTACGAATACATCAGAAGCAGAAATTAACACTTATGGCCCCTGGTGGCCAAACCATTTTTATCAAACATTAGAAATTATGTGAAAACTATTTTACATCAGGTCTTGTGTGCGATACAGGAAGAACTTTTCAAATCGGAGTTTTAAAAGCAGAAATAACGTAGAAAATGCAATTTACCTTTGTGCCCCCTAGCGGAAATGTATGCTATACTTGGAAATTTTGAATTTATAGAAAAAAAAAATTCGCATTTGGAAACACCATTAAAACAAAGAAGGAATTTTCCAAATCGGTCACCCAGAAGTAGAGATACTGACAAAAAAAAGATATACATCAACGCCCCCTGGCGTAGAAGTCATGCATTATTTCAAGAAGAAAATGTTCCTAAAACGCTTGTCGACATGAGTAGTATCGTCAACAAACGACTGTTTCTTCAGTCGAGATTTTGGCAGCTCATATTTTGCTGCAAATACATCAGAAGCGGAAAATAAGTCTTGCGCCACCTTTTGGCCAAACCATTTTTTACAAAAACTATAAAACATGTGCAAAGGATTTCCCATCAGGTGCTGTATCCGGTGCAGAAAGAATTTTTCAAATAGGAGATTTAGAAGCAGAGATGTAGGAAAAAGCAGTTTACCTCTACGCCCCCTAGCGGAAAGTCTACAAACTACTTGAAAAATTTAAAATTATATGAAAAACATGTCACATTAGAAACACTATCCATCAAAGAAGGAATTTTTCAAATCGAACTCCTAGAAGTAGAGATATTGACAAAAATAAGATATATATCTACGCCCCCTGGCGGAGAAACCATGCGTTATTTTAAAGAAGAAAAGGGCCCAAAAATATTTGTCGACATGAGTACCATCGGTCTACAATCGGCGTTTTTTTTCAATCGAGAATTTAAAAGCTCATATTTTGCTGCAAATACATCAGAAGCGGAAATTAAGGTATAGGCCCCCTGGTGGCCAAACTATTTTTTTTACAAAATCCAGAAATTATCTGCAAACGATTTTCCATCAGGAGCTGTATCCGGTGCAGAAAGAATTTTTAAATCGGAGATTAAGAAGCAGAGATATAGGGGAAAAAACAATTTACCATTACGCCCCCTAGCGGAAAGTCTATGAATTACTTAAAATTTTTTAAATTTTTAAATTATATGAAAAACGTGTCACACTGAAAACACTATCCAACAAAGAAGGACTTTTTCAAATCTGACTCCTAGAAGTAGAGATTTTGACAAAAAGAAAATATACATCTACGCCCCCTGGCGGAAAAACTGTAGAATATTTTAATTAGAAAATATTCCGAAAATGTTTATCGATGTGAGTGGTTTCAGTGCACGAAATAATTTTTTTCAATCGATATTTTAGAAGCTCAGATTTTATGGAAAATACATCAGAAGCAAAAAATTAACACTTACGCCCCTGGTGGCTAAAGTTTTCTTTACCAAAAATTTGAAATTATATGCAAAAACTTTTCCATTACGAGGTGCCTCCGCTGGAGCAAAAAGTTTTCAAATCGGAGTTTTAGAAAAAGAGTTATCGGGGAAAATGTGATTTACTTTTACGCCCCTAGCTTAAAATCTGTGCGTAATTTGAAAAAGTAACTTCGACATATATGAAATCGAAAGATAAAAAAAATTAAATCGGAGTTTAGAAGCAAATATGTGGAATAAAACTTATTTTTGAATTCGACATCATCTGTATTTACGTCCTCTAGCGGAGAAATTGTACATCGTAAAAAAAACAAAGTAAAGGTTCGTCATTCGCATATTTCAAGCTTCCCAATGCAAAAATAATTTTTCAAATCGGACTAATAGTTGTAGAGATAGCGTGGGTACATGTGGACAGACGGACGGACAAACCGATAACATAAGCACGATCTTTTTTTACAAAAGATGTGCTGAAAACGTAATTGTGTTATCTTTAGAATATGGAACTATTTTATCGAAATAAATACCGTAAGCTCCAAAAATTTTAAGTTCAGTTATGCACGTTGATTTACTATCGTACGAAAGGCTATATTTTCCCTGTTAAACTACATTTTGTTCCAAATTTTTCGGATATAATTTATTAATTTTCAGCTCGTTGTTTCGAGATGTAACTCCTAAAAAGTACCAGTTGCTAAAAATGCATCCAATAATGGAAACAGTGCGTTGTAAAATTTCATAAATGCTGAACTAATATGAAAACTTCAGTACTGTCCACGAGAAATGGAAAACAGTTTTCGAGTGCAATTGAATATACAAAAATGAATTAGCGTAGTTTTTTAATTACGCAGAACTAAACATTCAGGTAATAACATCAAGCACGCGTGCGGGTGCGTGGTAAATGTTTTTGAGTTAGATTCGTGCCGACGAATTCCACCTCAATTTAAAAAAAAACTATCTGAATGTTACACACGATTCAGAACTTTTTCTGTTTACAAATTGTTAGTTATAAATAAAAAAAATGACAATTGTAAATCTCCGGATTTACAGGTTGCCTACCGAGTATTATTAAAGATCCTAATCTTGGTATCATGGATACCTTGACAACACAGCGCATTGCGGATTAAAAAGATCCGTTATCTTCATGATGATCGATCGACGTAACTCCTACAAATAAATGGAAGCGAACTTTCACAGTTAAGTAAGATAACAATGTTTCCAATTATTTGTTAGTGCAACATGCTAAAAAATGATGTGCCATAAGCCAAGAAGTTATACTGACACAAAATTTACAATGAATGCATTCAAAGGACAATTGATCTGTAAAGGAGTGAACAAATTATCGATAAATACTTCAGGTGCCATTAATGAATTCAGGCAAATCGTGGCTCTGCTGTGCTTCCGGGTTAGACAGAGAGAGAGAGAAAGAATTTGGGGTTGGTACTTGCGAAGATCCGAT
Organism: Macrothele yani; assembly: GCA_039090855.1. Classification (NCBI taxonomy): domain Eukaryota; kingdom Metazoa; phylum Arthropoda; class Arachnida; order Araneae; family Macrothelidae; genus Macrothele; species Macrothele yani. Next base: position 86,734,608 of record CM077033.1, on the reverse strand, counting down.
GATATATGCTGGAGGACCTTGCTCATTTTTCAAGGCCTCCTCTTTAACTTGCTTGTGTGATGAGAGTGCGGGCGAGAAGGGTAAGTCAGCAACGCAATTGATAAACAGTTTTATGTGTAAGTGCTTCTTGAAGTGAGGAACAGAGCGGCATGAGAAAGGGAACAATTGTTGTAAACCTCTAAGAATCAAGAGAACAAAAATGGACATTCAGATTAAAAAAATAATAATACAATGCAGTAGAAAATACATGTATTCGCAATTTGGCACCAGATGTCAAATCGCTGGTGGCGTTTCTCTCATAGCCACCCTTAATTTCGAACCCTGGTTCTAATTGCAGTTAGTTACTTGACAACCCTGGGTTTGAGTAAAGTAATAAAAATATGTGAAGTAAAATAATTTTATTTCTTTATGACTGCATAAATAAAGATATGATAGAAAGTTGTTAAGAAATACAAAAAGAAATATACCACATTACGTCCTAGATAGAATGTACCACATGTTTTAATGAGTTTTTCGCGTCTTCCTTCTTATTTGCTCTTTTTTAATAAATATTTATGTTCATTTTTTGAAATTTTTATTACATATAAATTGTAGCCCTTGTGATGATCATTATAAGTAATACATCTTCTAATTTTACCTCCCTTTCTTTTCCAATAACTCTATATGCTAGTTGTTGTGCTTCTTTTTAAGCTTTCGTTAAATGTAGAATTGAGGTTCTTAAGTGACATACATTTTAGAAATGTGCAATGTTCTTTTAATTTTTGCTTCTGAAAAAACAGGAATTATTTTTATTTTTTAAATATGTCCTTAAATTTCCGCATATTACCAAACAGTCCTTCCATTTCTCTGCTAGGTTAGGACCATTAGAATCATATGGTACCTTAAAATTTCAATTTTCTGGTTTGTCATTTCAAAGAAATCCTGCCGGAGATTCCTCCATTGTCCGAATAGATATATTTTACCTTTCCAGACGTTGAGTCTTGTTTTTAATAGCGTACTAAAATTTCATATAGCTGCTCTATTTTATGCTAGAAAACGTCATCCTTGGCAAAGAGTGTGATGTCTTCTGCAAAGGTTTGCTATTCCAACAATTCACGAGTTTTTACTTGCTGGCTAGAATTTTTCCATAAACGAACCCTTTGCAGAAAACCTGGGTTCTGTTTTATATATATATATATACATTATTTTTGTTACACTTTACTGAACAATTTTTAAGGCCGACAACGAATAATTCTAGAAACTACGAGGCCTCTTTAAGAAAGATTTGCGCAAAAAATTATTAACATATATGTAAGAACCTGAACTTCTTAGTGCTCTGATAACTTTCCGCGAGAATCTCTTAGGGTAAATAACCGCAGAGGAAAGCTATTTCCGAAATATCAATGGGTCATATAGCAAAACTGGAAGTGATTCGCATTTTTCAAAGTTCGAAGAGGACTGTTTTCTGACACGACTCAGAAAAACGTTCTTAGTAATGCAGTATGCGTTTGAATATTTCACCGTAATGAAAAAGAGATTATGCACGAAGTACTGACATATCCCAAATGTTTATCAATTTACCGTATTTTTTGGTTTATACACGGTCGCGTCACATTGTTGTGACCACAAGCTAATATCCAGAGTAACCGCCGTGTGCAGCGCTGACAGCAGCTAGACGGAGTGGGAGTGACTCAATGGGTGCTAAACGTTGTTCGCAGTCACGTGGAGCCATGCTGACTGCGATGCATCTGACAACTACTGGAGAGTGCGTGGTGGAAGACCTACATAGCGAACAACACGATCGAAGTGGTCCCCCAGATGTTCAATTGTATTTACGTCTGGGGAATCAAAGGGGCCAGGGAAGAACTTTAAAGTTTTCATCTTACTGTTCCAAACATTCTGGGACATTTCAAGATGTGCAAATCGTCTCATTGTAGCGCTGGAAGAGCCAGTCCGCCCCAGAGAAGACAATCAGCATTTGAGGTGGTAAGGGGTCTGCAAGAATGTATTCATAAAGAATTCGGTCCATAGTACCTTTCACAGGTATGAGTGGACCTAACGAATGCCACGAAAACATTCCACTGATCATAACGCTGCCCTTACCAGCTTGTGTTGTTTCAGCAATGGTTGAAGAGTGTTTGTTCTCAGATGCTCCTCACCTTATACGCCAACGTTCATTCGTTTGATCAAGAAGAAAACGTGACTCATCGGAGAAGGCAATCCTTTGCCAAACAGCGTAGGTCCAATTCGATACTACCGTGCTAATGTAAACCTTTTCTGCCGATGCCCTTTCATTAGCATAAGTGCAGTGACCATCCGTCTGTATCGGAACCCCATACGCCACAGGGTTCGCTGAACTGTCGTTTTAGGCCCACTTCCGCTAGCCCCCTGGTTCATTCGACCAGTCAGTTGCTCCATTGTAGCGTGCAGATCGACCCTCTCAGATCAATGGCACGTGGTACTCGGCAGTTTTCACGTTGCTTATGCGCAAACGTGCCAGTTATCCAATCACGATACATTTTAACCACAGCAGCACGTGAACAATTCACAAACTGCGCTGTTTTAGAAATACTGCCACCCGTGGCCTGAAAGCTGATAAGCATCCCGTTTTGAAAATCTGATAAATCGTTCCTTTTATCTGTGACAGCAACGAGTTGAACGTTTTGGGGATGCCTACAGTACACCTCATACAGTACATCCTCCTAGCCAGTTCACGATATGTGTCTTCTTTCATTGGCTACGCGCTGTTGACGTCAAAAGCAGGAGGTGGTCAAAATAATGTGACTCGACTGTGTATTGGGATATGGAGTATAAGTCAAATGGATGAAATATTTCAATTATCGTATCTTCATTGATATTTAAATCGATACTGAGTACCAGAGGAGTGTGGAGCGAATAGAGTTAGCGTTTTGAAATTCTATATCATAATGTTTCAGTAAATGGTAAGAGGAAGGCAAAGTATGATAATTGCACATTTCGTTTTCCTAAAAATATCAGAATTTTATAGGATCATTTTCTTTTCGAACTAACGCTACCAGATGCTTCCCGACAGATGGAACAACAGGAGAAGCAACCGCGCAAATGCGAAAAAAACTAAAAAAAAAAAATGAACGAGTTCACTAAACTGTACTAAACCAGAATGGTGCTTGCAGCGTGGTTGCTTTTATTCAAGAAACCGATTGAAATAAGAAACCAAAACAGCTTCTTCATTTCATTCGAAAACATGAAATAAATTAACATAAGTACAACAAATAGAAGCAAAGTGGATTTTAATTCAATTGAGATGATGGCTGGGAGAAAAGGGAATTCTTTCATTGGCAGCTGGTAATTATTTTCCCCAAAGACCATTCGGCTGCGACTGTCACCACACAACCAACTACGTGGAAGCGACATGTTTCAGAGATTTTATCTTTGCAAGATAAATGAGGTGCATCCATTGCAGCCTGGTAGCTTTGAAAAAACAGAGGTGAATGCCGACCACGGTGTCTGGTAGAGAAATGCTGAGTTTGGGCTCAAATCTAAGAACCCGAGCCTATTCGTGCCTGAAGTATGAGATCCCAAATCCGCCTGAGCACAAATTTCATATCGCAATGTAGATCCAGGGCCTGAACGAGCCTGAAAAGTATTATTAACCTCTTAGGCATTAATAAAAATATCCGTTCTTACAGACTTCCATTCTCTCCTCCCCTTTAAAAATTCGAAGTCTTTCTCAACTGGGGAGTCAGGAAAGGACATTTATCTGGTTCTACACTATAGCCGCTGGAGTTACTTTAGTCATTCTTTTATTCTGAAAATATTTCTCGAGGACGGGCGACTGACAAGATTGGGTTGTGGTGCAATCTAAGTACGTTGTTCAATACAAGTAGCAGGGAGCTGTTGCTAGGCAGGAACGGTGAAATTTTGAAGTAATTTTACCAACTATCTAGTAAGTGTAGCTTTTGAACAATCTTTTCACTTCACCGCCGAAATCCAGAAATACGTGGCCCTATGGCATTTGCTCTCCAAGCCGGGAATAAATACACTATTTACCAACAAGTAACTGGACACCTGTGATAGCAAAGGAAAACGAAGTTTATTCACCTTCAATAGTTGGTGGAGCCTCCACTAGCGGAGATTACAGCAGTGACCCTCCGGGGCATACTCTCAAACAGGCGTTGTACGACGGCTAGCCGTATTTTCTTCCACTCGGCTTGGAGAAGACAGGTCAGTTCCTTCATCGATTTCGGACGGTGGGGCACCATTTTAGTCGACGATCCAACTCGTCCCAGAGGTGCTCGATAGGCTTAAAGTCCGGGCTCTGCGCAGGCCAGTCCATTCGATTAACCCCATTGTCACCATACCAAGCTATGGTGGACCTCGCAACATGGCAGGTGGCATTGTCATCCTGAAAGTAACTTGGGTCCACGCGGTAAAACTTCCGCAAAGTAGGAAACCCATGGTCACCCAAAATGGTGCAGTAGGTCTCGGCGTTGAGTCTACCAGGAATTGCGACCAAGGGTTCCGTGCCATACCAGGAGAAACAACCCGATAGCATAATTCCACCGCCGCCGAATTTCACAGTTGGCGCAATACATTCCGGCAGGAGGCGTTCTCCAGGCAGACGCCAAACCCAGACTCTGCCATCCGAACTGTAGAGGGCGAACCATGATTCGTCGCTCCAGAGAAACTGTTTCCACTGTCGACGTTCTTTGCACCACGTTAGCCAAGCAGCGCTATTGGACTTGGTGATCAAAGGCTTGTAGCGGCTAGCATGTCCATGATAACCGAGTAGATGGGCTTCCTTACGGATGGTATTCATCTAAGGAACACTCCCGGATGTCTGTTGAAACTTTTCGCGGATGTGGCCCATCGATTTGGTTCGGTTCTTCCGAATTTCTCTGGCCAGCACCCGTCGGTCTCTAACTCTCAGATTTGTGTGTCTGCTGGGTCAGGGCACATTCCGACAGTCACCTTTCATCTTCCACTTGCCAATCACGTAGACCACTGTCGATTTTGGGTACCTCAACTTGCTGGATATGTCATGTATGGATCGGCCATTTCTGTGATAGCCGACGATTACAACTTTCTCGAAATCAGAGAGCTCCGAACTGCGTGGCATCTTGCATGCGCCTGGTTGCGTTGTTGTTTCCCACACGATATTTAACGGCGGCGGCCGTGACGTGTATCAGGACCGCAAATATCGTCTATTGCAGGGGTGTCCAATGACTTGTTGGTAGATAGTGTAGCTATCCCTTGTATTCACTCCACTGCCAGACACAGTTAATGAATAATTCCATTTACCAATCCGAAACAGTAATTACTCTCGTATGCTAAACGCTAGACCACATTAAACAATAACGACAATTCAGAGCTTACGCCCCGGCCAAGCCTGGTTTGATCCCGGATTCATCTTCGGGTTTTCGGTGTCAGACCGTCGAAACAATGATGGAGAGAGATTACGAGGTTTATACAATTAGCATGCTTCAGCTGCCATTTTAAATCAGGCAGAGATATTTTAATATTTCAGCCAAACGGAAATCTCCGTTTTAGCAGCTTTCGGAAACGTTCTTATTAAACGGAATGTTACGTTCAGTGCGCTGTCCAAGTGGCATCTGAAGACGGTAATAATGCACTGCTTGGTATTGGAGCAAGAGCGAGTTTGAAGCAAAATAATTTCTTTTCTCATTGCAAACTCTTACGACATAGGACGATGTAGTCTATAAGTCTGGGTCTGGAATTCTGAAGAAAAAACGTCTCCTCTTGTACACCGAACATATGGAGCTTTGCGCATTTTAACAGTCAAACAGTGTACCCGATTTTAATAATCGGCTATTAAAAAAAAGGAATGTTGAGGGACGTGGCGGGTTGAAATTCAAAAGATGTTTTTGGGTGTAAAATGTGATGCACACTATTTACGAATTTAAAAGTACGTATAATACGTCATATGTGGTTTGAAATTGTCATTTTAATCATTATAATAAAAGAAGAGAGAAAACGCACCGTCGTTATATGTACGAAATCTCCAAATTAACATTACGTTTACAGTAAATTAACAGCAGGAAATTTCAATTTGAATTATCTTAATTAGGACTTCAAACAGCTTCTATCATATTTTAATACATGACAGAAAATCATACATTATGGAAATTTAACATTTCTTTGAAAAAGAAACTTTCAGATTGAAAAAAAATATATCTTAATTTGAACCCCAGTCGTAGTAGGAGGGTAGTTTAGTAAAATCCTGTGTAACCCTAATTAGTTTGTTGTCTGAACAAGTAATCAATTGATTCAGTTGCGATATACACTCAATGGACAACCCATTACAGATACCAACCTAACAGCGTGTTGATCTTCATCCAGCACGAATAATAAATACCTCGTCCACGCCGAGGCATCACGTCTACCAGATGACGGATATTTTCCGGTAGTAATACTAACATACTTTTAGCAACATTGTCCGCAAGTCCGCTCGAGATGTCACTCCAAAATTCGTCGATCTAATGATGTTCGTCTTCATGGCATTCCAGTGAGCTTCTGCAGGGTTTAAATCCGGAAACTTTGGAGGCACCTGGATGGTACCAAACTTAGATGAATGTTCCTCAGGTTATGGCGGGGTGGAAACGACCCTGTGACGCGGCGTATTGTTTGCTGGAACAGATCATCGGACACAGGATGTGCGAAGACCATGAAGACCGTGTTGTTGATCAGCCAGCATATGCTGGCAGAGAGCAACGTTTGAGGACCTTTCCAGGAACGCTAAGATACTGATATACCTAATGTGTCCCCTAAGTCGACTCTCCAAACTATACCAGAACAGAAATAACACTATTGGAGGCTACGGCTTACTTCTGTCAACGCCCCATCCTTACACCTTGAATCACGGATCGGTATATTTGGAAACAGGATTTATCTGACCACATGACTGAGTGAGCCATTCTGGAAGAAGCTGCCAGTTTTTATGTTTCCCGGCAGCAGGCGATACGTAATTTCCTATGACGAGCAGTGAACAATATGGCACACGGGTAGGGCGATGACTGCCGTAGACCAGGGCTTGCAGCGTGCAACGTACCGTTCGTTCGCTGTCACTGCTGAATTCCTCCGACACCTATACTAAATGTGATTTTGGTCGCCGTCACCAAGAGGTCGATCTGCACGAGCCTGGATGAATCTACGTTGACCCGACTTATCTATGGCGCGTGGTCGCCCATCGGGTGCAGCCACGCACCGTTGATGACGTCCATCAGCAAGTACGTCCACAGTGAAATAGACCCGCTGTACGCATTTTGACTACGTTTACCCTCGGAAACCCTGAGGGTTCTTATCCCTAAGTCGATTAGGATGATCTGTCTGTCTTGCGCCCAAAATGCTTCCATGATTGCGATAAACACATGGGATGCATTGATGGCCGTCTATTTATTGACTACCTTTGGTTTTGATCTGTTCTACTCTGCGCGAAAGTAATGCTCATGCCAACTAACCATCACCCCTATCTCCAATGTTTTGTCTGCAAAGCGAACATTCCCCTTTCTATTTTTTACGACAATGTATGAAAAGAAGTTAGTTCTAATACTGAATTATATGAAACGCGAAAAATGCGATATTAGAAGAGTAGAGAAATCGTAAAAGAAGAGATGTTATTAAAAATTAGAAAAAATAGAAATACAGTTACCTGTTTGCACTTATGCTTTCTGTTTAATAATGAAATTCTTTAGTGTTTTTCTCTATAAAGACGGAGACATTGACACAATGTATGCCGTGTTCCTACTTTATCATTGCTGGTAAGTATCTCATATCAGTCAATATTTCATACTCTGAGTACCAGAATAGTGTGCAAAATTCCACTCATTTCAGCTGAGCATGCCTTACGGCATTTAGAGATATAAGTCACAACTGGCTTCAGGCCATTTTATTGAGGAGCGTTTAACAGTGTTGAAATTCTAATCATTACGGCTGAGTCATGCCTGCTAGTATGGAGAGATATGCGTCACGGCTGGCGTCATGGCCATTTGTCGGAGAGCGAACAGTTTAAAAATTCTAGTCATTACCTGCTGATCGTGCCTGATAGTATGCAGAGACATGCGTCACGGCTGGCGTCTGGACATTTGTCGGAGTAATTGTAGAGTTCATGTCATTTATGTTGAGCATGCCTGAAGAAGGTTCCCGTTCCTTTCGTTCTTGGGAACAGTGGCTGAAACATTTTGTGACCCACTGGTAACAATTATATGGTGCTCATTAAATCACGAAATATAAAAAGCCAATAAATGTTCAATTCTTTCACACTTTAAACGGAAGTCATCAGCCATTCAGGTTTTAGAAAAACTGCATGATTAACGATTAACAATTAGTACCATTATGGCTGTACTTGGAAGGAATTCCGGGTGTGGTAGAAGCTGAAAATTTAAGCCACTTTTTGAAAGACACAAACTAAAAAATTTCTGTATTTCTTATTCCCAGCTATTTTTAATTCACGGGCATTCGATTATTCAGCTTATTAACTTCAACGACTTCAAAAGGATTTTCGTCCTCTAGAAACTGAGAGAGATATATTTGTGCATCTACCTAATAAGTACTTATAAGGGCTTTAAATCTTCACGAAAATATTTATGCACCCTCTCTATCTCGTAATATTACTTTTTGGCGTTTCCTCTATTCAATAAATATCTCCTTGAAACACGAAAATAGCCCAGGAAAAGTACAGCTTTAAATAATCCAAAAAAATCTCTAAACTCTTTCATGGAAGTTTTCCGAAAGTGACATGACTACACTCCAAGGTAGACGCAAATACAGAGATTTTAAATTGCGTGGTCATATGCAATCCTCTGACGTACAGTCATTCACACATTCTGGAAAATTAAAAAAAAAGCATTTCTGTCTCTGAAGAGTTCAATTATTCATGAGGACAAAACAGATACTCTAAATTTAATACGAATGTTTCCAACAACTTCATTAAAACATTCATTTAGGAACGTCTGCACTTTAATATAGCTGCTTATTAGTTATATACTTCTTCTGAAGACACTGGGCACCACCATTTTGCGCGTAGCTTTGTATATGCCACACAAAAAGTGTGTTGATTTTTGTAAGTATACAAATAGGATTTCAATAATTTCTGGCTGGTGTCCCAAATAAAATAAATATTCTAATGTTGCTATTTTAAGAATATGCGCAGATTAGTCATCCAAAAATTTTTGTTCATGGTTTTTGTTTTTTCATCATTTAACACCAAAAACAATCGATTCTAAAAAATTTTAGCAAGCTGCTTGCGGTAAATTATTGAAAAGCAATAAATTATAAAAATTTTATGTACTCCCAATTCGGTTGGCATAGCGCTTGGTTTATTATAATAAGTATTTGTAAGGTAAATCTGATTCACTACTTTTAAGGTAGTTCGGTGGTAATGAGTGTTTAATTATGTATGTACAGAAAATTGTGAAGCACTCGCTCCTATACTAGGAAAAAAATATCTCACAAGCATAAAAAAAAATGTAAGAGATTTATCTTTGCTGATCTATTGTAAGAAACGCAACTGGAAGCCTTATTTTCTGAAAGGGAATTTCTTTTTCTATTCACTATTTTTAAGATAAACGTAGTTCATAAAGTGATCAGTAATAACGTGCGTTTAATCATGTGTGTGGGGAAAATTGTGAATTACTCGAATCTTATTTGGGAAGAAAAATTTCTCACCGGCATTTGGCATTTAAAATATTCGACGTGACTGTGAATTCCTCCGATCCAATGGACAACATTTTCCAACTATCAAGTATCTTCCTAGTTTTTTTGTTGCAGATAGCACGGAAAAAAATTCAGTGTTCTCAGGGAGATATTTGTTTTACAATCCTACATGCAAACTACCTATATTGTTTGATATACAGTATACACCCAGAGTCAGAGATATGTGAGATCTTTGAAAATAGCTCTCTATATCTGCCCATGTCTCATGTGCGAAGTAATATCCAGTCAGATATTTAGAGCAATTAGTAATTTATCAAAAATCTGGGGGAAAAAGAAATATATAAGGACTTTTCCTTACTTCTTATCAAAGCCGAATCTAAAGGAATGTCCTTTTTTATAGCAGTCTATAATGAATTGGTTTTTACTAGTGGTGTAGTAAATTATGAGAAATAAGCTTAACTGCTAGTAATGTTGTAGTAGTAATTTAGATGAATAAAGTCTTATGCTGGTTGTTAATAGTAACACTTAATGAAAGAGACCTAACAGCCAGACAGAGGTCTGACAGTACTATGAACTGAGAAAGACGTATCTTTACTTAAAAAAACCTTTTATTAGAGAACTCCTGGTATTATCCAACACACACTTCACAGATCACACTAATCGTATCACAATTATGAAGAAAGAACCTAATCACATGTTAGAACGAAGCTCTCTCCCGTAACACAAAATAACGTAGCTCTTTTCACATCGAACAAAACCTCTCCACATATAAACAAAAGCTCTCTCTAAACACATCAACAAAAAAGCTCTCTTATACATATAAACAAAAGCTCTCCTAGGTATCGTTGAACGCGCCTATTTATACTGCCTGCCAAATTTTCACGTCATGACTACACTCGTTGCCACATATCATTCAGCGGGAGAAATAACATCTCGTTAAGTAAGAAGATAATTTACATAGGAAAATAAAATAACAAGAGATAGTAAAATCAAAAGGAAACTGAATCTAGAGTATACGTTACAAGTCATGAGCCCACGAAAAAGTAGCACTTACTGCAAGAAAGATATACCGATACCACACTTGAAATAAAAATCTTCGCGTCCACTGGTGAAACTGCAGCAATGGCTTTACGAATTCCCGTTTCTATTTTCTTGATCTACAGTACAGTCGATTCCGCTGATGCCGTAATGGAGGGGAAATCGCAGCAGATGATTCCGCTGTCAGAAGTATATCTAATAATTCGACCTTTCTTGTTGCCACTTGGAGACACTTGCAGAAGAGTATAAGTTGATATGCATTTGCACTTAAAGATTTTAAAGGTTGCAGGAAAACACCACGTTATGCATCGCACACTGAAAGAAAAAAACACGTGATTGAGGATAACTGATTTTGAAACAGAGTGCAGCGAAGTTTCAGTAGTTTAGCGGCAATGGAAAACCAAGTAACAAGCACACGGCCATCTCTAGAACTTTCCCGTGCCCAAATGCTGCTTAGCTGTACTATTTGAAATAGTATTGCAGTGCGTAGTCTTTCCCATGTGCGGATATAGGATTTTCGTGAGGGAGGGGGAGCATAGTGTAGGGAATAACCGGGAACCTTTTTGATATTTTCCCGCAAAATGAAAAAAAAATGTTCTTAGTACGTCTATAAATTTTACCAATTATTGAGCAAAATTAATGTACTTTTTACGTAATATTATCTTTCACGAAAAACATTCAATTTGTTATTAAAACCTAGCAAACCGAAGCTTTAATTTGGTTATATAACCTCTGTCGGAAAGCTTTTCATTAGAGCCTGAGGAAAACCAATGAACAGCTTCCCACAAATGTAACTGATTGACGGTGGGAGATGCGGCGTCTTTCATGCACTCGCAGAAACAAATCAAAGGGTGGAAATTACAAGTAGTGGAAGATATTAATGTGAGCAACACAGATAGCTGTGTCTATCAAACGCGCGTGCGCTGTTACTGCAGTGTTTCCATGTTTGTGAAGGCTTGCAGATGTGAAACTGGAGATACCATTTTCAGTACGTACAGACTTCCTAAATTAACACCAAAACATTGTATTCGGAAACACACATATAAAAAAGAATATTATATATGTCATGCATTTTACGTATTTATATATAATTTACAAAACGTTTTTAGTTTCTTTTACAATTTTCTAGTCTACGCACGTTCTTATTTAATTATTGATAACAAATTTGGCAACTGCTTCGTCATTCACATTTATGCTGGTGTGCATGCGAAATGACGAAGACGTCCTTTTTTTATTATATTCATACGGAAAACTCAAGAAACGGATTAGAGTTTCTGAAAATTTAACACATCTGCGTGCATGTGGAAAATTGATGCCCATTAACTGCATAAAATTTTTGGGACAGGCATTGCTTTGGCCTTCCTAAACAAATATGAATGCTAGCTGGACGAAATTTCCAAGAAGTGCGTACGTATGCGTTCAACGTAAACAGTGCATTGCTCAGAGAGTTTCAGAATGCGAAACGATTTCCACACAGCACGTCACAAACTTAGACATGTATTTAGTTTTTAAGGGGTATCATTTACGTGAAAAACTTTTCAACCAAACAAAATAATCCAGCATGGATGGTTAAATGCATCCAAGTGCTGAATATCAGTATATGCTGTTTCAGGTTAATGTGCTGATTAAGCACAATGCTGAGGAAAAAAAACCGTTGTTTTGTCAAATGAAAAAGTATTTGTTATGGCAAATATATTTTTACCTACATATTATTCAGTGGCATGGCGTACGCATTTAGGTTGCGTATGGGAAAAACCGAGCAAAAATCCATTTATGTATACCGAGATGCTAAATTCACGCATTGATTTTGAAAAAACGAAAACATTTCTCTTATTTAGCTGTCGTTTAGTAACTTATGGTAAAGATATTTACATACACTCCACTGTAAGAAAAATCTGAATCCTTTGTGCAAATGCTAGAGTGATGAATAAACGAAATTTCAGTATTTTTTACGAGTGTTAAATACAGCAGGAGGCTTTGCATTATTTAGCCCACTTTACACAATCTGCGAACACTCCGGCAGAAAATGGGAATCTTGGTACATCATCAACAAAAACGGATATTAAAATTTAAATGGTGTATTTAAATCTGTGTTCATAAACACATGGATTCACATAGCGACGAAAAGACAAAGAGTGCCGCCCCGGTGGCCGCAGTGGTCTAAGGCGTTGGTCTCTGATCATTCGTCCATAAGGGGTCCGGGTTCGAATCCCGGTCAGGCATGGATGTTGTGTTTGTCTTACGGCACTGGCTCTCTCCCCTTCCCTGTAACCAGTGACCCTAAATTAGGGACGGGCGACTGCTTATAGCCCATTGGATAAGTTGCTCACGGTGGTCGTTAAACCTAAAATCAAAAAAAAAAAAAAAAAAAAAAAAAAGACAAAGAGTAACTCTTAGCAAAACGTTAAATTGTGTTTATGACTTCACGCTATTCGAAATTCAAACAAGTATTCCCTGGGATATCTGTTTTTTTCAGGTTTTCCTGGAAACCTTTACGTTAAAAACCAACTAAAGTAATAAAAACATAACCAGCAGCGCAATCTGTAGAGCTTTGGATTAAGTTTCAATAACGATTTGGGATATCCGCTGGAAAAATAGCCCTCCTACAGCTGCTAGCATATTACTTTCTACTACATTTTGTTTACTGCGCGAAGCAAAGAACCTTCTCCTCTTGACGCAAATATTGCACAAGGAAATTCAGTTTAGCCTCACATGCAAAACCTTGGGGCAAATTTCGCAGAGTCGTATTAGAAATCTTCATCATATTGATTGTCAACCATTATCAATCCACTGTTGGACGAAGGTCTCTCCCAATATTCTTCCACAACGGTTTGTCTTGTGCCAGTCTCCTCCATGTTATTCCCGCATACTTTCGAATTACATCCACCCATCTTCGATGTGGTCTTCTTCTGGGTCTTTTCCTGTCCCATTGAATCCAATCTAAAATTTCGGCTGTCCATCGATGGTCTGTTCTTCTGGCAGTATGTCCAGCCCATTCCCATTTCAGGGATTTAACTCTGATCATGATGTCTTCCACTCTTGTCATTTTTCGGATCCACGAGTTCCTCTTCTTACTCTCTCCTGGTTACACCAAGCATGCACCTCGCCATGTTGCTTTGAGTTGTCTGCAGACATTGTATGTCTCTTTTAGTTAATGTCCAAGTCTCTGCACCGTACGCAAGCACTGGAAAAGATGCATTGATCAGAAACACTCTTCTTCTAAAACATAATGGCATATTCTTCTTGAAAATTATGCTGGTTCTTCCAAAAGCTCCACAGGCAAGTTTTGTACGGCCGAATTAATTTCTTCATCAATGTGACCCTCACTTGATATATGCTGTCCAAGATAAACGTACCTGTCTGTTATCACCAGCTTTTTCTCCATCAATCGATGAATATTCATTTCTTGTAAAAGCATTGAACATCATTTGTTTTCTGAAAGTTCATTTTCAATCCCACTTCTTTACTTTTGTCAGCACGATGCTGAATCATATTCTGCAGCTCTAATGGGGTAGTTCCAAAAGCGACTACGTCATGGCAAAACGAAGGTGGGTTAGATAATCTCCATTAATCTTTATTCCTTTTGTTTTCCCAGTTCAGTGATTGAAAGACATTTTCCAATGTGGCATTAAAGAGCTTCGGAGAGATGAGTGTAACCTTGTCTCACTACCTTTCCAATTTTTATGTGTGTTGTATTTTCAAACAGCCGAGTATTTGCACTTGCATTTTCATAGGTCTTATTAATAATATTAATGTATGCATCTTCAATACCGCAGGATTTCAGAGCCATTGTAACTGCTGATAGTTTCACCGAATCAGGAGGCCTTTTCATAATCGATAAAAGCCATAGCACAAATGGAAATTCATATTCCCTCGCTCTTTCAGTTAGTTCTCTCAATGCGTGGATATGATCTGTTGTGCTGTGGCCTCTCCTGAATCCGGCTTGTTCTATCGGTTAAGCCATGTCGAGGAGTGTTACCTTCAAGCGGTGTGAAAAGAGCTTTAGTAAAGATTTTATAAATCTCTGATGGGCGGCTGTTAGGTCTGTAGTTCCTGAGATCCTTAGTGTCACATTTGTTTATGTAGCAGGATCATTCTAGCATTGTTTAAATCCTCAGGAATCTTCCCTTCATTAAGGCATCGAGTGAAAATTTGGTTGAGTACTGTTTCGATTTCTCCACTTGCTTCTTGTATGATGTCTACAGTAATTTCACCTTCTCTTGGAGCTTTTCCCCGCTTCATGTTCTTGATTGCATGTGCAACTTCTGCTGGGAGGACTGGAGGAACTCTGGTACTGGTACCTTTCATGATGTCTGGAGTGCATGTATCATCCCTTTCATATAATTTGGAGTAAAAATCTTTCACTCTTGTCAAACTTTCGCCGCTATTTCTTGTTACAGAACCATCTTCTTTTCTCACTGCCTTAATCTGTTTTCGTCCCTTACTGAGATGTGCCTTTGCTATCTTTAGGCTTTGGTTGTTTTCAATTACTTTCCTCACTATTTCACAGTTGAATTTTCTTACGTCTTCAGTGATACTTTTTGGTACTGTCTTGCATAGCTCTATATATTCCACTTTGGAAGTCACATCTTCTTTAGTTGTCCTCATCTCTCCTCTTTTTTGCATCAACATTTTGGTTTCTCCTGATAATTTGTTCACGTGCAACTTGTTCCTAGACCCAATATGTATTGTTACTGTTTCCATAAGAGCTTTGGTTACATTTCTGTTAACTTGGAAATATCCACTTCTTATGATGTTAGGCCTTCTAAAGCAGAGCATCTGTTCCTCAGTTCCAAGTTGAAGGTATTATGGTGTTTTTTAAAGTTGGTTATGTCAATGCATTTTGTTTGTCTTACGAGCTTGCCACCTTCGCGTTTAGTGTTGAAATGCATCTTACATCTCCCAAATCTGTGGTCACTACCTGCGTTGAACTTGTTTAGCACACTGCAGTCTACTATGATGAACTTTTTGTTACACATAATAAAATCAATTTCACTTGTCGTCCCATTTGGATGTCTCCATGTCCATTTCCTGTGTGGCTTTTTCTTGAAAATAGAGTTCAAGATGAAACACCCTTCTTCCTCTGCAAACTCAGCGAGAGTATTTCCACATGGTTTCTGTTGCTGTGACCGAATTTACCTACTGAAATTTCCATTCTGTTGCCGTTCCCCTATTTTTGCAGCAAATCTCCTATAAATATCTTCAAGTGCTGCTTACCTTTATTATTTAGATGACGAATTTCCTCTTAAAATTCTTCAATTTCTTCTTCAGTAAATCTGAATGCTTTTTGCAAATGCTGGTAAATTTTGCTGCTACATTCACGAAGTTCTAAAACTGACCAAAAAATCCAGGTAGCCTCAGTTCTGATTAATAAGTTTGAATAATCTGATCACTTGCTTGTATCTGCTCTAGAGATGGATAACGAGTCGTGCAGCTCGGTCAGAGGAACTTTCAACTTCTAGAACTTTATCTTTCAGTTTCTTGTTTATTATAAATCCAACACCACTAGTTCTGCCAGTATCTGTCCCACGATAGTAGAAGAGATGTCCACTTTTCCGTTCAATGAGATCTTCTCCTTTTCTTCTTACCTCACTTAGACCAACGATGTCCCCTTGATCTTTTGTAGTTCCTCTTCCAATTTAAGAAGCCTTGAACCAGAAGATAGGGAGCGTTCATTATGCGTAGCCAAGGTCAGCGTCAGATGTCAGCCTAGTCCGGTCCTCCGGGGATTCTTAGCACCCTCTGCCTTCATGTCGCACTGGCCGCTGCCTTGGCTTGAGTACATTCCAGCTGCCGGAGACTGAGTGCTGAGATTTAAACTGTGGAGTCATTTTGGAGGGGTTTGGCCATAACTCACCACGCTGGCCAAGCGGGTTGATTAGTGTGGAAGATGCACAAATGTACATATAAACAGCAACTAATGTTAAAACGCTGAATTGCTATGCACTCCATGAGTCTCAAGCGGTATTCATCACTTCGCACCCTGAGAGTTTTTGGTGTTACGTTAGAAACCACGGGGAACGTAACCTACAGCGCCATCTCGGGAGCACTTTTATCACAGCTGGTTTAAGAACGTCGGAAGTGTAACTACGAAGCCGCACACCCAACGATTCTAGCACTAGGGCGATATTCTTACTGAAATAACCTTTCATTCTTAATGAAAGCACTATATAGGGGAAATTAATTTTAACAACAACTCGAAGCATCAGGACAAATTTTGGTGAGTTTTATTAGAGAGGAATCCGAAAAAAATAATATCGAGAATAAAGGTTAATTGCTCAGGTGTGCGCAGCACACTTAATACACCTCGAATATTCGACCTTGATATTATATAATTTTTCTTACTCATAATTCACCATTTTTAATTTTATACCATTCAGTATTTGCAAATATTTTCTTTTACTATAAAGTTTCTTAAATTACCTGTTGATGTCAGTTTTTATCAGAAAAGAGTTGCTCGTTGATAAGTGAGCGCATTTTGTTTTTATTCAGACCGAAATTCTTGTGCGTATTCATACATGTATGATTAATTTACACAAGAAACGATACCGATTCGGGAAGCTAAAATATATATAGTCCTTCTGAAACTTCCAGAATAGATTCTATAGTTAATTTTGGTAGAGTTTATTGGAAGGCCTGAATAGTACCTACTTAATTTCTCACTCAAGTTCATTACGACTGCGGACATTTGCTGCCTGGTGACTTCATGTTAAGTCACTGCAACCGTAAGAACTTTAAAAGATGTACACACATTTTGAAAAATTCTGTAGGAAAACCAAGAAAATGCCCTAGTAACTTTTTCAAAGAGAAATTTTGCAAAGTTGTCTATATCATTTTAAGTGTCGAATGTAAACAGCTTCAGTGAAGGTATGAGAAAAATCTGTCATATACATTTGTTTCTTTATAAGCAGTGTTCGCGTTGCGTTTCAGGATTCAGAAATTTTGCAAGTAAGGATCTTTTTTTTTTAGTAAAAGTATCCCGGCTGAAGAAATCTTTAAATGCAAGATATTCAAAGGCTTCAATATATCTTCAAGTAAGGTATTACCTGCAGTATGGCAGTAAGATACTCGAACACTTTAAAAATCCATGAAACTAATCAGTTATAATAGTTCATATACAATACGAAAACGAAAAATGTTTGGCTATAAAAAATTTTATATTCTTACATGCCGATGTCATCATGGGAATAATCACTTATGTATTGGGGGTACTGCAAATATTCGTATAAAGTGAAAGCACTCTTTGAAATCCGCGATGTTAGATTAACAACATATAGTTCAACCTGAAACTGCCGCCCCGGTGGCGTAGTGGTCTAAGCGATGGCCTCTGATCATTCGTCCGAAAGGGGACCGGGTTCGAATCACGGTGAGGCATGGATGTTGTGTTTGTCTTACGGCACTGGCTCTCTCCCTTCCCTGAAAACAGTGACCTTAAATTAGGGACGGGCGACTGCTTATATCCCATTGAGTTGCTCATTGTGGTCGTTAAACCTTCAATAAAAAAAACTGAAACTTCCATTGCTTAATTTGAATAATGCTTTATGAGTTGGGTGTGCCTTATTTTTTACTCTGGTATATATAAAACGCCATATTTACTTCATGACTTTGTGTAACGCAAAAATGCTGTGGCGGAGAATGAATTGAATAATATTAAAGATATGTATCTGGTTAGCACTTGTTCATAATTAAAATTCATTGCATATAGCCAGTTCCTTCGAATCCCAATTGAGTACATTTTGTTTAGTATAATGTTTATGTACAAGCGTATATATTTGAAATTGATTTTTCTATTTTCTAAAACAAAACAAAATCCACAACAAAGAACATTTTCTTCCTAAATAACAACGAATTAATAGAAAAAACCAGACAATTTGAAGGCGGAGTTTCAGAAGACATTTCACAGCATTTAACGTTTGTCAAATGCCTTAATTGTAATCAACCTCGGAAATTAATTGTTGCCTCTTTCATGCTACTCATCCATTCTTTGCGATTTGTGTTACTTTGACTCAATGGTGTCGCTGAATCCGTAGCGTAAAAATCTAGTCTGCACATTCTCCCTATTACAGAAGTAAACTGCACGCATTTCTGGGAAAACGTGAAATGTTTACTGTAAAACGTTTTTGACACATTTGTGCGTTTGCTCAGCTTCCCAAGATTCCTAGCAGCTTTCTTCAAGACTTTTAAGAAATATTGTTAAGTGAGATTTCGTTAAGATACGTTTGTTATCCATCTTGTTTCTTTAGTACTTTGTAGTGTGGCCTTATAAAATTATGTGGTGTTAACTTTCTGGTAAATTTTGCTACTACATTCACGAAGTTCTAAAACTGACCAAAAAATCCAGGTAGCCTCAGTTCTGATTGAGCCTCCCAATTTCGAACATTGGATTACGACTTGTAGATCGGAAAGTTGAAATAAACCAATCAAGTAAGGTTTCAAAGCGTTTTTTATTTGTTAAAGCAAACACAGGTATATGATTGGAAGAGTAGCTTACATAATTTATTTAGATAATGCTGGATACATTGCGAACAAAAGGCAGAGCTCGAGATGGGCCGGACACGGGTTCGATCGGTGTAATGGATTTTGTTAGGCGGCGGCTGATATCAAGCGTTCTCGATACTCTCTGAGTTCATTGGGCTGCAGTCTTCTTGGGAATTTTTACACTGCTCATCACTTGCTCTTGATTCTCTTTTGATTTTTTCCACTTTGGCTTGCGTTCATTCTGCGATTTCCGCGGTATTTTCGAAAACGTTAACCCGTTCACAAGAAAACAATTTTAAACTTTTTTAGCTTAAACCACTGCGATGTGTCCTTTATATGTTTGAAAAGATCTCACCGAGAGCATTAAAACAATACCACGCACGGCCATTTTGCAATCACGGTTGTCCTGGTAAACCGCTGTTGTGTCAAAAGAGTTCACCGGTTCACAAGAAAACAATTTCTGAAATGTTCAGTTCAAACCACTGCAAAATCTTCTTCCTGTATTATCATCGATAGCTTTTAAACTATAACACGCACAGTTGTGTAGCACTCACTGTTGCAGAGATTGACTGAGGCCAACGCGGTGGCACACCCAGCAAAATTTGAATAATCTCCACCGTGCACAGGGTGCGAGGAGCGCGTCGCGCGTATGAGGTGTTGCGCAGCATGCTATTTATGAATATGCAAATATGATTAGTGTACGGCGCGGTATTTTAACTTTATAACGATTCCAAATGGGGCCCACTTTTGTCATAACAGGTTCCAAGTAAATCGCCACATAGTATCCTCGGAGTTAGACGTAGTCCTTCGTAGAAATGAAATATATCATTTCCAATGGTACTATTGCCT